>WOVY01009867.1:600000-1137500 GCA_013436015.1 Rhipicephalus annulatus
GATTAGTGAGGCGAAATGATCGCGGCTACTACAGTTTTGTAGTTAGTAGCCATTATTACATTATTAAGTGCGTTCGTAACGACGGGGGTAGTATCGCTTATTAACCTCCGCATTAACAACTGCACTTTGTAACCGGTTACTATACATATGTGACAAGTAGTTAGTAAACCGAATTTCAAAGGTACTACAACCTTGTTTTCAATAGTGTATACCCCAAAGAATTTTGTTGGCCTAATCACGTATGAGTGAATAGAACACCAATGAAGTGGCACTTTTGGAGCTTTTTTCTCACTGTTCGTCGCCATAAGTAAGGCCTGAGAAGCGCACGACACATTCGAGCTCACCGATTTTGTCAAGAGGACGAGGCTGCTCATGGTCTGGTCCATGTCGGGCACCGGACGTCGATTGATCCTCAAAATGCGAACCATAGACTGCTCAGCGCACTCAACGCGACCTTTCGTGAGCAGCCAACGTGGAGATTCTTGCAGAAAACTGCACGAAAAGAAGCAAGAGAGCATGCTTTTAGAACTCGCTCGATTTGTAGTGTGTTTTGCGTGCAAGGTAGTAAAGAAGTGTGCGAAAAGAAGAGCACGCGCAAACTCTTTCTGTTTATTAATGGCCTGAAGAACTGATTAAATCAGATAACTATAGAATGGTGAGCTCATACACAGATGATATGCCTAAATACACGAGCGCATGTAAGGCGCTTTCTCTCCATTGGAGAGGCTAAGTGAAGGACCACTATGGCGGACAGATGCGTCCTTTGATAGAGCGTAAGCTTAAAATACCGAGCGGCCATTTCAATGACCGCTTTCTTAGGTGATGTCACACCTACAGGCGAGGACCACAAGTACATGCATTACAACGGTCGGCTAAATTGGTCTGTTTATTTTTCTTTACATTTGGAGATGCGCTCTCACTGTATATCAGGCAGTGTCCCGTTTGGCTCTTTTCGCAGTTCAGTGCAATTTCGTGCGGTATTCGGACATTGCATTTGACTAATAAGCTCACATGGCTTTTGTCGAGCTGTTTATTCCCCCAAATGTGCGAGCAAAGGTTCATTCGGCTCCTCAGTGGTTGGACAAAGAAGCCGACGCCAATTTTCGACAGCGTTGATGCAGTTCAGGGTGATAACCCTGGCTGAGCTTGAAGATCACAATCTCGGGTTTTTACCAAAGGAAGTATACCTACCACCCTAAGTTGGCCCTCAGTTGGCAACCTTAGCCATTTTATTAAGAAACACCACGCGAGAAAATGTTACTGGTGTGGGTGGTGGCGTTGCTTTGAATCGTTCAATGATTCGTTCACATCGACAACTTCCAAGACGAGCACGCTAGAGCAATGACAAAGGTAAAAACGGAGACAACCGCAGATATTCAGTTAAACATGCATAGTTTAATTCTGCCTACACACACACACACACACACACACACACACACACACACACACACACACACACACACACACACACACACACACACACACACACACACACACATGCGCGTGGTTCATTTGGATGTTTCTGCCAGAGTCTGGCCTTCATCAGGATTGAGGGTACAGTTTGTTGGTGCTCAGCTTTATACAATCTTATATGACAGAGAGAGAGAAGAAAAGAAAGAAAAAAAAATTGGCCCCGTATCTGCATTTCACCCTGCAAATGTCATCGAAAGACGATAGTCTTGCGTCTGGGGAGAGTGAACAAAACGTTCATTTGATGTTCTGCGCAAGAAAATTGGTGAATGGTACTCTGGAGGCGCTGCATGCCTCCAGAATACCAGAATGCCTCGAGCGTGCTGCGGAGGCGAACGAGCACATCAAGTCACGTCACACGTAAAACATTAGCGCTCTTTGGCAGTTATTTTGGGAAACAAAGCGCGCGCGCTCTGCGCGCCCGTCTCGGAGGAGATAAGGTGTAGAACGCAAGGTGGAGATTAGGTGCCACCACCTTGTCGTCTTAGCAAAGCATTGCATGGTCAGCGTAGCATGATAAACGCTACGGTCCTTAGAATTACTTATGTATGCCTTTTCTAGTAAAAAATACACATAAATAATATTACCGTGTTGTTCTGGTGTTTGAGATATGCGCATTATTGCTTTTTATTGACAATCACGCAAGTATGAACGCTAAATTTTGAGCAATATTGGTGGGCACTGCCGATGGGGTCGGCCATTTGGAGATTCGTTTGGCCACTTTGGTGCCGTTTAGGGTACCGTTAAGAACGGAGAAACAGACAAACGTACAAACAGAAAGAGCAAAATTTTTGTGTCAAAGGTCCCCTGTCGTCTTTAAAAAAGAAATTAGGATATGAGGAGGACTCCCCCGGCTGCCTCTTTCCACTCTTTCTCTTTTAACCTTCCCCTCCCACTATCTCCCTTTTCTCCCTCTTTCTCTTTTTTTCTTTTTTCTTCCTTGCTTTACCTTTTTTCTGACTTTCACCTTTAGGATATCCGCGGTCTGCGTATCTTTCCTTCCACTAACGTCTTGTTCCCGGCCAGACGGCCTTGCATGACTGTGGTGGTTCGGTGTCCAAAAAAAAAGAGCTTTTTTACGAAGTTAAAGCCTTAAACTACTCAGCTCTACTTGGACATCTCGTGGTTAAAACAGGTACGCCGCGTATTCCCGCAGAAGCTGGCAAGTGGGTGCAATCTCAATTCCGGTCTGCTTCTGGATTACGTATGCAGTAGGGGCCTCCCGATTGTGCACAGGGTTGATGTTGGGCATGTCACGCTTGGCACAATTGATTGGATAGTAAGGTAGAAAGAGAAGCAGACAACACCTGTACTTAAGAAGAGTAGTTACATTTGGAACTATCTTGAGTTGTCCAGTGCCTGTCACAGCTCAAGTGCCATGAACTAAGTTATTATTGTCATTCTTGCCGTTATTGTTTTCTAATGCATTAATTGCTGCAAGTGTACCCAGATTCTCACTTATTCCTCCATCGAAGGTGTTAGATCGGTTGATAAGGTATGACTCTCGTTGTTCACGTTCTTTGATATAAATCTCGTTTCTAAGAGCGTTACTGATAGTTTGTCGAATGCATGGTCGGAAAGGTTTAGATGTTTTGATAGAGGTAGACTTGGCCTCTGTGATTATTGAAACTAGTCCTAAAAGGTGTTTTTGTGTTTCCGATGTAATACATACCGCACACGTTGCACTCGAGTAGGTATACCACATTAGAGGAACGGCATGTTAGGTTTCCTTGTATGTTAATCGAAAACTTGGATTGTGTGCTGGTTGCTTTGTCTGTTTCTCGCATCGCTTTACACACAAAAAATCGTGACTTTAAACAAGGTTAGCATGAATTATAAGGGGTTGGAGTATTGATATCAGAGTGGACAAGTGTGTCTTTGAGGTTGCGTGGTCGTCGGTTAAACGATGCCAGGAGCGGATGCGAATGCGTGTTTTAGACAATCACTTTGTTGCAAAATGTTGTAATGTCGTTTAAGGATTTTGTTTGCAATGGGAAAGTTTCTGCTGTAAGGTGTTATTGTGTGTAAGTTAAACAGAGGTTTGTTTGTTGCGGGTCTCCTTACGGTGGTCACTTCGTAAGTAAGTCATCACGCTTCAGTTTTCTCGCTTTCAGAATGGCGTCATGAATTGCATGGGAGGGGGGGGCGGGGTACTTTTGTTTTTCGAGCATAAGTTTTAGGCTCTGCGAGCTTTGGTCAAAATGACCATCTCTTGAGCAGATTCGCTTAAACCGGTGAGTCTGGCTATATATAATACTGTTTTTACAGTGGCGCCGGTGATCACTTTGGTGATGGAGGTATTGTTGACGATCCGTTGGTTTGCGATATAGGGTTGTAGAAAGCTTGTCTTCTTCTATCGTTATGGTAATACCAAGAAAATTTACGATTGCTTGCGAGTAGGTGTGCCTGAAGTGTATGTTCAGATGTACAGCGTTTTAAGTGCCGATAAAGTTCAGAAGTTCATCCTCGCTGTGGGTTTAAATATGAAAGATGTCACCTATAGTTTCTGTATAAGAGTGGTTTCCGGGAAATTTGGGCAAGAAATTCGGATTCTAGCTTTCCCATATGTATCTTGGTATTATTGGGGGCCATTTGGATGCTCATTGCGGTCCCTCTGATTTGTCGAAAATACTCTTGGTTAATTTCAGGTAAATTTATTTCTAGGACCATCCTCGTCAAAGTTGCCATAGCAGAGAAATCTGGGGTGTCAGGTTGTCTATGATCTGTGTACATGTTTTGTAATGCAGCTATGCCGTCATTGTGAGGAACATTTGTATACAATGAGACACATGAAAAGTAACCCAATACGAGTTTTTCCGCACACGCAGACCTGCAATGTTTCAAGAAAAGAATGTGTGGTGCCTTTCATTTACGACGCGAGGGTGCATGAAATGTGACTAATTATTTTGTCCGCGTACACTGATATGGGTTCAGTTATTATACCAAAGCCTGATATGATTAGTCGACCTGAGTTACCGGGTTTATGAATTTGTGGCAGGATGTATAAGTCACCTTGACGATGGTATGCTGCTGGCATTAGTTTGTGATCAGTGTTGGTTACCTTTTCTGCGTCCGACAGTTTCTTTAGTTCTGTTGATACGATACGTTTGTATTCGTCTGTAGGATCGCCTGGGAGACGTTTGTAAAATTTTGAGTCGTCTTGTTCGTGGTAAGCTTCTTGTAAATAGTTCGTTGCATTAAAGACTGCATTTGCTCCTTTATTTTCAGCGGGTATTACTGTTGTGTCTGTCCTAGATGCAAGATTTTTCATATTCAGTTTTTCATATTTTGTCAAGTTTTGTCGCTTTCCATTCTGTCTGTGATATTCGTGTGCTATATCTTTTTATACTGCGATGATATAAAGGTCCAGACACTTGTATCAAATACTGTTTGGTGTACAATCATTCGTTTTACGACGGTGAATCGTTTCGTGGTTAGAAGGCCTTTCCAATAAATATTCGCGCAACCTTAAGCTTTTAACGAAGTTGTCGAGGTCTAGAAGCAAGTGTAATTCGTCAAAACATTTTGTGGTTGGGCAGAAGCTTAGTCCTCTAGATAGTAGTTTTTCTTCGACAGGTGACAAACTCGTGTCCGATAGGTTTATAACCACAGTGTCAGAGGGTGTGTTCATAGATTGGTGCTCGTTTGTACAATTAGTAGTTTCCTGGATGGTGGTGTTGTAGTTGTAAACTTCAACAATGTGAAAAAAAATTCTTAAACGACACAACCAAAATCTCGAACAAAGTGAACGTTTGAAACGCGCATTCCCATGCGCTCCTGGCGTCGTTTACCGACAACCATGCAACCTCAAAGACACACTTGTCCACTCTGATATGAATACTTCAACCGCTAATATTCATGCCGACCATGTTTAAAGTCACGATGTATTGTATGTAAAGCGATGCGACAAACAGGCGAATCAAACAGCACACAATCCAAGTTTTTATTAACTTACGATAAAACGTAACATGCGACACCTCTAATGTGGTATACCTACTCGAACGCAACGTGTGCAGTATGCAGTACATTGGAAACACAAAAACACCTTTTAGGATTCGTTTCACTAATCAGAGAGTCCATTCGAAATTAGCCCCAAGTCTACCTTTATTGAAACATCTCAACCTTTTCGACCATGCATTCGACAAACTATCAGTAACACTCTTAGAGACGAGATTTAAATCAAACCGAGAACGTGAACAACGAGAGTCATACCTTATCCACCGATCTAACATCTTCGATGGAGGAATGAATTAGAATGCGGGTACACTTGAACGAATTAAAGCATTAGAAAACAATATTGGCAAGAATGGCAATAATAACCTAGTTCATGGCACTGCAGCTGTGAAGGACACTGGATAACTAAAAATACTTGCAAGTGTAACTACGCTTTCTAACTACAGCTATTGTCTGTTTCTCTTTCTACCTTACTATCCAATCAACTGTGTCAAGCATGACATGCCCAACAGCAACCTTGTGCACAATCGGGAGGCCTCTACTGCCTGCTTTATCCAGAAGTGGGCCAGAATTGACATTGCACTCGCTTGCCTGCCTCTGCGGCAATACGCGGCGCTTTTCTTTACACGACGAGGTGTCCACGAGGCGCTGAGTAGATAAAGGTTTAAGCGTCCTAAAAAAGTTCTTTTTCCCCACATCAAATAGCCAGAACCATGCAGTAGCCTCTAGTCGGGAACAAGGCGTTAGTGGATAGAAGGATGGGCAGATTCCAAAAGTTCTAAAGGTGAATGTCAGAAAAAACAGGAAAAAAAATAAAGAGCGAGAAAAGAGAGCGGGAGGGGAAGCGTAAAGGGGAAAGAGTGGATAGCGCGGCTGGGGTAGTCAACCTCCCATTCTCATTACTTTTTTTGTTTTTATTTTTTCTTTCCTTCTCATCTCTCTTTTAATTAAGATTGTATAAAGCTGTGCACCAATAAACTGTACCCTCAATCTTGATGAAGGCCAGACTCTGGCTGAAACGTCGAATCAAACCACGTTGTGACTGCTCACAGAGGATCTACTTGACTACTTGCAACGCTACGGCCCCTCCACCACCATGCCTGCCTAGACAAGACCAGCCACAGGCGCACCTTTAATCGAGCAGATCTCACGGAAGTTCCCTAAACATGCACCAACCTCAGCCATCATCATATACTCGCAAACAAGTTATTTGCACCGGCATTTCAACCTGCTTGATAAGGCGACACCTGTAATCATTTTCATCCGTGGAGCCTCCACATTCAACCTCGAGAAAGAGCTGGCTGGCAAAGCACAATCTGTGACCACGCTTGTTTTACACCTCGCTAAGAGCGAGCTGGCGTCATGAGAACTAGACGAATCGCTACGACACCTTCGTAGCCTTGTTAACAACACGCTTCGAACACGTCAAGAACCTAAAAGACTCGTTGTTTAATGCGTGCTGCCCCGTTATCTCAGCCAACACCTGGAAAGATCGAACGAACAATTCGTGCACAGCTTCAACCGGGACGCTCGTCGATTCAACGAGACAGTCAATGCCTCCTGCCGAAGACCCAGCAAGGTGTCATACATCGACTTTCAATCCGAGCAGTTGCCGCTAAGGCGCTCACTTGCTGCGGATGGGCTTCATCCGAATTTTATGGGTGTCGCGTTGATTGCCGAAACCCTTAAGAGCTCACTCGGTCGTGGAGACCTTCCCGCGGAACAGAAGAAAAGCTGAAAAAACTTCTAGTAAATGTCCAAAAGGATAGTCCAAAAGTGTAAAAGAAGTCTTGTTGAGATTTTATTTAAACCTAAGCAGTTTGAGAACCTCCTGTTGCTGTGCTAACGCCACGTTGTTATATGTCCAGAAAACTTCTAGCAGGAATTCTAAATAAAACGTTTTTATAGATTTTTTAAAACACATTTGTGAACATTTACGATACTTTATTTCTTAGAAGCCTAGTAAACTTCTTGCCAAGATTCTAAAAAGACTTCTGCTAGATCTTTTAACACCTTTTTAGACATTTATTTTTCTTGCAAACCAGCTTTTTAGCGTTTCCCGAGGTTAATTTGTTGCATAATGTCAGTGTTTTGCAATCGGTGCATTTAGCTGTTCACTGTCGAGAGTGACATGTAGGAAAAGCATAATTTGTCATCGAATTGATTGCTGGAACTTTTCTAACCAACAAAATTGGTGCCCTATTTGTTGAAAGAATGAATTAGTGACTGCCGCCTTTTATTACGATAATATGTTTTGCTTGGAGACAAGACAGGCTTTCAAACGTGAACTCATTTTCGTTTCTGGTGTTGCCTGGAATGCATTATACTGCACATAAAAAAGTAAATGTGAAATTTCAACAAATCTTGCTGCATACTTGTAACCTTTATTATTCATAAGAATGACTGCGCCCTTTGTCCCAAAACATGCATGCTTTATAATAACTATAATTATACAAAGCAATTAACGTGCTGGCCAGATAATTGGTCCAAGAACATGCACACATACAAAAGGCACAAACTGTTTTCTTCGAGCAGACTTCTATCAGTGCAGAGAAATATAGCAGGCTAGCTTAGCAAACACATTATTGGTGCAGTAGAAAATACATGAAGGTAGAAAGTTTGTTACAGCCAAAAAGCAGCAGTCGAACAATTGATTTTTTTCTCACCCAGTGCGCTTCAATTTAGGTATCCTAGAACCATAAGTAGTCGAAATTAATGGGTTTCACCATAAATTAAATCTGTGTTTAACAATCAAGTAGTGGTTTGGGCAATACCCCGAATTCTAATTCCATCCCAAAATACTCGCACAAAAGACACAGTGAAGTAAAAAACGGTACAGCATTCCAGAATGGTTTCTCCACATATTGTAATATGTTGAAAGGAAGGAGGGTTGCTGATGATGGCATCCCACCACTGCGACCAGTTGTAAGGGGTCGGAAGGAAGGAACGCAGGAAGATACGAGAAACAGAACAAGGTTTATGACATTATTTACGCATATTTACAGGAAAGAAGGGTTAGTGGTTTAACAAACCACGAGCGTGGTGGTTGAACGTTACATAGTTCAGAGCGACGTCCAGCACTCTGCGGCGTCGTTTTATGCCCTGTCGGGCTCCTCCTCTCCGAGTCGAACACCAATCACGCACACACAGATGAGAGGGGCGAGCATGCACGGTCCACGTGATCACTGCACTGTGGTGGCGCCAGCAGGGCTCTTCCTCGTCGTGTGTGTGCCGTTAGTCGAGAGTTCCCACGATCCTGGCCGCATACTTCAAAGGGTCCACCGCACAGCTCGCCCAATTAGCGGGGCGATCGGCGGTGTCCGTCGCGGTCTCTTTCAGGAAGACGCCGTCCCTGTTGCCCTCTTTCGACGTGGCGTCGCGGCGACACGACGTCTCCTCCTCCGGCCAACAGGGACAATGCCTGGCGGGCATAGGCAGTCGGCCGGTCAGCTACTTGACTGAGGATTAAAGAAACGCCGCTCCGCCGTCAGCTCTGTCGCCGGTCACGCCAGCTTTTCCGTTGCCCAATGAGTCGCCGAGTCCATTAGTCACCGCTTCTGCTTGAAGGGACGACAAAAGGGTCCGCATTTGAAGGACGGGAACTCACCTTTGCTTTGCTGTTTGGTCTGGATAATAGCTCAAATCTTCGACAGCGTCTGTCAGACTGGGCGCCGAAGGGATTAAGAGCCTCTCCAGTGGACCGGCTTACGCCCCATGGCGTGTGCCCAGATGAATTTCCAGGCCAAACTTAACGGCTCCTCCGCCGCCCGGAAAATCTCGGCTGGCTAGCGCTCCCAACCGCTGGGCACAAAGAGAGTGGTTGGTGACGAGGACGATGGCCTGGCTTGCTCCCTCCATCTGCGAACTCGAAACCAACTCCCAAACCAGCTCACAAAGGTCGACAACAGCAAGGCCAACCACACAACACAATGCCATGCCGAAGTCAAGCACATTGGACCCGCTTAAAACCCTCCAGGCTTCTCAACACAAAAAGGAAAACCTGTAGGCAAAAATTTTGAGACAATTTGGTGCCGCCAAAGTTTCAACAATCACGGACATGGAGATGCCTACTAAAGATGGAACAAATTGCCGTGCGAGAAAAGCACACAAAGGCAAATACAATTTGACCCCATATAACGAGAATCACACTCTTTCACAACTAGCTTTCTCCTACCATCCGCACTACTAACATCTACTAATTGCATGAAACACAACCACCTAAATTCCGACAAATGCAGCCCAAACCTATAAAAGGTAATTGTGCGCATTCTTCATTCTCTAATTTCATACTTGCAAAGCGCAGTCGAGAGTATCTCCTTTTATGACACCCTGACGCCAACAAAACTCTCTCACATCAAATCAAACTGCGTCTTATAAATCCCATAAATGTATCTAGTCTCAAAATTTAGTGAACGCAATGCTCTCAGCTCAAGCGATCATATGATCCTTATAAACAATCACTAAACAAAACCTTGTGTACTAACCTGCTCATTTGCTGGATATAGTTTCATGTCAGCCCCTGTTTTTAAAGAACCCACATGACTTTGCTGTGCGCTCTAGCACGACATCTTACTCTCATCCAAAGAGCGTTAGCACACCAATCGCACACCTAACCGTAGGCCATTTCCCAGTAACTTACTAAAACACTTACAATGCTTTTAAAAAATCTAGAAGGAAAAACTGCTGCTACACGAACTAGCCAGGGAGGTGCCACAGGAACACCACTTTAAAACCAAAATTGAGCAAACATGCTTTCGAAAAAATTCCTGTGTCTGACACTCCAGCTTACTACAGCTGTCCCGCACTTCAATCTCACACGCGGCGGTCGAGGTCTTGGTGAATTTCGGGGACGCCCGGGTCTACAACGAGCACGTGCCTTCAGCTGAACGGCAGCGTTACGCCTCATTTGCAATTTCGGCCGACTTCTGTCAGTTTGGCGGAAGGGATACGAGCAACGCGCGGGAAAGAGCGTCGGTGTCCTCTTTGGTCTAGCTCCCGAGTGGTGTTTAGTAATCGTGGCCTTTCTTCTAGGATCACGTCGACACTCCTTTCCGCGAAAAGCTCTAAATCTCCACCGCGCATACCGTCGCGAGGACTGGAGCCATGGTCTATCCTTTCGCCGTTGGAACTTTACTTTACGCCACAAAGGACCTTTCTTTGAACTGGCTGGTAACCTACTCTTCGGTCGCTCGCCCGGCTGATGGCCACCTCCTTCACCCCTTCGCTTTGTCGCTCGCGTACGCTTCCCTCTTTTTCGGCGACGTTTGCAACCGACCTTTCCCTCATCGCTTTGAAATCGGTCGCGGGTTGAGTCATCGGCGGTATCCCAATTCAAGGGTGGTTCTGCACCACCTGCCTTAGTACTTCGGCACTTTGATTTCTTAGCTCTGTTGCCCTGTCGGGCCGGTTGACCTGCGCTAACCTTGTGCTCACGCACCCAACGAAACGGGCGCCGTTCACCTGACGGCACCTGCGAAGAACCCGCCGTTCTTTTTCTTGTTGTCCGGTGGCTCGGACGCATGCAAACAGAGTTTGACGCCGTTGCAGAACCCCTAGTTCTGTTCACTATGCTCAAACGTGTCGAGCCTTTCTTTACCCCTGTGGTGCATTTTGTCTCGTTCGTAACTGTCCGACGTCGTCTGCGTCTGCGCCACTTCTTGCGGCTCGTTTCTAAGCTTTTCGATAGCAACTCACTCTCGTGAACCCTCGCACAACTTTCCTCAGCTGCCGAACTCGCGCAGTCTAAATGATTTTCAACAAAATCATCTCTTTCACATTCTGGACTGGCGGACAGCGTAATACACTGAAGAACAATGCCGCTGTTTCTCACCGAAAAATCTCGCTCGCCTTCATGGGAGCTGTCTACAACCGCATGGTTCTTATCATCTACTTTCGCTGCTTCTCCTGAGCTTTTTCCGGTGTTCTTGACTTCTTCAACCTCATTTGCAAGGCCCACCGTCGCGACAAACACAGTTGAGGTCTGTACCAGCTTTTCTACAGCTATCCTAGCTGTTTCGCTAACAGTTGACTGGCACCGCACCTCGTCGCACTCGCTCTGGCCTGCGTAGGGCTCTCTCCGCAGCGCAGCATCTTTAGCAGCACTCAAATTTGGTTCTTCATCGAACCTGCTGCTGTCCTTAAACGTGCTAGCCTTCTCTAAAGCTCTGGGCTGCACCTCACTTTTTCGGTCATTGCACTTCTCGTGCGCTACACTTGCGGAAGGCCGAATCTTCCGTCGCCTTGCCTCGACTTTTTCTTCCGACAGTTCAATCACTAGGCTGAGTGCCCGCTCACGCTCTTCACCTCGCTCCCGTTTTTCTATCTCCCATTTTCGCTCACTATCTACCTTGGTGCTATAAGAGACACGCGGACCTCTCTCAGGCTCTGTTTTACTACCAGCACAACGTCGCGCCTTCTTCACGGGAGCATTCATGAGCTTGTACTCAATTCGCTTTCTGTCAGCTCTGATGCCGAAGCACCGCAGTAAGGCTGCCTTAGCTACATCGTACCTATTGAACTGTTCCTCCAAAAGGTATAGTATCCTACCCATCAAGTTGCACGGAAGGACACTCGATAAGGCGAAAGACCAATAGTCCTCGTCGAGCTCTAGTTCCCTGCAAACTTTCTCGTAAAAGGTTAGATAACTCTCTAAATCCTCCCCATCTTCGAATGCATGGATCCTCGAATTTACTTGAGACGCTCTAAGGAACTGTATTGATCTTTTTCTCTCTTCCTGTTTTAATTTCAGGCTTTCCTCCCACTGCTCTCTTTCTTTCTGTCGTTCCAATCTTTCTTTTTCTTCTTTTTCTTTTCTATCCCTGCTTTCCTCGCGTTTCCGTTCCTCTCGTTCGCGTTCCCCTCGCTCCCGTTCCTCCATTTCCTGTTTTTCAAAAATATCTACTGCGTTTTTAGTCTCGTCCTCACTGGCTTTTTGCGAGATCAGCATCCGAATCGCTGTCCTGCCCATTCTTTCGTCTACTTCAATGCCTAGATGCTTACTCACAGCCAAAAGTTCATCTCTTAGCATTGCCTTCCACGACACGATTGCCGTTGTACTTTGGTCCTGCATCTCACACAGTTGTAGGTGATCCCTACAACTCACAACTCACAAAAGATAATCTCCCTAATTCACACACAATCCAGCTTCTAAAAACTCACACAATTATAATGAAGCCTGGAAAGTCAAAGCAAAGACCAAGCACTCACCACAGCACAGCACCATGTCGTGAAGTCCACCTCTCCGCTGCCAACCAGTTGTAGCAGTCGGAAGGAAGGAGGTCGCTGAGTGGGTACGGGAACAGAACATGGTTTATGGGCACTATTTACACATATTTACAGGAAAGAAGGGTTAGTGGCTTAACAAATCACGAGCGTGGTGGCTGAACGTTGCATAGTTCAGAGCGACGTCCAGCACTCTGCGGCGTCGTTTTATGCCCTGTCGGGCTCCTCCTCTCCGAGTCGAACACCAATCACGCACACACAGGTGAGGGGGGCGAGCATGCACGGTCCACGTGAACACTGCACTGTGGTGGCGCCAGCAGGGCTCTTCCTCGTCGTGTGTGTGCCGTTAGTCGAGAGTTCCCATGATCCTGGCCGCATACTTCAAAGGATCCACCGCACAGCTCGCCCAATTAGCGGGGCGATTGGCGGTGTCCGTCGCGGTCTCTTTCAGGACGACGCCGTCCCTGTTGCCCTCTTTCGACGTGGCGTCGCGGCGACACGACGTCTCCTCCTCCGGCCAACAGGGACAATGCCTGGCGGGCATAGGCAGTCGGCCGGTCGGCTACTTGACTGAGGATTAAAGAAGCGCCGCTCCGCCGTCAGCTCTGTCGCCGGTCACGCCAGCTTTTCCGTTGCCCGAGGAGTCGCCGAGTCTACTAGTCACCGCTTCTGCTTGAAGGGACGACAAAAGGGTCCACAATTGAAGGACGGGAACTCGCCTTTGCTTTGCTGTTTGGTCTGGATAATAGCTCAAATATTCGACAGCGTCTGTCAGACTGGGTGCCGAAGGGATTAAGAGCCTCTCCAGTGGACCGGCTTGCGCCCCATGGCGTCTGCCCAGATGAATTTCCAGGTCAAACTTAACAATATACTGCAAACACCAAGAAAATTACGTAAACTTGAGGACATCACCTTTATTTGAAAGATATCATATGCTTCGTGCTGATTAAGTCTATTACATGAAAATACTACAAATCATATACAGCAAAAAATTGTATGAGCCCAATGAAGGAGCTAGACAACACACTTATCCTGTCCGCCAAATCTTACGCCGTCCACAACAAACACGAACAAATTATGGGAAACAAACTTTTACCCATCAAAAAACTTGCATAATAAACAAATTAAAACATAAGCTTAATTTTGGTTGTACAGAAAAAGCATTTAAGGTACAAGTTAAAGAAGTGCTAATGCAGGAAAACATACTTTTTGATGGATCCTAAAAATACTGATGTTAGTAATGGTAGCAGTCAGGCGATGGAAATCTTGTACTGCATGTATTTTATTAATTATAGAATACAATGGTATGTGTCACATGTCTCTAATGTTCTAGTCTGATTCTTTTCTGAGTGATTGTTATTTAAGGGTCTTATGTAGTAAGTATGTTACAAGATTTGTACAGTCAGCCAGATTCAATGTAACATGATATGTTTTGGCAGCTATCTTTTCTCTGTCGCTTCTTTTGTTCATGAAGGACTGATGCTGCGAAAGCTGTTTTTTGTTTTCATATTTTTGAAGTACGAACTGTGTACAAGGGTGTTGGGTCCTTTGTCAGGCTATATGCCTTTAGCCCCAACATCCTTTTGTTTCTTGTGTCTTGTACAAGAAAACAATAAAATGAATTTTGAAACTGAAAAAATTGAGAATGCCTTCTGTCAGTCATCATAAACAATGTTAAACATGGTTAGGTATCACTGTAATATATCACATATGGTTAGGTATTGGCAAAGATAGGTATGATTAAGTATGACAGAAAATCACTTCATTGCACTTACAGCAATAAATTCGAGAAGACAATAAGCTTAGGTCACAAAACCTTAAAAGAAAATATTCAGTCATTATTACAGTGAAAGTAAAACCACTGATCTGTTACAACCTTATTGCAATGAAAAATTTTCAATTTTAAGTGACTAACTGCAGATAACACAAAAATTAAACATGTCATAAAACCTAAGGAAGTAGCACTGACACCTTCAGAGACGTGTTTTGTGCTTGCAATAAAATTCAGCACTAAGAACACAAAAATGCCTTCGCAGATAAGGTATGTGTCCTGGGGGACACAAAGTATGACAATAATGCTGTCAGCTGCCAAATCAACTAAGAATACCGAAATTTTGGTGCCTACAATAAGTGGGTACATTTAATAGAAAAGTTTGTGGCAGTCGTGTTTCTACACACTCCAACTTGGAAAAATTCTTCTATTATGTCTATACTCTGAGATATTCCACTCGGAAGTTTATTGTGCTTACCATGAGTACGCCTGCAAGGCAGTTATGATCAGCAAAACATTACTCACTGGTAGGACGAGCAGTCAGTGCCTGCTATCATCAGCCTGTAGTAAAAAGGTAACCATTATAATGCTTGTCTTTGGCTTCGACCCATGGTCAGATTAAACGCGGCCCCTCAGGGAGTAGTATAGCTGTGTGCTAGTTCTCACTGTCCTGCATGCAAAATGATGCAAGCCACAACTAAACTTTCCAGCGGGATATCTGAACACAGGCAGGCCAGAATTCTTCGGACCTATGTAGAAATGTGACTGGCTCAAAATTTTAATACGTGCATGGCCACTTGCTGCATTCACTAATAAGTTCATTATTGAATCTTATTCAAGGGCACGGCTGACAGTGATAATTATTGTTGCACATTGTGTTTCCCTGAACACTTAGCTATCTGCAAAGGTGGCTTTTACACGCACAACTTACAGCACTGGATTTTTTATGAAAAACAAAAGGCCTAATATTTAACACCCTGAACATGCGAGGTACATGAATACAGCAGCTATGTGGCTCAGTAAAGTTCCTTTTCCACAGGAAACAGAAGCCATGTGCAGCTGCTGTACATTCAGTTGCCAACGTTTCCACGAGCCACTATTGATAACGGGCTTGTCCGGAATTCTTCACACTCAGTTCGTTTGAGGTGCAAGCATAGGCTGCGATGGAAACACCGAAAAAACAATTTAGTGACATGAGTAAGCAATGTCTCTTAGCATAACTGGATTTGTCTGTATATTTAAATGATTTTGAACAATATGTCTTATAAGAAACAGGACGTACACAAACTAGAGATGTTACCAGCAAAAGTTTCTTGATGTTCTTGGCGAACACAGTTGCAACCTTATAAAAGACAATGCTATTTCCACATTGCAGATGTGTCAAAAGCATGCTGGATTTGCGCTCGTGCATAGCGCGTTGAAAGCAAATTCAATGATACTACAATACATACATGATTATATGCACTTTCATCAAGTATTCATTGCAGGTAACCTATATTATTGAATATGAATTTGATTTTGAATACAACCTATGTAGCTTTTTTCAGGCTGCTCACACTGGGACAATTACACGTATAATGTCAGAAATTGGTGTCACTAAATTACTATTGTGTGCTGCCAAATTATGGTGATCAGTTTCAATGAACCTGGTTGGATTAATGGCCGTATCCCTCCCTCAAAGATCACAGGCTGTCTAATGAAAAAAAAACATACAAGGCAATCACCTTGCAGCACACACCATCCCAATATGAAGCACGCAAGCTTCTGCAGCAATCTCCGTGAACGAAAATCTTGGAAGATATTGACCACTATTTAGCAATAAGATTTGATGAAACTGATTTCTTAATTCCGATATTTCCTTCAGTGCCAATAGCTTGAAAACTTGCAGTCCATATCTATTATTCTCAAATAAATGCTGTATCCAATTTTACAATTTAGCAGCAATACGTGCATGACTTATGCATGCTTACCATGATATATGACATAATTGCAAGATTTTAGTGGCAAATAAGAGAGCGAGAGAGAATTTATTTACGGAAAGGTAGAGAGGTCGGCCTGAGCTATAGTTTTCTCTGGCCTGCTACTCTACACTGGGGAAGGGTGACTGGGGAGTGATAGAATGAGGAATGACGATGGTAAGGTAGATAGATGATATGTTCGTATTAGGCTGGGTAACTCTACAGACGTGCATCCAGTCCAGTGGCTTCTAAGGAAGTGATGACGGCTCGTATAACCACATGTGTGCTGCTGGCGTCAGGCCAAGGACCTAACACAACCTCATCGGTTAATTGTCAACTAATATATCGGCCAATCGAAGATATGAGTTGCTGACGTTCGCTTACATATGCTGGATAGTCGCAAAATATATGTTCAAGCGTTTCTGGCAACCGACAGTGACCACAAATGGAAACTGTGTCATTACAGCCAATCAAGTGGGTGTAACGGCTCGTGTAAGCCACACCGAGGCGAATGCGGTGGATAATGTGTGAGATGCTTCGCTTTAACTTGTGAGGCATACGGAACTTCATTTCCGGGTACCATTAGTGCAGCCGTTTGTGCTGGTGTTCTGGTTTCTGCCAGTGTTCTAAGATGGAGTTGCGCATTACGCGTCGAAGTAGGATGTTAGTGTCTTGTCGAGAAAATGCGATGCATACTTCCGAGGCACTATTTAAAGCTCTCTTAGCTTCAGCGTCCGCCGCTTCATTGCCCATTATGCCACAATGAGCAGGTATCCATTGAAATGATACATCATGTCCATTTTTCGTAGCAATTCCAAAAAGCTATGCTATTTCAATCGATAAAGTATGATATGGACCTTGTCTCATAAAGCCATCGATGGTTTGAAGAGCAGCTTTGGCATCACACAGTATCGTCCATTTACGAGCGGGTTCTGTCGACATGAAACGTATTGCCTCCCGAATAGCAACAAGTTCCGCGGCTGTTGATGTGGTCTTGTGATCTATCTTGAAACGTCGAGCTATCTTCATCTGCGGGATGACAAAGGCTGCGGCGGAGGTACGCGACGTGGTAGATCCATCAGTATATACGTGTGCCACACCGTCGTACATAGTATAAATGTGCTGCAGTGTAAGTTGCTTTAGGCCGATCGACGATACAAGGGACTTCTTCATAATCCCAGGAATCTGAAGTATGACATGTGGTCTAGGCAGGAGCCACGGAGGTGTCTCAGGAACACGTGGGGGAGAAAATCTTGGCGGTATGATGTTCTCGAGCCGCGATACAGCTCTTGAATAACTGCAGTCTCGGTGGCTGGCAGGGAGCGCTGATAGGGGATGTTGCCTGTGTCGAGTCAACAGGCGAAGGTGGACTCGAAGAGGCTCGCAGAGCACATATACTTTGATTGGACAAGCCCGAGCGTCGGCGAGAGTTCCCTTGGTTGATGTGCATTGAGGTAAGCCCAAACATGTGCGCAATCCTTGAGCTTGCATGCTTTCTAGCGTGCTCGCTCAACTGGGTTTCATGCTTGAAAGCACGGGCATGCTGTATCGTAAGTACCCTATGAATAAAGATTGGTACAGTTGCAGGAGAGCTGCCTCCGAAGGGCCCCATCATGCTCCGGTCATGACCCGAAGAACGTGGAAAAAACTCTTGAGCTTTGACTTCAAGGCTGTGACGTGTTTTGACCACGATAGATTCCGGTCTAGGATAACACCCAGGAATTTGCGTTGCGCAACAGCACGAATTTCTGTTCCATTCACAGTTAGTGGGTATCTTGTCGTATGTTTTCGTGTAAATGCAAGCACTGCGCATTTTTCAGTTGACAGTGTGAGACCCTAGCGACGTAGGTACCATGCTGTGATGATCACTGCACGTTGTAGTCGAGCACGCAGTTTGGGGCGCGTAGCTCCAGAAGACCAGATGCAGATGTCGTCCAATTATGTGCTCACCTTCACCGTGTCAGAAATTTCAGTAGCAAGTCCAATCAAGGTGATGTTAAAAAGTGTCGGACTGAGAACACTCCCTTGAGGAACACCACGGTGAATGTTATAATGGTCTGTATCTCTATCGCTTGCTAACATATACACGGTACGGTCGCTAAGGTAGCTCACGATCTATGCATACAGTCGTCCACCGATTTCTAGATCCTCAAGCGCATCAAAGATAGCATAATGTAAGACATTGTCGTAGACGCCTTTAATGTCAAGAAAAACAGCAGCCACTAATCTGCCTCGACATATTTCCTGTTCAACATCGGAGACCAAGTTGATGACCCCGTCAATGGCTGATCGGCCTCTCCTAAAGCCATTCATGAACGCAAGAAAGCCACTATTGCTCTCCCAGAGCCACTCTAATCCCGACAATACCATCCTTTCCAAGACTTTGCCAACGCAGCTGCTTAAGGCGATCGGCCGGTAAGATGAAAGCTCATTAGGGCACTTCCCTGGTTTAAGCAGTGCGATTATGCGGCTGCACTTTCTCTTATCTGGAACATTTTCTGACTCCCAGGAGGTGTTGTAGTAAGATAACAGGATCGGTCGTGCTTCTGTATCAAGATGGCGAAGTGCAGCGTACGTAATTACGTCCGGCCCGGGTGCCGATGAGCGCCGGGAAAGTGAAATTGCAGCGTCCAGTTCCTGCGTTGTAAAAGGCACTTCGAGGTGTTCGTCGAAGCACGGGGGCACAGTGGTGGTAAGAGTTTGGGTCACAGTGTCAGCGGTGGAAACGACAAGGCTACAGTTGTCCTCGGCTACCTCTAATTTACTCCGACCCAGATGTAGAGCCACCGCACGGAATGGCCAAATTTGTTGTGGAGAAGATTGTAAACTTCGTACTATCCGCCAGATTTTAGAGAGAGGCTGTCTTGGGTCCAAACAACCACAGAACGACCTCAATCGTTGCCTGTACAGCTTGTCGAGATGCCGAAGAACGTGTTGTTGAGCTTGACGACAGGCTGAGAGGCCTGACGGTGATCTTGTTCTTCTGTATCGTCGTTCTGCGCGGCGACGGATAGCACGAAGGGTCTCGTATTGTAAGTCGATAGCTGATCGTTGCAGCGGAATGGTAACTTGTCTTGTTGTGTCATGCAGGGACGAAGAAATGATGTCTTCTACTTCAGATGGTGTAGTATTGCGCTGACAGCTGGTTTTCACAGATGACTTGAAAAGACGCCAGTCTGTCTGATGGACGCAGCGTGTGGCTGAACGGCGGTACCACCTAAACTGAACATATGTAGGCAAGTGATCACTACCGTAAGTTTCTATATCCGTGGACAAAGCTGCAGAAGACAGGAGACTTCTATATACAAATACAATGTCGAGGCAGCTGCTGTAAGAAGTACCCCGAATGAAAGTGGGCGATCCGTCGTTCAGCACCCTTAGTCCAAAATTACACACGAAGTCGCACAAATCTCTGCCACGGCTGTTCATTACAGTGCTACCCCAGAGGGGAAAATGAGCGTTGAAATCTCCAATGTCAATGTGGGGACTCTGAGCAGCCTGAAGCACAGACCTAAGGTGAAAGCAGTCCATTTTCGCACTTGGATGAATGTATCCTCTGATAACTGACAACGTGCGCCTATTATACTTTATAGTCAAGCAAACGTAATCATTCGTAGTATGCGACAGAATGTCATGTCGTACGTACGTCATATCGCGGCGTACACAAACTAGCACCTTGCTTGCACGCTGATCACTGCGAGACCTAAGCTGGACTTACCCAGACAAACGAAATGTAGAATCCATGTTTGGTTCGCAGATGACAATAACTGCGAACTGGTATTTCAATACCCGCTGTCTGAAATGAGAGAGACGGCCACGTAAACCATGAGCATTTCACTGCATAACAAGCGTCTGCCCCATGCGATCTTCGAACATCGAGTCCATGTTCGCTTACTGAAGAACAACAAGAAGTGGCTCCAGCACCTCAAGTAACTGGACAGCATCTTTAGCCGCCGGAATATTTAGACCACTAAGGATCTTGCGCATTGAACCCATCAAATTTTTAAGCATGCTCTTGATGTCATTATTATCCATCTTGTTGTCCCGCTCGCTGCATTCAGCAGCATTATGCGTGGAAGGCGTACACGTGGGTCTTGATGGTAAAGAAGGCCACTCCGAAGTATTACGGGCCGGTGGCTGGTTGGCTCGTCCATTCGTCGGCTGTAAAAATATGGAAGCACAGACATCTTCATTTCTGGCCGGTAAAAGCAAACGACAAGAAGGTGAAGCCTGGACATTTGATGTCAGTTCTTCAACTCGGTTAGCACTGCTCCTTCGTTTGCGTCGGTGTCGTGAACGACGTGTACTGCGCCGGACAGCCCTTGGAGCTTCTTTGTGCGTGGAGTGGTCCCTAACCATATTCTTCATGATAGTTATTTGGTTCCTCATTTTAGGACAGTCCTTTGAGGTTGCGTCGTGGGCGCCCGTGCAGTTAGGACAACTTGTGGCAGCGTTGCAGTTGTCATCGTCATGAGGTCCATCACATCGTTTGCAAGTTACCACACCCTTACGAACTGCACTGACATGCCCGAATTTCAAACGTTTATGGCACTGTAGAGGCCTCGGTACATAAGGGCGTACCGGATGACGCACATATCCAACCTTGACGTGAGTAGGCAACGACTCGGACTCGAACACTACTTTCACACAACGCGACCGTCCAAAGCGGTGAAAACCAATTACAGGAGCCGTCGAAGAAATCAATTTCTCGAGGCTTGAGTCTGTAATCTCTTCGTCCACATCATTTCCACGCACGGCTTCAGATTGGAACGGAACAACTCGGGCATCCTCAGAGAATCTATTTCTCCTTCGCTCTAAATAGAATTGTCCTGAAAATTCATGTTTCCGATCTTTTATTACTAGCGTGTTTTTCTTTTCGTTTTTTTTTCAACTTGTATGTGCTGTACTTATTGTATACTTATGTATTCATTACTTTCTTGGCTTGAACGGTGAAAATAATTGTGTTTATTGTTTTGTATTGATTATGTATTTATTTTTACTTTACTCGGACGACATATGAAGTATGAATTTGTGGTGTTTGTTTCTCTTTTGTCCGGTACATGCGTTATTATGAAATAATTTGCTATGTCGCTCCTTGTGTTCACTATGAGTGTATAAAACACTCACCCCAAACAATCTTTATGCCACTTATTGTTTCGACTATGTCCCCTTGTAACTGCGCATCTGCTTGGACCTAAAGGTCTGCAGTATGTAATAAATAAATAAATAAATAAATAAATAAAGAAATACATAAATAAATAAATGACGCCTATCGTAGTTGCCTTGTCGTACGCGGAAAACACGCAAACTGGAATGTTTCCCAACTGGACGATGGCCTTCAGCGTGTCCAGTATAGCCTTTGAAGTAACCTCCACCGACAAGATGTTCTTGCGGGTATTTATACGTATTTTTTCAACCTGGCCAGGTGCGATACGTTTGAAATACTGTGACAAGTCTTGCTTATTTAGAGTGTTCAGGACGTCTGTCGTCGTTGTCGGCATGTACGAGATCGTGAAGGACCGCATGCTACTCGCCTTATTTCGGCGCCTGTCGACCGGTCGGCGACGTCCTTCTGATCTTTCTCTTCAGACGACGGCTTGGAACAGGGGTGAAATCACTGTCCGAGGCCATGTCTTCGAAGGAAGAGCCATCAGAAGCGTAACAGTGCCCCACGTTGGGGCCGAAGCGGTTACTCACATCGGACGCACACTGATGAGGCGGTCCAGGGCCCGGAAGCTGGGCGGGGTTTTGATCCCCCACTTTACGGCAAATAAAATATTAATTCGGCACATACCACAGATTCTGTCAACATCTATAGCACATGCCTAGAAAGTTTACTTTATTCAATATAGTGTTGAGCTTGTCATTATTCAGAAAATTTCATTGGAGGTGGTACTATAAACTATTCCTAATGTTCATACACGTAAAAATGTATAGCAAAGTTTCAACACCAAGGTTGGGCGAGGTGCATAAGATACTTAATAAACCAAAACAAAATACGAACATAGTGGAAACAAGCAGATTAAAATTGATGGTGCTCGAACGCGAGGACTAATGACTGAAGTAGTGCTCGCACAGTAAGGTACAACAATTTGGCCACATTGAGCCATGAAACATTCGTTCTAAAATAAAGTTCAGGATAAATGAATGGCTTAAAATGCACGGATTCAGGCCGCACAAGGCAACCTATGTTGCTGGTCTATACCGAAAGTTGAGTTTTACTGAACGAGCTGCAAGAGCACTTGAGTGTAAGTGCAACCATTGTGAGCCATACTTAAGACGATGCAACACTCTCCATACGAATACATATTAACTTGAGTATCACGGTAGTTTCTACGCGTGCCGGCATGGATGCACATACCGGCATACATTCGGCCAGTCGCAAGAAAAAAACTTCTCTGATAACAGTCATAACGTATAACGATACGGTAGTAGTTCAAAATAGAACGTACAGCACATGAAACTCCCTTAGACACGTTCACGTCAATAGCGCACAATATGAAGAGGCTTACGTGCCACCCTAGTGCAGTATCTGGCCACTACCTCCCACATGCATACGTGAAATAACTCACGGCCCTCAGTCCCCAGCAGCTGCGAAGCAACTGACCACGGCGGCGGTCAGATCTGCAACGCAGCAGAGGGTGCTAAAAATTTCTGGATCCAGACAGGCCGCCATTGGAACCTGAACTTGGCAACGTTTAACGCTAGAACCTTATCTAGTGAGGTAAGTCCAGCTGTACTATTCGAGGAGCTAGAGGGTGTTAAATGGGATATAATAGGGCTCAGTGAGGTTAGGAGGACAGATGAGGCCTATACGGTGCTACAGAATGGGCACGTCCTTTGCTATCGGGGCTTGTCAGACAAAAGAGAACTGGGAGTGGGGCTCCTAATTCACAGAAACATAGCTGGCAACATAGAGGAATACTATAGCATTAATAAAACGGTGGTAGGTATTGTAATTAAACTGAATAAAACATACAAGATGAAGGTAGTACAGGCTTACGCGCCTACATCCAGCCATGATGACGCTTCAGTTGAAAGCTTCTATGAAGACGTGGAATCAGCAATGAGTAAGGTAAAAACACAGTATACTATAGTGATGGGCGACTTTAATGCAAAAGTAGGGAAGAAGCAGGCTGGAGACCAGGCAGTAGGAGATCATGGCATCGGTACTAGAAACACCAGAGGAGAGCTACTAGTAGAATTTCCAGAACGCAATATTTTACGGATTTGGAATACCTTCTACCGAAAATGAGAAAACCGCAAGTGGACATGGAGGAGCCCTAATGGCGAAAATAAAAACGAAATAGACTTTATAATGAGTGCACACCCAGGAGTCATGCAGGATGTGGAACTGGTTGGCAAGGTACGATGCAGTGACCACAGAATGGTACGGTCTCGAATTCACCTAGACTTGAACAAGGAACGACAGAAACTGATACGCAAGAAGCCAATCAATGAGCTAGCTCTGAGAGGGAAAGTACAGGAATCCAGAGTGTCACTGCAGAACAGGTACTCGGCTCTTAGTGAGGAAATCAACCTTAGCGTAGATACAATGAATGATAATCCGTTGAGTATCATTACGGAGTGTGCAGTGGAAGTTGGAGGCAGGGTAGTTAGACTGGACACTGGCAAGCTTTCCCAGGAAACGAAGAACCTAATTAAGAAGCGTCAAATCATGAAAGTGTCAAGTACAACAGACAAAATAAAACTGGCAGAGCTTTCGAAGTTGATTAATAGACGTAAGTTATGCGATGTAAGAAGGTATAACATGGAAAAAATTGAACACGCTCTGAAAAACGGAGGATGCGTCAAAGCCGTGAAGAGGAAACTTGGGATAGGCAAAAGTCGGATGTATGCACCAAGGGACAAAGGCAAAATAACTACCAATATGGACAGTATAGTTAAAATAGCAGAGGAGTTTTACAGAGATCTTTACAGTAGCCGAGACAACCACGACCTTAATACTATAAGAACTTGCAGTAACCCAGATGACACCCCACCAGTAATGATAGAAGAATCAGAAAAGTTTCGGAGGGCATGCAAAGAGGCAAAACTGCTGGTGAGGATCAGGTAACATCGGATCTGCTGAAAGATGGAGGACAGATTGTGTTAGAAAAACTAGCCACCCTGTTTACGTGGTGTTTCTTGACGGGAAGAGTGCCAGAGTCTTGGAAGAACGCTAACATCATCTTAATACTTAAGAAAGGAGATGACAAGGACTTGAAGAATTACAGGCCGATAAGCTTGCTCTCTGTAGTATACAAGCTATTTACAAAGGTAATTGCTAACAGAGTAAATAAAACATTAGAATTCAATCAACCAAAGCAACAAGCAGGATTTAGAACAGACTACTCAACAATTGACCACATTCATACTACCAATGAGGTAATAGAGAAATTCTCAAAGTATAACCAACCACTATACATAGCCTTCATAGATTACGAGAAGGCGTTTGATTCAGTAGAAATATCAGCCGTCATGCATACACTGCGGAATCAGGGCGTAGATGAAGTATATATAATCATCCTGGAAGAAATTTACAGGGGACCACTACTACCATAGTACTTCGTAAAGAAAGCAACAGAATACCAATCAAGAAGGGTGTAAGGCAGGGGGACACAATATCCCCAATTCCATTTACCGCTTGCTTACAGGAGGTTTTCAGAAGCCTAGAATGGGAACAGTTAGGGATAAGAGTTAGTGAAGAATACCTTAGTAACCTGCGCTTCTCCGATGACATTGCATTGCTGAGTAATTCAGGGGACGAATTGCAACTCATGATTACGGAGTTAGACAAGGAGATCAGAAAGGTGGGTTTTAAATAATCTGCAAAAAACGAAAGTAATGTACAACAACCTCGGAAAGGTGCAGCGCTTCGAGATAGGTAATGGTGCATTTGAAGTTGTAAATGACTATGTCTACTTAGGGCAGGTAATAACCGCAGAGCCGAACCACGAGATTAAAGTATCTAGAAGAATAAGAATGGGGTGGAGCACATTCGGCAAGTACTCTCAAATTATGACAGGTAGATTGCCACTATCCCTCAAGAGGAAGGTATATAACAGCTGTATCTTGCCGGTACTTAGCTACGGAGCAGAAACCTGGAGACTTACAAAGAGGGTTCAGCTTAAATTGAGGACGACGTAGTGAGCAATGGAAAGAAAAATGGTAGTTGTAACCTTAAGAGACAAGAAGAGAGTATAGTGGATTAGGGGACAAATGGGGGTTAAGGATATCATAGTGGAAATAAAGAAGAAATGGACATGTGCCGGGCATGTAGCACGTAGACAGGATAACCGCTGGTCATTAAGGGTTACTAACTGGATTCTCTGAGAAGGAAAGCGGGTTAGGGGGAAACAGAAGGTTAGGTGGGCAGATGAGATTAAGAAGTTTGCGGGTATAAATTGGCAGCAGAAAGCACAGGACCGGGTAAGCTGGCGGAACAAGGGAGAGGGCTTTGTCCTGCAGTAGACGTAGTCAGGCTGATGCTGATGATGGTGATGATGATGATGATGATGACGTGCCCTAGGCATGATCAACGCATACAGCTAAGAAACGCCCCAGAAATAATCAACATAAATAGTGGTCACTCGCAAGCAGGAACTCCAACACTACTGCCCACAGAGGCGGACAGCCGCCAAAACTCTGCTTGAATCTGACGCCGAATCCCTGGTGCGCGTGCATGCTTCACACGCCACACAAAACAAAAAACTTGTCTGCGCTTAAAGGAGCACTGACATCAAATTTACTCATGCCAATATTTTGGCGTCAGCGAGTAGCTATATACACCGTAGCAGCGGTTCACGACCTAAAACGCAACTGAGGGATGAATAATTATCACTTTTATTGATTTATATCACTGGCAACTAGCACTATTCAAAAACGGCTGGCAATCTCGCCATTTTTAGCGCTGGCAACACCAGCAGTGGCGCTACCTCGCGGTCGCCTCCAGATCACGCTACAGCTGACCACTTCTACACAGAAAAGAGTGACGTCAGGCTCACCTACTCCCGAAACCTTTCGTTTGTTAGGCGGACACATTCAGCCATGCCTTATCACCTGCATTGCTGTCGTCGCTGTACAAAGTGTCGACTCGGGTTCAATACGATAGTCTGGAGCTTAGAATAGCCACGATTCGCGACGTCGTGAATTATTTTTCCTTCGATCGACCTTTTGCAGAACAGTGATTCTGAAATGAACGCCGTTCCAAGCAGCACTGCAGAGGTGCCCGAGGATGCACGCTTCAGCCATGTTCGCTCGTATGTCTCAGTTAGCTATCTATGTGTGTTTTGTTGTGCAAAGCATTCCAATATACGCACAGGAGTCCATGCAATATAGCTATCGCGAATGAGCATGATCAGAGCAATAGAACACGTTTCCTGCATCAGGTTCTTTTTTGCGCCTCTAGATTGCCCTACCTATCCAGCTTCTCGCAGTTGACACGGTATTACCACTTTTACGTGGACGCGAAGTCTACAGATGAACTAATCTTCAACGATACCTGCGTGTTACTTGTTAGCGATGATATCTGACTACAAGCTCTTCCACGTTTGATAACTTGCGGTGGTGTTGATGTGTAACACCTACAAGATATGAAAACACACACCGATTGCGCTTTTTGCGTGCTTCTAACTAGACGACTGCAACTCACCTGCAACTCACAGCGATTCCCTGACATGCTGACCGACCGAGAAGCACATGTTTATTCATGCTATTTTTTCGATATTCTTTTAAAGGCGGTTTTTATCTTGATAATTTCACGTAAGCATTCAAACCGGCGCGACGAAAATAAGACGCGACGAGCCATGGCCGGGCAAGACTGCACCTGCGCGCGCTTCTTTCCTAAAGCGAGCGTGCAGGTGCAGTATAGCCCGGTCGTGGATGAGCGAGTGCGTTCCTGCACTTCGGCGCCAGTAGGCGCCACGATAAGAACACTCGGATCGTACACGTCATCGCTGCTATGGCATTGTCACTCAGCATGGTATTTGTGGAATGTATCACACCAAACACGTAGCACTAGTGTCGATGTCGCAGGGCAGTCTATTTTCCGTTTTTTTCTCCTTAGCGTTTCTACGCTGTTTGACAACGAATTAAAATAACTTCCACGTGACGGATGCCGTTTAAATTTCGCCAAGAAGACCTATGCATACCAAGCTATCGAATGATGGGCACATCTCGATCTCGAAATTTGATGTCAGTGCTCTTTTGACTTTGCACAACTTTGCCTTTACACAGCTGAAATACTACAGAAAACTGGGTCCCCACGTAAACAAAAGCTCAATTATCGTGCACATGGTAGGAAAAACGTGGTGAACGCAGTGATAAGTTTTTAAGAAAGCGCCGTTAGCAGCAGTGTGGTACATACCTGGCAAGTGCTCCACGATACGAAGTCACACGTCTTCGCTTGAGTATAGCGCATCTTCGTAATGAGCAGCACTGGCAGAACACAAACCACGAACACAAAGCGCAAGCATACTTTTAAATCACGAGAGAAATCGACTCACACCCGCTCCTTCGAGAGGCGAGTGGCGGGTAAACACGTCCAGACAAGTAAAATTGTTCTAGTCACGCAGGCGCACACTGCATTTTCGCATTTTAATTTCCTAATGCTGACTAGAAAGCTTAGTTATTACAATTAGTTATGTAAAATTATATAAAATATATACTACATTAGTGTGTAAAGCGAATATTAGTTTGATTTTAAAAAATAAAGAAAAAAAGAAAGTACCCTGCAATATTACATGGAAAATCAGACCTGATCCGTGAATTCTGCTAAAGTTCAAGAAAATAACTTTAAGTAAACGTTTTGAAAAAGACTTGTGAAAACTTTTTCGCAACGTCTTCTAAAAAACTTTTTTGGAAAACGTTTATTAAACGACAAATAATATTGCTACCTGTAGGCTGCCACAAACCATAGTGCGAATGCGCGTGTGCGCCCGACGAAGAAGATGAGGGTCGCTGGCTGCTCGAGCTCGGAGCCAGACTGGCCAGTGCTGCAACCGCTCTTGCAAATATATTTTTCGAATATATTCGCAATACTTTGTCTCGTTACTCACGTAACATATTTGGTGGAGGTGGAACGATCCCCGTCCTCACCACGCAGCTCCGCAGTGGCCGCATCCTCCAGCTTCCCGCCATGGCTTTCAGTGACAACGCGTCCGCTTCACCATCTGCGGCTTCTCCGACAACCTTTGTCGCCGTCCAAACACCCCGTGATCCCGGGACATTTTCTGCGCAACCTGGCCTCGACGTCGACAAATGGCTTCGCCTTTATGAACGGGTCAGTCAAACTCACCGCTGGGACCCTACCATGATGCTCGCTAATGTTCTCTTCTACTTGGACGGAACCCCGCGTGTCTGGTACGAGACAAATGAGTCCGAACTCACCAGCTGGGACACGTTCAAGGAGAAGCTACGTGACATCTTTGGGGACCCGACCGGTCGCCACGCAGCTGCACGACAGGAGCTGGCTACCCGTGTCCAGTCGCCAACTGAATCGTATGTGTCATACATCCAAGAAGTTCTCGCTCTTTGCCGAAAAGTAGACGAGGCGATGTCTGAGGCTGAAAAGGTTGGACACGTTTTGAAGGGGATCGCGGACGACGCCTTCAATTTGCTGGTGTACACTAACGTCTCGACCATCGACCGTGTAATTCAAGAATGCCGCCGTTTCGAAACAGCAAAAAGCCGTCGGGTGCGCCCTCCTTTTTCTCGGTTGCCAAACACGGCGGCTACGTCCACCTGCTCCGATTCTACCGTCACACCGCCCTTTGAGCAGAGTGTAACGCGTATCGTTCGACGGGAACTTGAAGCAGCAAGTCCAGCGCCGCTTCAGCCCACTTCTTTCGAACATACGATGCCGACAACCCCCGCGATCTCCGTTATTCAGGCGGTCGTACGACAAGAATTCGCCAACCGCGGGTTCCCTGATGCTTGCCCCATCTCTTGCCCCTCCTCCAGACCAATTCCCATTAATCCACCTCGACGTGACCCATTTGTTGCTCCACGATCCCGCAACCCGGCGGAATGGCGAACTCCTGACGACAAACCGATCTGCTTCCGGTGCCACCGCGTTGGACATGTCTCCCGCTACTGCCGTGCCTCCTGGACGCCGCCACATAGGAGCCAGTTTTTCGCACCTTATAGCCCATATGAAGATCTTCGCCGGTATTCGTCCAGCCGTACCGCCCCTGCTTTCGACACGTCTAACAGCCGCCTTCCTGCTCGTTCTCCGTCCCCTCAACGCCGTCGTTCCCCGTCGCCCCAGCCACGCCGCCATCACTCGCCGCCTAACTTTTCATCGTACCCGACGGAAAACTAGACAGTGCAGCCCCTGGAGGTAGTGCTGCATCATCCCTGTCTGAACCAAACCCTCCATTGACGCTTCATACGAACAAAAATCTTGTCGATGTACACGTGGACGGTATTTCTCTGTCGGCACTAGTCGATACTGGCGCTCATGTGTCCATAATCAGCGTTCATCTTTGTCGCCGCTTAAGAAAAGTACTCACGCCTCCTGCTACCGAAGCTGTACGTGTGGCCGATGGCGGCACTGTTCCTGTCATTGGCATGTGTACGGCTCGCATAAGCATCGCCGACCGTTACATTCCTGTTCTATTCACGGTGCTCCAGAACTGTCCTCATGACCTCATCTTAGGGATGGACTTCCTGTCGACCCATTCTGCTCTGATCGACTGTTCCGCTGGTACTCTTTGCTTAGACCTTCCTCTTCAGCCGGATATTCACCCCGAACCTCAACACGGCCTTTCTGCCACAGACTTCCTCCGCTTACCGCCTAAAGCCCTCACATTCACCGAATTCGCCACGACCTCACCCGTATTGGATGGGAATTACATCGTCACACCGATTCCTGATGTCCTACTGGCACGTGACGTCACCGTCCCTCACTGCATCGTAACTGTAGCCTCCAACCGGACCCGTCTACCCGTCATAAATTTCGGCTTCACAAAGCAAGTCCTCCCTGAAGGCATCCTAATCGCCACGTTGCGGTCCTTAGCCGATGATCACGTCACCACTTTCGCAGCCGACGCATGCACCAATTTTTCTTGTCGCCCACTCGATGCCACATGCCTCGACATGTCAATACGTCCCATGATCGACCCTGACCTTCCCCCAGAGCAAACAGCCGCTCTCGTACGCCTTCTAGCTTCCTACCGTGACATCTTCGACCTTGACGACCGACCACTCGGCCAAACTTCTCTTGTAAAGCACCGCATCAACACCGGTGATGCTGCTCCCATTCACCGTCGACCGTATCGCGTGTCCGCGTCGGAGCGCCAGATTATTCAAGCTGAAGTGAATAAGATGTTAACTAAAGGCATTATTGAGCCCTCATCAAGCCCATGGGCGTCACCCGTCGTCCTGGTTAAAAAGAAGGACAACACATGGCGCTTTTGCATCGATTACCGGCATCTAAATCGAATCACCAAAAAGGACGTGTATCCTTTACCACGTATTGATGACGCCCTCGATTGTCTCCACGGCGCACGCTACTTTTCATCCATCGACCTTCGTTCTGGTTATTGGCAGATTGCCGTAGACGAGAAAGACCAAGAAAAGACCGCCTTCATCACTCCAGATGGCCTATACCAATTCAAGGTTATGCCCTTCGGTCTATGCAATGCCCCCGCCACGTTCGAACGTATGATGGACTCTCTGCTACACGGATTCAAATGGTCAACATGCCTGTGTTACCTAGACGACGTCCTCGTATTTGCACCTACATTTGAGACCCACCTTGAGCGTCTGTCGGCCATTCTCGACGTCTTCCGCAAAGCTGGCCTCCAGTTGAACTCCTCGAAGTGTCACTTCGGCCGCCGACAGATTACCGTGCTGGGCCACCTTGTCGATGCTTCTGGTGTGAGACCGGACCCTGAGAAAATTCGTGCCGTCACGAGTTTCCCAATACCCCCAATCCGCCAAAGATGTCCGGAGCTTTGTGGGACTTTGCTCCTACTTTAGGCGGTTCGTGAAAGATTTTGCGGCAATCGCCCAACCACTTACCGATCTTTTGAAGAAAGGCGTCCCATTTTCGTGGGGGTCCACTCAAGCTGCCGCCTTCTCTCACCTCATAACACTTTTGACGACGCCCCCTATCCTGGCCCACTTTGACCCATCTGCCCCAACTGAGGTCCGAACTGATGCCAGTGGTCACGGTATCGGAGCCGTTCTCGCCCAATGCCAACAGGGACACGACCGCGTTATCGCGTATGCTAGCCGCCTCCTTACACCTGCAGAGCGTAACTATTCGATCACGGAGCGAGAATGCCTTGCTCTTGTCTGGGCGGTCTCAAAATTCCGCCCATATTTATATGGCACTCACTTTTCCGTCGTCACCGACCACCACGCGCTCTGCTGGCTTTCATCCTTAAGAGATCCTACAGGTCGACTTGGTCGCTGGCTCTGCGACTGCAAGAATACACCTTTGCTGTGATATACAAGTCTGGACGCCTGCACCAGGACGCCGATTGCCTTTCTCGCTATCCAGTTGGCCCATCGGCCACCATACCTGACAACGACGCCTGCGTGTGCTCCGTTTCTCAACTGAACCACATAGCCGACGAGCAACGCCGTGATGCAGCCCTACGAGCTATCATTGAGCGCCTCGACTCCTCCCCATCGAACCGATCCTATCGCTCGTTCGTACTCCAGAATGGCACATTATACCGGCATAACTTCCATCCAGACGGCCCATCTCTGCTGCTTGCCATACCCAAACACCTCCGCTTGGCTATACTCCACGAACTCCATGACGTTCCTACTGCCGGTCACCTGGGTGTGTCCCGCACATACGACCGGATTCGCCGTCGCTTCTATTGGCCAGGTCTGGCACGGTCCGTCCGAAGATACGTCGCGGCGTGTAAGGAATGTCAGCGCCGCAAAACACCATCGACGCTTCCGGCTGGGCGCCTTCAACCACTCGATATTTCTACTGAACCTTTCTTTCGCGTCGGCTTGGACTTACTCGGCCCTTTTCCTCTGTCTTCTGCTGGCAACAGGTGGATAGCTGTGGCCACAGACTACGCCACACGCTACGCAATCACACGCGCCCTTCCAACAAGTTGCGCCACTGACGTCGCCGATTTTCTTCTACACGACGTGATCTTGCAACATGGTGCTCCACGCCAGCTGCTCACGGACCGAGGCCGCACATTTCTATCGAAAGTCATAGCGGACATCCTACGCTCTTGTGAAACACGCCACAAGCTCACTACGTCGTACCATCCGCAAAACAAATGGCCTCACAGAACGCCTGAACCGAACCCTAACTGACATGCTTGCAAAGTACGTTTCCTCAGATCACTCTGACTGGGACATCGTTTTACCATACGTGACATTTGCCTACAATTCTTCGCGCCACGACACTGCTGGTTACTCCCCTTTTTTCTTGCTGTTCGGCCGCGAACCCACATTACCCCTCGATACGACGATTCCGTTACCAGCAGCTCCAACTTCACAATATGCTCTGGACGCCATCAGCCGGGCCGCCCACGCACGCGAAACCGCTCGTGCTCGCCTTCTGACCTCCCAAGCAAACCAACGGCGTCGGTACGACCAACGACACCGCGATGTGCACTTTTCGCCCGGTTCGTTGGTTCTGCTGTGGTCTCCGACCAGGCACGTTGGCCTGTCTGACAAGCTGCTCTCTCGGTACACAGGGCCATACAGAGTGCTTCGTGAGGTGACTCCCGTCACTTATGAAATCACTCCTGCTGCCTCGCCGTCTTCATCCACCCCTAGGGCCAGCGACATCGTACACGTCGCACGCCTGAAGCAGTACCACTCGCCCAATGATCTTGACATCTAGATGCGCCGAGACGGCGCCTTTGCCGACGGGGGTTATGCTACCTGTAGGCTGCCACAAACCATAGTGCGAATGCGCGTGTGCGCCCGACGAAGAAGATGAGGGTCGCTGGCTGCTCGAGCTCGGAGCCAGACTGGCCAGTGCTGCAACCGCTCTTGCAAATATATTTTTCGAATATATTCGCAATACTTTGTCTCGTTACTCACGTAACAATATACCTAGCTGTACACATATCTTTCTACTCGTTTTGAGAAGTTTAAAACGACGTTTCGTGTTTTTTGGGTCGAAGCTACAATGGGGTGGGCGACTAACCCACAGCTCCTGTCAATATCCGTTCATCACAACAAGACACTCATTAAAAGAACCCTGCATATCAACATAATCCAGAAGCCCCGCACCCACCCAATATCACAGACTCGGCGAGTGCTCGACAAACGCCGAAATTGTGACTCCCGCGAGCCAGAAGCAAACCCTCACCATCATCAACAGTAGACCACTACTAGAAGGGAAGTCTGCTGGACTGTCGACACGTGTCCCTCTATTGCGGACGTTGAAACCAAAAGCACTACACGACAGCACCACTACACCACTCCTCAATGAAAAGCCTGCCGAACTACTAAGCCGTGTCCCTCTATTGCGGACCCCATGGCCGGAACTCCCTACGAACACAGACATTCTGCACTCAATGCTCACCGGAAGCCCAACGCCGAAATCTTCCCTACAACGACGACGGCCTGCCAGACATAACTATAATCTACGGTCTTCATCAGTGCCAACTCCACACCTAAAAGAAGATTGAGCTCTAAAATGTAAGTCTAGCTCAATGCTTCCCAATTGCAGTGCCACCTTCCTTAAAGTACGAAAATTCACTAACAAACTAAATATACATGAAATCGATAAATCAACATTGCAAGTGTACCTTGGTGCTAGAATAGCCCCCATGGGTATGACACTCTCTCTCACGCAAGATGCTACAAACCTAGACTAACGCGACCAAATAACATGGAAAAATGTCCTCCCTGAGGCATCTCCTAAATTAACAGAAATCGCTCTCAATCACAATAATAAACAGGTAAAGAAACTCGTTGCTATGAACAACACCATTCTCCGCCACAACACTTTATCGAACGAGGAATTCACCCTGTTAACAGAATTTGAACAGAATACCAGAATATCATGACCACAAAAATTCATAAATTCAATAGAGACCATGTCCCCAACCGCGTGTTTCCTGAGATAATTCCATGCCACTACAACACCACCACCCAAAAACCACTAACGGTACACACGAGCACCCATCAATGAACACACTTTGCGACACTGTGAATGTAGACCTATTGGACACGAGTTCGTCACCTGACAAAGAAAAACGACTACCTAGAGGAATAAGCTTCTGCCCAACCACATTTGTTTCTCATGAATTCCACTTTCTCCGAGACCTCGACAACTTCACCAGAAGCTTACGGTTGCGCGAATAATAATTGGAAAGGCCTTCTAACCACGAAACAATTCACCGCCGTAACACAAATGATTGTACACCAAACAGTAATTGATACAAGTGTCTGGACCTGTATATTATCGCAGTATAGAAAGATAGAGCACACAAATACCACAGACAGAAAGGAAAGCGAGAAAACTTGACAAAATATGAAAAACAGAGTATGAGAAATCTGGCATCTAAGACAGACACAACAATAAAACCCGCTGAAAAAGGAGGAGCAATTGCAGTCCTTAACACAATGAACTACTTACAAGAAGCATACCGCCAACAAGACGACTCAAAATTTCAGGAACGTCTCCCAGGGTATCCGACAGACGAATGCAAACGTATCGTATCAACAGAACTAATGAAACTGTCGGACACAGAAAAGGTAACCAACACTGCCCACAAACTAATGCGAGCAGCATACCCTCATCCAGGTCACTTCTCGTCCTCCCGAAAATTCATAAACCCAGTAACCCAGGTCGACCAATCATATCAGGCCTTGGTATAATAACTGAACCCATAACAGCGTACGTGGACAAAATAATAAGCCACAATCCATGCACCCTCGCGTCGTAGATAAAAGCCACCACACATTTTTTCGAGACATTGCACGTCTGTGCGTGCGGAAAAACTCGTACTTGATTTCTCTTGATGTGTCTCGTTGTATGCGAATGTTCCTCACGATGGCGGCATAGCTGTATTACAAAACATGTACACAGACCGTAGACAACATGACACTCCAGATTTCTCTGCCATAGCAACTTTGACGAGGATGGTCCTAGAAATTAATTTATCTGAATTTAACCAAGAGTATTTTTGACAAATCAGCGGGACCACAATGAGCACCAAAATGGCCCCCAAATATACTAACATATTTATGGGAAAGCTAGAATCCGAATTTCTTGCACAAAGTTCCCGGAAACCACTCTTATACAGAAAATATAGGCGACATCTTTTATAATTGGACCCACAGTGAGGATGAACTTGTGAAATTTATCGGCACTTAAAACGTTGTACAACTGAACATACACTTCACACACACCTACTCGCAAGCAACCGTAAATTCTCTTGATGTTACAATAACAATAGAAGAAGACAAGCTTTCTACAACCCTATACCGCAAACCAACGGATCGTCAACAATACCTCCATTACTAAAGTGATTACCCGCGCCACTGTAAAAACAGTATTCTATACAGCCAGACTCACCGGTTTAAGCGAATCTGCTCAAGAGATGGTCATTTTGACACGAGCTCACAGAGGCTATAACTTATGCTCAATAAACAAAAATATCCCCCCCGCCCATGTAATTCATGACGCCATTCAGAAAGCGAGAAAACTGAAGCGTGATGACTTACTAATGAAATGACCTACGCAAGCAGACCCGCAACAAACAAACCTCTGCTTAACCTACAGCACAAACCTCCCCAATGTAAACAAAATCTTTAAACGACATTACAACATTCTGGAACAAACTGATCGTCTGAAACACGCATTCCCATCCACTCCTGGCATCGTTTAACCGACGACCACGCAACCTCAAAGACACACTTGTCCACTCTGATATCAATATTCCAACCCCTAATAATTCATGCTAACCTTGTTTAAAGTCACGATCTCTTGTAAGCAAAGCGATGTGAGAAACAGACAAAGAAACCAGCACACAATCCAAGTTTTCGATTAACACAGAAGGAAACCTAACATGCCGTTCCTCTGATGTTGTATACCTACTTGAGTGCAACGTGTGCAGTATGCAGTACTTCGCAAACACAAAAACACCTTTTAGGATTCGTTTCAATATTCACAGATCTCATGCGAAATCTGCCCCAAGTGTACCTCTATCAAAACATATAAACCTTTACGACCATGAATTCGACAAACAATCAGTAACGCTCTTAAAACAAGATTTAAATCTAACCGAGAACGTGAACAACGAGAGTCATACCTTATCCACCGATCCACAGATCTAACACCTTCAATGAAGGAATAAATGAGAATCCGGGTACTTTTTCAGCAATTAAAGCATTAGTATACAATCACGGCAATAATGACAATAATAACTTAGTTCATGGCACTGCAGCTGCGATGGGCACTGGACAACTCAAACTACTTCCAAGTGTCACTACTCTTCCAAAAGGCAGCTGTTGTCTGGTTCTCTTTATACCTTACTATCCAATCAATTGTGCCAAGTATGACATGCCGAACAGCAACCCTGTGCATAATCGGGAGGCCTCTACTGCATGCTTGATCCAGAAGTGGGCCAGAATTGACATTGCACTCGCTTGCCAGCCTCTGCGGCAATACGCGGCACGCCTGTTTTAACCATGAGATGTACAAGAAGTGCTGAGTAGTTGAAGGCTTAAAGTTTTTAAAAAAGCTCTTCTTCCCGAAACGGAACTGCCAGAGCCATACGATGCCGTCTGGTCCGGAACATTACGTTAGGGGAAGGAAGGATACGCAGACCACGCACATCAAAGGTGGACGTCAAAAAAAAGAAAGAAGAAAAAAAGGGCCCCGCATTTGCATGTTACATGGCGAATGTCGTCGGAAGAGGATAGTCTTGCGTCTGGAGAGAGTGAAAAAAAAAACGTTTATTAGATGTTCTGCGGAAGAAAACTGGTGAATGGTACTCTGGAGGCACTCGAGCGTGAAGCGGAGGCGAACGAGCGCATCAAGTGACGTCATGATGATGATGATGATGATGATGATGATGATATGTGGATTTGCAAATTGTAACAGGTGAACCCATATATGTTGTTTTCCGGCCTAGGAATATAAAGAAAAGAACAAAAAAATGAAAAGCACAAAGAGGAGTTCACTTTTGGCACCACTTCCACCATTGTTGGAGCTTTCTCTTTGGGGTGGAAAGTGCTTTTGCATTCCTGTCCGCCACCGCGAAGGCCAGTGCCTGAGGTAGTGTGAGACTTGAGCGCCACGTGAGACATGAGCGCCATCTGGCAGTTATTTTGAGAAACGAAGCGTGTGCGTGGCGTGCGCGCCCGTCTCGGGTGTTATAAATTGTAGAACGTAAGGCGACGGGTAGGTGCCAGCACCATGTCGTCTTAGCAAAGTATTGGAAGCACTTGTCCTTCTTTCAAGCGTTGCATGGTCAGCGCAGTGTGATAAACGTTGTGGACCTTAGAATTGCTTATGTATGCCTTGTCTAGTAAAAGATATATGCATACAAATTATTGACGCTTTGTTATGGTGCCTAAAATATGTGCAATAATTGCTTTTTATTTGCCAATCGCACAAGTATGTACGCTCAACCATGAATGATATTGGTGAGCGCTGCGGGTGGGTTCGGCTGTTTGGGGTATCGGCCGGTCACTCCGGGGCTTTTTAGGGTGCCGTTAAGGGTGGACAAACAGACAAATGTACAGAACAGACAGACAGACCGTAATTTTTGCGTCTAAGAACCCCAAGAAACACTATCGTCTCTAAAAGAGAAAGGGGAAGAAAAGGTAGAGAGAGGAACGAGGGAAGGGTAAAAGGGAATGAGAGTGGAAGGGGGTGGCCGGGGTAGTCCATCATTCTTCTTGCATTTTTTTCTTTCTTCTCTATCTTTATCTCTCTCTTTCTCATTCAGGATTCTATAAAGCTGAGCGCCAATAAACTGTACCCTCAATCCTGATGAAGGCCGGACTCTGGCTGAGACATAGAAATAAACCACGTTGTGACTGTTGTGACTGCTCACGGAGGATCTACTTGACTACTTGCAAAGCTACGACCACTCCACCACCGTGCCTGCCTAAACAGGAGCCGCCACAGGCGCACCTCCAGTCGAGCAGATCTCACGGAAGTTTCCTAAACATGCACCAACATCAGCCATCATCGAAAACTCGCAAACAAGGTATTTGCACCGGCATTTCAACCCGCGGAGCCTCCACAATTGACATCGAGAAAGATGCTGGCTGGCATAGCACGATCTGTGACCACGCTTGTATTTCACGTCGCTACGAGCGATCTGGCATCATACAAACTAGACGAATTGCTACGCCACCTTCGTCGCCTAGTAAACAACACGCTTCGAACACGTCAGGAACTTGAAAGACTCGTTCTTTCATGCGTGCTGCCCCGTTACCTCAACCAAACACCTGGAAAGATTGAACGAACAATTCGTGCACCACTGCAACCGGGACGTTCGTCAATTCAATGAGACAGCCAAGGCCTGCTGACAAATACTCAGCAAAGTGTCACACATCGACTATATATTCGAGCCCTTGCCACCAAGATGCGTTCTTGCTGTGCATGGGCTTCATCCGAGTTTTATGTATGTCGTGTTGATTGTCGAAACTCTCAAAAGCTCACTCGGTCGCGGAGACCTCGAAGCTACCTCAGGATGGTTCATTCAGCGCATAGATCCCGTCAATACCCGTTCATCGCAAGAAGTCACCCATGACAGGAGCTCTGTGTATCAACATATTCCAGGAGCCCTGCGCTCACCCAGCATCACAGACGAGATCCCGACGAATGGCGAAACTGTGACTCCCGCGAGCCACAAGCACCGCCTCACCATCAACAACAGCGCATCATTACGAGGGAGAAGTCTGCTGCACAGTCAACACGCGTCCCTCCATTGCGGACGTCGCGACCCAAAGCACTAAACGACAGCACCACTACACCACTCCTCAAAAGAAAGCCTGCGGAACTACGCAGCCGTGTCCCTCTATGTCGCACCCCGGGACCGGAACTCCCTACGAACACCGATATTCTGCACTCAACGCTTGCCGAGAACCTAACAACGCAACCTTCCCTACAACTATGAAGGCCTGCCGGTCATAACTACAATCGGCGGACTTCATTAGTGTCATCCCCGCGCCCAAAAGAAGATTGATCTCTTAAATGTAGGTCCAGCTCATCGCTTCCCAGTTGCTCATCGCTCAGATGAGAAGCTCATCGCTTCCCAGCTGAGCGGAACTATTCTAGAACCGAGAAAGGGTGCCTTCATCTTGTTTTTGCTGTGGGAAAATTTGTTCATATCTTTACGGCAGACGCTTCGCTGTGGTACGTAATCACCACGCCTTATGCTGGCTGTCTTCACTCAAAGATCCGGCTAGTCGGCTTGGTCGTTGGGCACTACGACTTCAAGAGTACACGTTCACTGTTGTCTACATGTAGGGCCGCTTGCAAAAAGACGCCGAATGCCTGTCCCGCTATCCAGTCGAACCACCATTCTCTTCACTGAGATATACTATTCCGCTTGCTGTAACTGCCCTGTTCAACATTTCTGCTGAGCAACGACGTGACCCCACTATTCGTAACATTATCGACCGCCTCAACTCTGCAGCTCCGAAATCATTCCTTCGTCTCTTCGCGCTACGCGACAGCACTTTGCTACATCGCAGTCTGATACTCGATGGTCCTGCGCTCTTACTTGTGATTCCGGCCCATCTTCGTTCGACTGTTCTGTCCCAGATTCATGACGTGCCGGTGGTGGTGCACCTCGGCATTTCCCACACTTACGATCGGGTACGCCGTGTATTTCGCTGTCCAGGAATGCATGGGTCAGTCAGTCGTTACGTGACCTCGTGCGATATTTGTTAGCGTCAGAAGAAGTAAACACTCCCACCTGCTGGCTGTCTTCAATCACTCGACGTCTCATATGAACCGTCGCATCGTGCCTGCCTCAACTTGCTTGGTTCGTTCCCCACATCAGTCTCCGGAAATTGATGGACCGCTGTTGCCACGGACTATACCAAACGGTTTGCAATTACTCGCAAACTTCCCAACAGCTATGCGACCGACGTAGTGGACTTCTTGCTCCCTACCGTTACCCGTCAGCACGCAGCACCGCGGCAGCTTCTGACGCACCGTGGAAGGCGCTTTCTATCTCGGGCCATCAATGATATTTTACTGTTTTGCTCGACCAAGCAAAAGCTAACCACGGCCTACAATCCACAGACAATGGCTTAACAGAGAGGATGGACCGAACCATTACCGATATGCTGGCGATGTAGGTCTCTGCCGACCACCAAGGTTGGGATGCAGCGTTGCCTTTTGTCACGTTCGCCTACAATACGTCATAGCACGACATGGCTGGCTATACCTCTTTCTTTCATTTATTTGGCCGAAATCTAATGTTTCCTATGGATATGACGATGACTCCTTCGACGTACTCAGCCACTGAATACGCCAAAGAAGCTATAGCTCGCGTCGACCATGCACTTCAACTTGCAGGCGTTCGGCTTTCAATAAGACAGTCGTCACCGAAACGCCCACTTTCTTACAGGATATCTTGTCCTCCTGTGCTCTCGAGCATGCCGTATTGGGCTTTCTGAGAAGCTACTGTTCCCGTACTCCGGACCCTACCGTGTGCATCGCCAAGTGACCGACGTCACGTATGAAATCGAATAATTGTCTTCTCATCCACACAACCACCCTCTGACATCGTTCACATTGCCCGTCTTTTTGCATTATCACACACCGAACTCCCCAACACTCATGTATAGTGACCACTTTCACTACCTTCCTTCTCCGGCGGCACCGAGTCGGTGCCTTCACCGCAGGAGGGTAATGTTATGCTCCGCTCACCTAGAAGACGAAGACATGAAGAAATAGGTGTGCCTGCTCTCGCCACCTTGGTCATTTCTGGCCGCACTACTGTGGAGTGTGAATATTGTAAATAATACGCCAGTTTTCTGTCATTACCTCACGTAACAATTTTAATGAGATCTAACAGACAATAATGCCAAGGATAGAATAGGGGAAGCTATAAGACCAAAATGTATATCAAATGTGAAAAAGCAAAGTGGGTGAAAAGATAACTTGCCGTGGGGAGGAACCAAGCGTGTGACAGTTGAATAACACGTTCGATGCTCTACCACTGAGCTACCATGGCGGCTATCCTCGCAGCCACTTTAATAGGCAAATGTGTGAATTTAAACCTGGGATTGTCATTCAGCGCCATATGTGGTCATAGCGGCAAGTGTGGCAAACTCTTTTATGAGCCTGCGTGGCGTCACGTAGCACGTGAGCTTATTACGAGCTCGCAGCTGACCAATAGTTCCTCATATACAACCTAAGGCACAAAGTCGGCCTGTACGAGACCCTTGTTAATGAATAAGAGAAAGAAATTTATACTTAAGGACTCATTTTTCCGTGTGTCACACTAATAATAAGTTCTAATAGACAATAATAACAATATATATATATTGTGATGCAACGGTGAATGCAACCTATATTAGGCCCAGAAGACACGATGAAGCGTACACCAAAGGCACAAAACCCAGGCAAGCCAAGTTCCCACAGCATATGTAGATGACGACCACCGATGATGATGTACATGTCTGAAAAAAGTAGATGTGCTTAATTATGCCTACACTAACGTCCCCCCCACGTAAAAGGGGTCATTCTGACCGCAGTTCTTGGCCGCAGTTTAAAGCGAAGAGGAACGCCGTGTGAAAGGCTTCATGCGGGATACGTGGACTATTTCTGCTACCGGGCAGCGGCGGTTCGTTGGAAGAAGAACGGGTGACACGCGATAATCGACAGGAGACGTTCTCTCCAAGACAGTGTAGGGGCCAATGAAACGTAATTAAAACATTCTCGCATGAGCCAGGAGTGCGAATGGGTGTAAGAAGAAAACCTTCGTCGCCAGGGCTGAAGGACATGGCACGATGCGAGGCATCATATTCAAGCTTGCGATTTTGTTGCTTGGCTTCAGTGTAGACGCGAGTCAGCTGGCGGCAATGAAGTAGACGAGGCCGGTATTCTTCACTTGAGGATGAACATGGTTTCTCAGGCGCAGAGATGAACGAAACATCGAGGAAAGAAGAGGGAAAGCAACCGTGGACGAGGTAGAATGGCGAGTAACCGGTTGTGCGCATTAAAGAGGTATTATAGGCAAAAGTCACAAATGGCGAAATGGTGTCACAGTTTCTGTGGTGCGGCTCGATATACATGGCTATCATATCTGACAGTGTGCGATGAAAGCGCTCAGTCAGCCCGTTCGACTGAGGATGGTAACTGGAGGAGCTTGTTTTGTGTGTATTGCGGGATGCCTTGAGCACTTCTTCGATGAGTTCTGAAAGAAATACTCTTCCACGGTCGCTCAGGATTACACGAGGAGCTCTATGACGAGGATAATTGCTCGAAGGATGAAGTCAGCTATTTCCGAAGCGAATGCAGAAGGCACAGGAGCTGTTTTGGCGTAGCGCGTCAGGTGGTCGACAGCTGTAACTATCCATCGATTGCCCGTGACAGTCAGAGGAAGCGGACCATACAGGTTAACGCCAACTACATCAAATGGTTGCAGGGGACACGGGAGCGTTATAATTGTCCACTTAAACTTGATGTAGGTCGCTTGCGACGCTGACACAGGACGTATGAGGCAACGTACTTCGCGACACTGATGCACAAGCCTGGCCAGTAGTAGTGACATCTTATGCAGTCGTACGTTTTCTGGAAGCCCATGTGTCCAGCAGAAAAGTCTTCGTGGTATGTCTTGAGGAGTTTAGTCCGCAGAGAGCGAGGTAGAACAGGCACCCTGCGTTGACCATCAGGGTGGTAGATATGACGGTACAGGACGTGGTTGTCGAGCTTAAATTGCGTCAGCTGTCAGCGAAGACGGGTGTTAGGGGGCTGGCAAGTCCCATCGAGATGGTCCATGATGCGCCGATAGTAAGAGTTAGCACGTTGGTGGGATAACAACAAACCACACTCGCTTAGAGAAGTTTAGTCCACAGTAGGTAAGGACGAAACATGTAGGGTAGAGACGGGCGAAAGCTCCTCGAGTGTGGCTGTGGCGGGTTTGTTAAGTGGCCCCGAAGAGAGCGGGACACGCGAAAGTTCGTCGGCGTCTTGATGTTTGTTTCCTGACTAGTATGTAATAATGAAATCGTATTCTTGTAAGCGAATAATCCAGCATCCAAAGCGGCCGGACAAATTCTTGATTGTCGAGAGCCAGCACAAGGCGTGATGGTCCGTAACCACAGAAACGTGGCTGCCGTGGAGATAAGGTCGAAACTTTCGTAGTGACCATACGACCGCTAGGCACTCCTGTTCGGTGATGGTATAATTCTTTTCGGTAGGGGTCAGTGCACAGCTCGCTTATGTGACGACCTTATCACGTGAATATTTGTATCACTGTAGGAGAATTCCACCAATGGCTTGACCACTAGCGTCTGTTTTCAGGAGCGTAGGCGCGGTTTCGTCGAAATGACAGAGGACTGGTTCGGATGTGAGGGCACACTTCAGTTGGGCAAACGCCGCTTCACATTCAGGAGACCACGCAAAGGTGACACCTGATCCGAGCAACATGTCCAATGGTGAAGCCATTGAGGCGAAGTATCGAATAAATCGGTGAAATTAAGAAGCGAGGCCAAAGAAACTGCGCAAATCTTTGGCTTTTTCAGGACACGGGAAGTGTTGGACAGTGGAAATGTTGTCTGGATCGGGACGAATACCGTCATCACTTACAATGTGGCCTAACACTTAAATTGTCTTGCTGGCCAACTGGCACTTCTTGGTGCTCAGCTGAAGGCCTGCGTTTGCAAGGCACGTGAAAACTTCGTCCAGTCGTTGCAAGTGCTGAGGGAAGGTTGACAAGAAAATAATATTCTCTAAATAGCAGAAGGAAGTCTTTGATTTCAAGCCTCGTAAAACTGTGTCGATTATCTGCTCAAATGTTGCTGGAGCATTGCAAAGGCTGAATGGCATGACGTTGAATTCGTACAGCTTATCTGGGGTTGTAAACGCTGTCTTTTCGTTGTCATCCTCGTGCATGGGTATTTGCCAGTAACCCGAACGCAGGTCTGGGCTTGTGAAGTACTCTGCACCCTGCAGTAAATCCAAAGCATCGTCTATGCGTGGCATGGGGTAAACATTTTTGTGGGTAATCTCAATAAGTGCTCTGTAGTCCACGCAAGATCGCATGGGGCCATCTTTTTTCCTTACTAAAACAACAGGGGATGACCCATGACTCGCGGAGGGACGTATAATGTTCCGTTGCAGCATATTGGCTACATTTTCTTCAATGACCTCACGCTCGGACGAAGAGACGCGGTATGGTCGGCGGCGTCCGATGGAATCGCCATCGGTCTGGATACGACGCGTGATAATGGACGTCTGTCGCAGAGGTGGGGAATGGGTATCAAACAATCTCTTATGCTTTTGTGGCAAAGCAAGTAGCTCATCTGTCTGTGATGAGGTCAGCTCTGGCCTAATAGTCTCAGGAAGAAGAGAAACGCATGATGAACGTCCAATAGAAGGAAGGTCAGAACACGCTGGCATAAGCGGGACAACAGAGACAGGTTGAGGTTCGGTAACTCAAGCCATTGTGGTGCCTTTAGGAATGAGAATTTTCTCAGACGTCTGGTTTGTAGCGTAGAGAAGTCCGGAGCCATTGTGGAACCGCGCTAGACCTGATGCAAGGGCTATACCTCTTGCGAGACAGCGTGCAGATGGTTGGAGAAACACGTCACCAGAGTCAATCACGTTAGAAGCGATGGTAACTATTCACTGATGTCCAGGTTGTAGCTCGGTATGTTCCGCAGCGAGCAAACGAACGGGCTTTTCATCCGCATAAAGGGCATAGTCAGTTTCCATCATATGAACAACATTTTCTCGACAGCAAATGGAAGCGTTCGCCATAGACACAAAGTCCCAGCCTAATATAAGCTGGTGGGCACACGAACTCAACACGGCAAATTGCACAAAATCGAGAAGGCCAGCTATGAAAACACGAGCGGTGCACAAAGTGGCAGGTCTAATGGCGTACCCTTGAGCAGCGAGCAGTGTAGGTCCATCATAAGGGGTGGTGACGTTTTGCAGACGTGAGCACAAGGAACGATCAATCACAGACAAACAAGCACCAGTGTCTATTAAAGCGTCCACGTACACACCTATTAAAACAGATATCGTATTATATGGACGCACTAGAGGAATTTCTGTCTTTTCGTTCGATGCAGCTTTTCCCCCAAAAGCTGCGGAGATTAGTTTTCGGGGCGTTGGTTGGTGAATTGCGAGATAGGTCGCAACTGAGACATGGAGCGGCGGAAGGGTGATGGTGAGCGGCGTCTAGGAGAGTGGTAAGAAGGGGTTGGCTCAGATGTCGCAACTGGAGACGGTGAGTGACGTAGTGGCGGATCATAACGACTGCGTTGGAAAGCAGACCCGCTTGTCCCATCATCCCGTCCATACGGGTCGAATCCACGACGCTCGTCCTGCTGACGATTCCGACAGAAGCGTGAAATGTGGCCCTGAGAGCCGCAGTAATAACAGATCGGACGAGGTGGCCGCCATGGTGGGTGAAAGGGCTGGCTAGGCGCACTCGGAGTTATCGAAGGCAGTGAGACAAGTGTCGAGTGTGCGGGCATCGGTTGTACGACGGGTGGTGAACCAGCGAGGACTTGTGCGTACGTCCGCTGGAGTCGAGGTACTGGATAGTCTACATACGCTGGCCCGGTCATGGACGCCAACTCCTGTTTGCTAACGTCACGCAAAACAGTGTCGGAGGGGGGGGGGAGGTGGACTCGGTGTCATTGAGAGGCCGAAAGATTGCAGCTCTTCACGTATAATCGCCCGGATCATAGCACACAACGAGGCATCAGTCGTGGTGGTGTTTTCAGCGCTGTCCGGCGGTAACCGTTCAGACTCAAGCTCCTCTAGGCGTTGGCACGTGGCAACAACGTCAGCGACTGTGGTCGGGTTTTGTATGACCAAGGCATTGAACGCGAGCAGGCCGATCCCTTTCAATAGATGGCGAACTCTCTCTGATTCAGGATTCAGACATGCACATGCTGAAACAGTGACAGAGAGCAAGCACATCCTCTGTGTACGAGGTGTAAGACTCACCGCATTGTTGCTTGCGAGCATCCAGTGTCTGCTTCGCGAGAGCTGAACGAACCGTCAAGGTGTCAAAAATTTGGCGAAGCTGTTGCTTGAAACGTGTCCAGTCTGTGATGTCCGTTTCATGATTGAAAAACTACGTTTTTGCTACGCCTATCAGATAAAAAGAAACACGGCGAAGCTTGGAAGGATCATCCCGGTTGTTAGTGGAACTCGCTCGATTGAACTGGTCCAACCACTTCTCCACATCTTCGTCTCGAAGTCCGGCGAACGTGGGCGGCTCAAGCTGGTGCGCGGTGATAATCCACGATGGATAGGCCGCGGTAGCCGGGGCCGTGGAGGTAGACGCAGAAGTGCCGGTTGGCTCGTCCTGAGGCATGTTACCGAACACCTGACACAAACGACGACCTGAGTGGAGCTCCAGGAGGTAGAGGGGGCTGGGAGAGGATGGAAGATCGCAGAGCACACTCCACCACTTGTGATGCAACGGTGAATGCAACCTTTATTAGGCCCAGAATGCACGATGAAGCGACCACACCCAAGGCACAAAACCCAGGCAAGCCAAGTTCCCACAGCAGATGAAGATGACGACCACTCTTGATTATGAGCATGCCTGAAGAAAGTGGATGTGCCTAATGAATGCCTACAATATATATATATATATATATATATATATATATATATATATATATATATATAAAATAAGGGAAAGAAGTGTATACCTAAGGGCTCGTTTTTCCGTGTTTTAACACAATAATAATGAGATCTAACAGACAGTAATGCCAAGGAATGTACAGGGGAAGTTATTCAAACCAATAGATTGTAAATAAGAAGAAAGAAAAGTTGATGAAAACATTACCAACTGTGAGCACACAGTTGGCAATTTTTTCATCCACTTTTCTTTCTTCTTATTTACATTCCATTGGTTTTAACAACTTCCCCTGTACATTCCTTGGCATTACTGTCTGTTATATCTCATTAATATTGTGTTAAAACACGGAAAAACGAGCCCTTAGGTATACACTTCTTTCCCTTATATATATATATATATATATATATATATATATATATATATATATATATATATATATATATATATATATGTGTGTGTGTGTGTGTGTGTGTGTGTGTGTGTGTGTGTTTACAAGTTCTCTTATAGCATTTAGCACTCACTATGGCTAATTGCGCATTCAATGAAATTGATCACGCCCACTTTACTCACATGGCCTGCACAGTGCGAACAACATTTGAGCAATCAGCACTATGCAGAGCACTTTTTGTTTGTTAATGTAACTGGCAGCTTATTCGAAGGTCTCTTTATAAGCAGAGCGTGATTTGCAAGCTTGAATGTAAGCATTTTGACTTAATTCTGCCTGGCTGGGTAGAAGATTTAGGAAGTTGATATGGCTTCAGCAAAGTTCACAGATGGCCCGCTTTTCTTGACTGATTCAGTGCTTTTCTCGGAGAATGACTCTCTTTGTCATGGAAGCATCTTCCAGTCTTGTTTTACTTCGACTCCAGCTTTCCCTTTTCTTCACGTTTCGGAAGCCGTGACATTGTTCCTAGCGAGCGGTCGAAGTTCGCAGGTGTGCTTCGAATGTGCGAGGACTCGAGCGTGAACCTCATTTCCAGAGTCTTTTGTTTTTATAGCGCAAGCTCCATCTAAGTCGATCTTATGGTGGTGCTTCTCACAAGGCTCTGCAATTGCGCTTCGTTGCACTTTCATCTTCCTGACATCGTGCATATGTTGGCGTAATCTTAATGGAAGGGGGTGGCAGCGAAACCTAATTGATGTCCGACAAGGCACCCGTTAGCACGCAGCGGGTGACTCCCACGTCCCGACCGCCAGGTCAAACCAGTCGGTCGCTCCGCGGGCGTCAGAAACACTCGCTTTTGCCTATGTAGCCGGCTAGACACATGGAACCTGGCACCTTGTAAACCACTCTTTAGGGCTTCTCCTTAGAAAGTCAATCCTTCGGCCATGGGAACAATCGAGTGAGCATCGAAACAGGCTTGTGAATCCCCACGATCCCTGATTTTTCTATAACCTTGGTGGAGAGCTCTTCAATATGTGCCCGGCACATATGGGATGACGATTCACTGCGCTCTTGCCGGTGGGATGCCCTGGAGGCAGGGTTGCCGCGTAGTGTGTCTTTCGCAGGTTCCTCTCCACGGCACGGTGGTCGTCCTCTCGATACACGGCGTGACACCTTCATTATAAAACTGCTGACACAGACGCAGAAAAAAAGTTATCAGAACACACAATCCTGGATAATTATTTGGTCCATAAAACTGAAATCTTTACTTCTCGAGGGGGTCTTACAAAAGTGTGAGAAGTGAACTTCACCATAGAAGAATGCTAAACTGCCATCTTAATTTGAGTAAGACCTGGTCGCTGAGGTGTATTTAAAGCGGTAAGCCAACTGAAAATAATGTTATTCTTGATTTAGAAGTTTGTATACCAAAGTACGAAATGCTGTGACTAAATTTTATGTTATACCAGCGTCACACTGGCACTTTTAGTCATAGTCAGTGAAAATCCAGATGAACCACGATCCGGATTAGGTGTTGCTACACGGTCACTTTTAATCACGGTGAGGTGTGATCGGGATCATGACTGCCGTGATCCGCGCATCGTGACCTGCCTGAGATGTCGCGATTTCGCTGTCATCTGCAGGTCCTGGTGATCTTGTTGAAAGCATAATAAAGAAGAAAATAGAGCATAATTCAATAAAAACACTTTAATACAGCCCGATGTTTATAAAAACAAATTCTAAACTGTTTGAATTGGAATGATATCTGAAAGGTCCCGTATATTAGGATTCATATCGGCCACGTGTAGTTTTGGGAGAAGCAGACGACAAGCAGTCGACCGTTCCCTTCCACGCTTACTTAAACTCTTAAAAGACGACATCCGGCGACTAACGACGCAGCAGTGGCGCCGCCGCGTCTTCCCTACACCTGAAATAAAAGGAGAGATGCGTTCGAGGAAAAAGAGATGACCTCGAGCAACACCACGTAGACTAGTGACAAGGCCCCTCCAGGGAGAGCGTGACGTCACGCTAGTTGCCCGCCTGCACCCTGGCCATCGTCGCCACTCGTTCTCGTTATATATGCTGTGGGCACCTATTGAAAGCCGGTGTTTTTTGTTCTTTTTTGTTCATGCGCGGTCTGCGTTTGTTTACGCCTGCCTTTACCCTTTAGTCATCAAACTGTATTAGTCAGAAACGCATTTGTAGAAGTTGTTTTATTAGGACGAAAGGCTCAAATCATCCTACCTCAGTTCTTCTTCAAGGTTTTGATTTTTCTGTCAGCTGCCTTTTTTATGCGGTGCTTTGGATGGTGTCATTTCGAAGTCTACAAAAGTTTTTCAGAGCGACATTTGTTTCAACACGCACTACATGCCGCACGATTGTCTCAGAGGTACGGTCATTTTCACAGGTCTCTAGCTCAACATCTCCTAGCAGTGATATGGTAAGGGAGCTGACAATACCACTTTTGTTGTTCAACGCGAGGAACGCCTTTGCATTTTCTCCCTTGGTGAGCTTTTCGACAACAAGCATTGTCACCAGCACCATGTGCACAGTACATGGCTGCCGAAACTTTAAGCTTCCTCTTGACACGTTGTCAATAATTGTGTTACCTTCAACATCTATGTTTCTGCTCTCCAGGACGACTACGCTGCTGCAAAATGCGCATGGCAGCTTCTTCAGAGCTGAATGAGCACAATATCCAGCGATATAAGCAACGACCTCCATATCATGCTTTGGGTTGGAAATTTCATCATTTGAGATGTCAACAGAGAAGTTATGTTGCGATACTTCTGTGTCACTTTCGCATCGGATGTCTGGCTGCGGAGGCGTCAGCAGCTTTTGCAGACGAATTTTCTTTTCAGACTCCAGAAGCTGCCGCACAGAAACATGATATTATTTCCGTGCGGACAGTTCGGAAACACCGATGGCATAGCATCTGACACTAGGCGCACCCTCTCGCTGTCGACTGTCAATGTCCGTCCGGACGCTGCGTCAAAATGTGACAGCTTTGTGATGAAGTCAGCCTCTAGGAAGTGGGGGTCCCAGACCTTCGCCAAGCATAACAGTGACTTAATTACTTTCATACGAAACGGGCTAATGGGAACTTCGACACGAGCCTGGGTATTTGTGTTCCATTTTACCGCACTGCCCTACCCGAAGCGTGACAAAACTACCATCACCACTCACGATACTCACTGCGTTCAACAGTAACAGAGCCAGAACACATAACATGTGATAGAGCCGGTAAGACAAATTGCAGCAGTTTCTCACCTTGGAGTGTATGCTTGGTGTGAAATCCTTTCGTGGAATGACTTTTATCCAAGACTTCTTCCGAGCTTCATCCTTGGCGAATGCGAAAACACGCACTTTGGGACCACTGTCATAATTGCTGCGGCACCCGGGAACACAACAACGTCCCATGTCGCACTGATCGGTGTCTAATCACATACTCACAAATGCAACACCAATAAAGTAGGACACGTGGGAACGGCCGAAGACTCAAAGCAGTACGATGCAGCAACAAGCCTAGTACAGTCACACCAGCGAAGCAGGTAGCGTTGAAAGGCAAACCTGTCGTGGCTTGTCCGCCGTTCGGGGTAAAAAAGTGCGCGGGGTCACCAACACCACCGTCTGAGCGACGCGTCCTCGACCACTGGCAGTCGGACAACTAGCGTGACGTATGCCGTCTGGAGAGAGGGGTATGAATGGGCCTTGTGAATAGTCTAGGTGGTGTTGCCTGGAGAGGAGACGGGGCATCCCGAAAGATTTGTGACTGCTTTGAAATCGGCATTCGGCAGATGACGTGCAAGCAGCAAGAAGCATGGTCGTTGGTGTCGCGAGGCTCGCGTAGGCGACGAGCACGGAGTGACCCGCGCAACGTATTGAGACGGCTGCATTACCCGGCACCCTCATCGTCTACTAAGCTGGCGAGATCTTCAGCGACACCCTGTAAACTCCCCCACGTGTACCAAGAGCAAGCCTGCTTCGTATGGAGCTTTTTATTGTGACTTCTTTTAAATGTTATTTTAGTATAACAAACTTTTCAATAATTGTAGTTGTGTGCACTGAGTCGCACGTAGCAATTCAGAAGTGCGAGCATGATCTTTTGCTCCGTAATTATTTCCTTGTATTTCTCTTTGATTTCCATCATGTTGTTATTTTATTGACATTCCGCATTATTTTTTTCCTTCCACCTGTCGTAGTGTTCATTTAGAGCATAGTTTGCTTCGCTGTTCTTTTCATCGCGTATTAGTGTTTTTCCTCTGCTATTTTTGCTATCTCCTGAATATTGCCCATGTTTTAATTAAATGCTTGTTTGCGTTAAAGCAAATGTCTTTGTCTGCTCTATGAGTGCGTCGGTCAGGCCCATACATCAACACACGTGCAACACCGCACTGGTCAACCTACCTACAAATAAATTTGAGATGTGCCACTTCTAGGCCTTTCAGGCGTCGCAGGCCGAAGTGTAAAGTGGCAGCCTGCGAGTCTGCCGCACGTCTATGTTAGATCGGCGGGGCCTCACCAGAAGTGTGTGGAAAGCGGTCATAAAGTTTGTCGTGATCAGTAAAACTAATCCGGATTGCCCTGATTGTGAATAACAGTGCTTGTGTGAGACCGGTATTACTGTGTTGCTTCCCGTCACCTAAACTCAGCCGTTGCACTTGTAGTCCGTGACGCCCACCTCAGCACGCAAGACCTCATCCTACCGTCGGGAATAAATGTTCTGATATTAACATTCAGTACGGCAAAAGCCACTTAACATCTGATTGACTTTCCGCAACGGCACTGTGAATTTTGCGAATACACTAGGAAGGAGGAATAAATGAAGAAGGACAGGGAGGTTAGTCAGTTCACGACGAATACACTAGTCTTTTCAAAACGACGAGCAGCCTCACCATGGTGTTCTAGTGGCTGAATTACTCGGCTGCTGACCCGCAGGTCGTGGGATTGAATCCCGTATACGGCTGCTGCATTTTAGAAGGAGGCGAGATTGCTGTACGCCCGTGTACTCAGATTTGGGTGCACGTTAACGAACCTCCGGTCACAGTGGCTAGAATAGAGAAGTGTGATGAACGCGCCGGCTAGCACGTAATGCCTTGGGAGAGAACCGCCAGGAGGCGCTGGCACACGTTTGCACACGTTTGCATGAATGCCCACATACATGACCTTGACGGATATTCAGACACCAATGGGAAGTTATTACTAGATCTTTGCGAGCAACATAGTCTGGAGATAGTTAACACAGGGCCTAAATGTGACGGCCAGATCACATGGGAAGTCGGAAACAAGCAATCAAGCATTGATTATTGTCTCATGACTGAAGGAATTTACCACAAACTGACAGAAATGAGGATAGACGAGGAAGGCATTAACAGCTTGGGTAGTGATCATAAACGAATAACATTACAAATGGGATACGAAACTAAAAATACGAGCATGGAATCAAAGTCTGGCAGCTCGTATTTAAATGACAAACAAATAATAAATATAGCCGCAAGAGTCGAGAAAGAAGTAGGCGAAATACCAGGCAAGGACTGGGAGTATAGGGAGCTGTTACATCTAATGACGAAGGAGATAGGGAAAGAGAAGAAAACCGTTTGCTGGAAAGGAAAAAGGAAGCCAAAAAGTTGGTGGAACAAGGAAATCCGGGAGGCGATCGAGAAGCGACGCGAAGCATCACGGGAGCATAGAAAGGCAAAAAAGGAGAAGCGGCCGCAGGACGAAGTCAAAAAAATATGGGAAATATATTTGGAGAAAAAATCCCTTGTACAGAAATTGGTAGAGGCAAAAATTAAAGGTGAAAGTGAACGCTGGATGACAGAGATACACGAAAAAAAGGAGGCCGCGCCTAGGATTTTTTGGAGCCACATAAAGGCGCTAGGTAGGAAGTCTGTCACAACGCAACAACATATTCTAGATGAAGGAGGAAATCAATTGGAAGGGTACGAAGCGCTAGGTTACATCCAAAAGGTAACAGCCGATTCGTTTCAAAAGAGCGTCCAGGGGATCTCCCCAGTGAGTAAAAGTGTGGCGGAGAAAGCAACAGAGGAAGAGCTAGTACTAGATAATTTCAACTGGAAAAAGGCCGAAGGAAAAATTCCAAAGCGCACTGCCGCGGGTTTACATGGGATTCCCGTTAGCCTCATTAACGAACTAGGACATAACACTAAAGAAGCATTGTTAAAAGCAGTAGAAAAAAGCTTAAAGGACGGACAAATACCGGACAGTTGGCGACAAAGTAGAATGAACTTAATCTATAAAGGCAAGGGAGAAAAGGACAAGATTCGCTCGTATAGACCACTAACCATTACATCGGTACTATACAGGTTGGCGATGCAGGCAGTAAAAATGAAAATAGAAACATGGGCCGAACATAACGATATTTTGGGAGAACTTCAGAACGGATTTCGAGTCGACAGGCGGTTAGACGATAACCTGTTTGTTCTCACTCAGTGTATAGAAATATCTAAAATAGAGAATAGGCCCTTGTACGTGGCTTTTCTAGACATCACTGGGGCATACGACAACGTTAATCAGGAAATTTTGTGGGATATATTGAAAGGAATGGGCATGGGCGACGACTGTATACAGCTTTTGAGGGAGATATACCGAGAAAATACAGTTTGCATAGAGTGGGAAGGAATGCGTAGCAAAGAGAACGTTGAGGTTAGCAGGGGTCTGAGACAGGGATGTCCTTTGTCCCCACTGTTATTCATGCTGTACATGGTGAGTATGGAAAAAGCGCTAGAAGGTAGCAACATTGGTTTTAATCTGTCACACAAACAGGGCGGCATGATGATTGAGCAGAAGCTTCCAGGTTTATTTTATGCGGACGATATCGTCTTATTTGCGGACAGTCGAGATGATATACAGCAGCTGGCGAATATATGCGGAAGGGAAGGTGAAGCTCTTGGACTAGGATTCAGTGTAACGAAGTGTGGTTTGATGGTATTCAATGATCCCTGTGATCAGACGGTGTCCATACAAGGCCAAGAAATACCGAGGGTAAGTGAATACAAGTACCTTGGAGTATGGGTAAATGAGAGTGATAGATACATGGAGGTACAGGAAAAAGCCTCGGCAGCAAAAGGAAAGAGGAATGCGGCAATAATGAAGCACAGAGCGTTGTGGGGATACAATAGGTATGAGGTGCTTCGAGGTCTGTGGAAGGGTGTAATGGTTCCAGGGCTTACTTTTGGGAACTCAGTGGTGTGCATGAGGGCAGAGGTGCAATCGGGAATGGATGTAAATCAAAGGACTGTGGGACGCCTCGCGTTGGGTGCTCACGGGAAGACGACAAACGAGGCTGTAAAGGGCGATATGGGGTGGGCAGGTTTTGAGGCGAGGGAAGCGCAGAGCAAAATAAGGTTCGAAGAAAGGCTAAGAAATATGAAGGAGAGTAGATGGGCAGAGAAGGTGTTCCGTTATTTGTATAGGAAGAGCGTGGACACACAGTGGAGAAAAAGAACTAGAAGACTCACTAGTAAATATACGGCTGGTATTGTGAGCCATATGTCAACAAAGAGCGTTAAGGGAAAAGTCAGGGAGGCGGAGAGGATTTACTGGATGGCAGCTATGGAGAAAAAACCGGCTTTGAGTAACTACCGAAAGAGCAAAAATGAAATAAGGAGGGAGGCATTTTACGATAATTCAAGGGGAAGCGCTTTACTGTTTGAAGCGAGATCGGGTTGCCTTAGAACGCGTAGTTATAAAGCAAGATTCAGTAAAGAAGAAGAACAATGCACATGCTGCGGGAAAGATAAGGAAACGGCGGAACATGTTCTGATTGAATGTGGAGATATCCACCCAGGTGTACGTTTGGGCACGAACCTACAGGAAGCCTTGGGTTTTAGGGACAACAATGGAAAGCTGAACACACCCGCGATTGAAATAAGTAAGAGACGGTTAGAGTATTGGTGGCAGAAAATTAGAGAGAAAGGACAAAAATAAATATTGGAAAAATAAAATATGGACAGTGTGCCGTAAATGGCAGAGAACTTAAGCTGAAAATTTACCTTTTTTCCATTAAGATAGAATTTATCGAAGTAGAGGCATTAGGCCAACATAGGAAAAAGGGAAAAAAGTTTTTTTTTTTGTCGAGCCTGGTGGCATACTTGTCACCACCCCGTTATAAAGGGGACGCTCATAGCATCCATCCATCCATGTCACAAACGCATCACAAACGTATCAAGCTAAGTTTTGGAAGAGCAGTGAAAGTGGGAAGGAGACAAGATGAGCAACTACAGGAAAATTTTTATCCAGAAAGGCCAATTGAAATAGTCACTAAACAAATTGAGAAAGTTATAACGGAGGATAATAAGACAGTGTGGACATACACGAATCTAATTAGACTCTCTGAGCTAGAGCTTGCAAAGACGCGTGACAAGTCACCTCGGAAAAGGAGACACAAACCCAAAAGTTGGTGGGATGAGGAAGTTAAGAGAGCCATAGCAAAACGTCAGGAAGCCTCTAGAGAACACAAACATGCTAAGCAGCGGAGTGAACTGACAGATGATGTTGAAAGAAAATGGGCAACCTTTCTAAGCTGTAGAAGAGATGCATCCCTTCTGATCAATGAAATGATTAGAAGGAAGGGAGCTCAGTGGCTGGCAGAAGTACATGAAAAAAAGATCGAAAGGTAGCTGCGAAATTTTGGAACCATCTAAGCTCCCTAAGAAATGAGACGAGCCCAGAGCAGAGTTTTATAACTACAGCCCAAGGTGCTTGGCTAGAAGGGGACGAAGCTATTGAATATATAAGAACAAGGGCGACAGAAAAATTTCAACAAAGAAGTACTTTATGCACCACAATAGACAAGGACGAATCAAGTGGTGCAATGGCTTCATTTTCACAACAAGAGTGGGAAAGGGCTGAGAAAAGGGTTCCTAGTAGTACATCAACAGGCCCAGATGGCATTCCAATTAGGCTGATAAAGACATTAGGTCCGAAGTCAAAGCAGGCTTTGAAAGAGGCAGTGAGCACAATAATAATTGATGGTGAAGTTCCCGTTGGATGGAAACTTAGCAGGATGAGTATGATCTATAAAGGAAAGGGGGACAAAGCTGACATAAACAACTACCGTCCTATAACAGTGACATCAGTGGTCTACAGGCTGGCGATGCAGATTATAAAGAAAAGACTGCAGGCGTGGATAGAGGATGAGGGGGTGCTGGGGGAACTGCAGAATGGGTTTCGGAAACACACGAGGTTGGAAGACAATCGGTACTCACTGACGCAGTGCATCGAAATAGCAGAAACGAAACACAGGCCCCTGTGGCTAGCATTTTTGGATATCAAAGGAGCGTACAATAGCGTGGTTCAAGAGGAATTGTGGGGAATACTGGACACACTAGGCGTAGAACATGTAGTCACTAATCTTTTAAATGGTATCTATGAAGGTAACAAGGTAGTTAAAAAGTGGGAAAAACACGTATCCAAGCCTGCAGAGGTAAAACGGGGGCTTAGGTAGGGGTGCCCTCTGTCACCCTTATTATTCATAATGTACCTACAAGGATTAGAAGCGTAATTTGAGGGAAGTGGACTGGGCTTCAACCTCTCTTTAGTCAAACAAGGAAAACTTATTGATCAGGCACTACCAGCATTAATGTACGCAGATGATATAGTGCTAATGGCCAACAACAAGGAAGATTTGCAGAGATTGATGGACATCTGCGGTAATGAGGGAGATAGGTTAGATTTTAAATTCAGTAAGGAAAATCAGCAGTCATGATTTTCAAAGACAACGAAGGTAGTGAGCTTAGAATACAGGATGTCACGCTAGAGATAACAGATAAATACAAATATCTGGGCGTATGGATAAGCAATGGGACCGAGTATCTGAGGGAACACGAAATATACGTGACGACTAGAGGTAACAAGAATGCAGCAGTCATGAAAAATAGGGCACTGTGGAATTACAATAGGTATTATGTTGTGAGAGGAATATGGAAAGGTGTCATGAATCCGGGGCTGACGTTCGGCAATGCGGTCTTGTGCATGAGTTCAGAAGTTCAAGCAAGATTAGAAATTAAGCAACGTGGGATAGGTAGGCTTGCTTTAGGAGCTCACGGGAATACACCAAATCAGGGAGTACAAGGTGATATGGGATGGACATCATTTGAGGGCAGGGAAGCTAGCAGCAAGATAAAATTTGAGAAGCGACTGAGAGAAATGGGGGAGGAGCGTTGGGCTAGGAAGGTTTTCAGCTACTTGTACATGAGGAATGTCGATACAAAATGGAGGAATCGAACTAGGAAGTTGACTGGTAAATACTTAGAAAACAGCAGGTGGCCAAACCAAAAAGAACTATCGGTTAAGAAGAAAGTGAAGGAAACGGAGACTGACATGTGGAGAATGGGCATGATTAAGAAGTCCGCACTAGAGATCTATCGAACTTTTAAGCAGGAAATTGCCAAGGAAAGGATCTATGATAATACTCGGGGTAGTTCTATACTGTTTGAGGCCAGGACGGGAGTACAGCGAACCAAGACATATCGGGCCAAATACGAAAGGAAAGACACAGTATGCAGTGCGTGGGGAGGGGAAGAAGAAACTGCCGAACACTTGATAATGTTGTGTAAAGGGCTTCACCCTATAGTTCAGGATGATGGCGCAGAGTTTTTCAAAGCACTGGGGTTTTGGGACCGGGAGGGCAAAATAAACTTAAAGCGGGTAGACTTAACTAGAAGGAGGTTATCTGATTGGTGACTAAAGTCAAGGCACGAGTGAAAATTAAACTCTGCACTGCAAAGTCCGAATCCTCAAACTCACTTTTTAAGGAAAAAATATATAGTTTTTGGTTCATTAGGTATTACGGCTTGGTGGCGCTAGCCACCGCCCGATCTAAAGGGTACAGTCATATCCATCCATCCATGAAATCCATGTTTTGGGTTTGCACAAACACAAAAGTTGGTGGGATGAGGAAGTTAATACAGCCATAGCAAAACGTCAGGAAGCCTCTAGTGAACACAGACATGCTAAGCAGCGGGGGGAACAGACAGAAGATGTTTAAAAGAAAATGGGAAACCTTTCTAATCTGTAGAAGGGATGCATCCCTTCTGATCAATAAAAAGATTAGAAGAAAGGGAGCTCAGTGGCTGGCAGAAGTACATAAAAAGATAGAAAGGCAGCTGCGAAATTTCGGAACCTTCTAAACTCTATAAGAAATGAGACGAGCCTAGAGCAGATGTTTATAACTACAGCCCAAGGTGCTAGGCTAGAAGGGAACGAAGCCATTGAATATATAAGAACAAGGGTGACAGAAAAATTTCAACAAAGAAGGGCTTTATGCACCACAATAGACAAGGATGAATTAAGTGGTGCAGTGGCTTCATTTTCACAACGAGAGTGGGAAAGGGCTGAGAACAAGTTTCCTAGTAGTACATCAACAGGCCCAGATGGCATTCCAATTAGGCTGATAAAGACATTGAGTCCGAAGTCTAAGCAGGCTTTGAGAGAGGCAGTGAGCAAACTAATAATCAATGGTGAAGTGGAAACATAGCAGGATGAGCATGATCTATAAAGCAAAGGGGGACAAAGCTGACATAAACAACTACCGTCCTATAACAGTGACATCAGTGGTCTACAGGCTGGCGATGCAGATTACAGAGGAAATACTGCAGGCATGGATAGAAGATGAGGGGGTGCGGAGGGAACTGCAGAATGGGTTTCAAAAACACAGGAGGTTGAAAGAGAATCTGTTCTCACTGACGCAGTGCATCGAAATAGCAGAACAGGAACACAGGCCCCTGTGGCTAGCAATATTGAATATCAAGGGAGCGTACAATAGGGTGGTTCAAGAAAAATTTTGGGGAATACTGGACACACTAGGCGTTGAACATGTAGTCACTAATCTTTTAAAAGATATCTATAAAGGTAACAAGGTAGTTATAAAGCGGAAAAAATAGGTATCCGAGCCCGCTGAGGTAAAACGGGGGCTCAAGCAGGGGTGTCCTCTGTCACCCTTGTTATTCATGACATACCTACAAGGATTAGGGGCCAAATTAGAGAGAATTTGACTTGGCTTAAACCTCTCTTTCATCAAACAAGAAAAACTCATTGAACAGGCACTACCAGCATTGATGTACGCAGATGATATAATGCTAATGGCCAACAACAAGGAAGATTTGCAGAGATTTATGAGGGAGAGGAGTGAATGAGGAAGATAGGCTAGATTTTAGATTCAGTAAGAAAAATTTGCAGTCATAATTTTCAATAATAAAGAAGGTAGTGAGCTTAGATTACAGGAGGTCACACTATAGATAACAGATAAATATAAATATATGGGCGTATGGATAAGCAATGGGACCGAGTACCGAAGGGAACACGAATTATACGGTACGACTAAAGGTAACAGGAATGCAGTAGGGATGAAAAATAGGGCACTGTGTAATTACAATAGGTATGATGTTGTGAGAGGAATATGGAAAGGGGTCATGGTTCCTGGTCTGACGTTCGGCAATGCGGTCTTGTGCGTGAGATCAGAAGTTCAAGCAAGATTAGAAATTAAGCAACGTGGAATAGGTAGACTTGCTTTAGGAGCTCACGGGAATACACCAAAACAGGGAGTACAAGGTGATATGAGATGGACATCATTTGAGGGCAGGGAAGCTAGCAGCAACATAAAATTTGAGAAGTGATTGAGAGAAATGGGGGAGGAGCGTTGGGCTAGGAAGGTTTTCAGCTACTTGTACATGAAGAATGTCGATACAAAATGGAGGAAGCGAACCAGGAAATTGACTGTTAAATACTTAGAAAACAGAAGGTGGCCAAATCAAAAAGAACTATCGGTTAAGAAGAAAGTGAAGGAAACAGAGACTGACATGTGGAGAATCGGCATGATTAAGAAGTACGCACTAGAGATCTATCGAATTTTTAAGCAGGAATTCGCTAAGGGAAGAATATATGATAATACTCGGGGTAGTTCTCTACTGTTTGAGGCCAGGACGGGAGTATTGCGAACGAAGACATATCGGGCCAAATACGAAGGGGTATACATGGTATGCAGTTTATGTGAAGAGAAAGAAGAAACTGCCGAACACTTGATAATGTTTTGTAAAGGGCTTCACGCTATAGTTCAGAATGATGGCGCAGTTTTTCAAGGCACTGGGGGTTTAGGGACAGGGAGGGCGAAATAGGCTTCAAGCGCGTAGAATTACCTAGAAGATGGTTATGTGATTGGTGGCTAAAGTCAAGGCATGAGTGAAAATTAAACCCTTCACTACAAAGTACGATTCCTCAACCTCATTTTTAAACAAAAAAAGAATAAATCTTGTTTTTGGTTCACTAAGTCTTACGGCTTGGTGGCGTTAGCCACCGCCCGATCTAAAGGGTACTGCCATATCAACTCATACATCTATTCTATAATGTTACAGAAGGGTTGATAGGCGGGCTAGTTGGAACAAATTCATAATGACAAATATGGAAGCGCAAACCAACGTGACACAAAAGAAGAGACAAACAAACACAGACTGAAACTGAGTTTATTCTGAGAAAAACTATTTACCAGAAAGTTGAAAAAGGAAAAAAAACTGGAGAGAAGGTTCCCCCATGATCAGGTGTCGTCCAAAAACGAGATTTCACAATCCAACAGTGATATAGACGGTGAACTAACACAACTATCATTATTATTTTTAATAAAAAAGGCTTCCGCAATCTCTCTAGTTTTCGTGTCATGATGGCTGTATAAGACAAATGTGCGCGAAAACTCAGGTAAGCAGCCACACTTTTTGCAATGGGCGTACAAATGTAAGCCCGGGGCTCAATTCAGCGCATTGTAGTGTTCTCGCAGGCGAACATTCAAGCAGCGCCCAGTCTGCTTAAAATACAACCTGTCGCAAGACACTGGAATACAATAAATGACATTAGATCGACAATTGGTGAAAGAATTGATATGCTTGACACCACAACCTTTCTTCACCAGACCTTCTTTCATTCTACTTTGTAAGTCAATTCTAGAACACATTTGCTGCAGTTTTCCACTCGCGGAAAACACAACGTCGTGGTTGAATTTTTTCGCACATTTTTATCCTATGTGAAAACTCTGAACATATGGAACAACCACTAACTTACGTCGTTCATCTGCCTCCTTTGAGGGCCATCCCTTCATTTTCTTCATACGCAGTGCCTTCTGAGTGGCGAAAATGAGGATATCGGACGGAAAGCCTGCCTCTCGCAACCTAATTATTTGTTAAAAAAAACACGCGCCCTTTTGTGGAAACATAATTTCGTTACAGCAGAATTGAGAAGATTAATTGCAATACCCGATTTTACTACTTTAGAATGCGAAGTAGAGCCCCGCCGCGGTGGTCTAGTGGCTAAGGTACTCGGCTGCTAAGGCTAAGGTACTCGGCAGGGCGCGGGTTTGAATCCCGGCTGCGGCGGCTGCATTTCTGATGGAGGCGGAAACGTTGTAGGCCGATGTGCTCAGATTTCGGTGCACGTTAAAGAACCCCAGGTGGTCGAAATTTCCGAAGCCCTCCACTACGGCGTCTCTCATAATGATATAGTGGTTTTGGGACGTTAAAGCCCACATATCAATCAATCAATCAGAATGCGAAGTAGTGTAGTCCATGATTGGTTTCTTTGAACGGGGGGAGTAGGACCAGCAAAGGTGTTCTGCGCGAAAAGATAACTCAAGATCTAGAAACTGCAATATCTTATCATGGGGAACCTCGTGCGTGAAACGTAATTCATGCCCATTTTTTTTCGAAGGTTTCAATAATCTTGTCTTAGTTTTTATCCAAGGAAGGTGAATGAACGAGCACAAGGTCATCGTCCACATATCTGAAGACATTAATTGCGAGGCTGCTTAGTGCCGTTTGCAAAGCCCTATCAAAATAACTTAAGAATATGTCGCACAGGACTGGTGCTACGCGAGAGCCGATACAAATGCCAGACTTTTGCACGTAACACTTATCGCCCCATAATACAAGAATAGAATTCACATAAAAAGAGTAGTTTTATTATGCTTTCAACCGACATCCTATATTTATTTATGATTAAATGTTTGTCATTTTCCTGCATGATGCATTTTTTCACACACTTCATGAGTTCAGGGTGAGGAACCGAGTAAAACAAACCGACAACGTCGATACTAAAACCACTGGTGTTAGACAATCTTTCAATTGCTCAGAAGTGAACAACCTGGTTTCAACCCTTTACCAGAAAAGGGTCCTGAAAATTCATGGCAGACAAGGGAAACTGGAGGAACGTTGAAACTGTGTTTCTTCTCTTGTGTCCCGTTGGTATGCGCTTCCAATTTTTTCATTATAAATTTGTACCAACTAGCCCTCTTGTCAACCCTTCTTCATTTCATCAATTTGAACACGGGCTCTTTTATGTGTTCCAATTTTGATCTCTAATCCTTCAGCGTTGACGGCTTTGATAGCGGTGTGCGTATGCCGAGCGAGATGTGCTTCCTGGCATTCCAGGCAGTAAATGTACCCAAAGGAACTTCAGGCCTTGTGTGGATGGTTGCTTCCTTCTCCCTCTCACGCTCGTCATCTCTCCAGGATGATTCTCTCCGAGTGGTACCACCAGGCCAATGTGTTTAAAGACTGCCTGCGAGTGCAATGCTGTGCCCGTGGCAAATGACTCTCTTCGTGGAACAACCTGATCGAAACCTACACTGAGATACTGTGGAATGCGACTAGGCCTACGCTGGTAACAAGGAAGAAGTTGCCTATTAAAAAGCAGGACACCCTGGTTCTGGGCGACTGCCAGGTGCCCGAAGAACACGCTCGTGTTATTCAAACGGGACGTAAGTATTGCCCGGCATCTACCCCCGACAGATTTGAGAAGCTCGTCTTGACAAGGTTCGTAGCACAGAGAGTTTAGGAAGCGGACAGTTTGCATTGTGTTAAGGAATGTGTTTTAACGTTGTCCAAAAAGAATGCGAGGGCGGGTGTACATTGCAGACTGGGTCCGATTATTTCATTCTTTGTGTCTATAATAGCATGAGGCTTGTTACTGCTGATAAGGAAGGATGTTTTGTTGTTCTCTCTAAAAAAACGCTTCAAAGGTGTCTGCAGCCATTACGAAAAACTTTAAACAAGTTTCTGATAAACCTGTTGAAGTTAAGAAGCTAGCCGTCGCTTTGCTGGAAGCTAGAGACATGTGCCGACTTGCATCTTCAGTGAAAAGAGCGGAAAAAAACGCACTAGAACCAATTTTTCAGCAAAAGCCCATAAACAAGACATCCCCTTTCAAACAATTATTACGAAACGAAGCACATGGCAGCATGAAGTTTCAAGGTTCCTCCAGTTTCACTTGTCTGCCTTGAATTTTCAGGACCCTTTCTGGTAAAGGGTTCAAACCAGGTTGTTGACTTCTTAGCAACCAAAAGATTGTCTAGCAGCAGTGGTTTTAGTATAGACGTTATCGATTTGTTTTACTTGGTTCCTCACCCTGAACTCGTGAAGTGTGTGAAAAAATGCATCATGCAGAAAAATGATGAACTTCCATTCATAAACAAATGTAGAATATTGGTTGAGAGCTTCATGAAACTACTCTTTTTTTATGTGAATTCTACTCTTGTATTATGGGGTGATAAGTATTACATGCAAAAGTCTGCCATTTCTAGCGGCTCTCGTGTAGCACCTGTCCTGTGCGACATATTCATAAGTTATTTTAAATGGGTTTTGCAAACGGCACTAAGCCGCCTCGTAATTAATGTCTTCAGATATGTGGATGATTACCTTGTGCTCGTTCATTCACCTTCCTTGGATAAAAACCCAACATTATTGAAACCTTCGAAAAAAAAATGGGGATGGATTACGTTTCACGCACGAGGTTCCCCATGATAAGATATTGCAGTTTGTAGATCTTGAGTTATCTTTTCGCACAGAACACCTTCGCTGGTCCTACTCCCCCCATTCAAGGAAACCAATCTTGGACTACTCTTCTTCGCATTCTAAAGTAGTAAAATTGGGTATTGCGAATAATCTTCTCAATTCTGCTGTAACGAAATCTTATTTCCACAAAATGGCGCGTGTTTTTTCCAAACAAATAATTAGGTTGCAAGAGGCAGGCTTTCCGTCCAATGTCCTCATTTTCGCCGCTCAGATGGTACTGCGTATGAAGAAAGGGAAGTGATGCCCCTTAAAGGAGGCAGATAAACGACGTAAGTTTGTGGTAGTTCCATATGTATGTGCACGAGTTTTTGCATAGGATAAAAAAATGTGCAAAAAAATTCAACGTCAACGTTGGGTTTTCCGCAAGTGGAAAACTGCAGCAAATGTGTTCTAGAATCGACTTACACAGTAGAATGAAGACAGGTCTGGTGAAAAAAGGTTGTGGTGTCAAGCATATCAATTCTTTCACCAATTGTCCATCAAATGTCATTTATTGTATTTCACTGTCTTGCGACAGGTTATACATTAAGCAGACTGGGTGCTGCTTGAATGTTCGCCTGCGAGAACACTACAATGCGCTGAATTGAGCCCCGGGCTTACATTTGTCCGCCCATTGCAAAAAGTGTGGCTGCGTACCTGAATTTTCGCGCACATTTGTCTTATACAGCCATCATGACACGAAAACTAGAGATATTGCGGAAGCCTTCTTTATAAAATAGAATATTGAGAGTTGTGTTAGTTCACCGTCTATATCACTGTTAGATTGTGAAATATCGTTTCTGCACGACACCTGATCATGGTGGAACCTTCTCTCCAGTTTTTTCCCTTTCTCCTCTTTATTGTATATAATTTCTTCTCTGGATAAACTGAGTTTGAGTCTGCGCTTGTTTGTATCTTCTCTTGTGTCCCGTTGGTTTGCGCTTCCAATTTTTTCATTATGCATCCATGTTACGCAAGCCGGCGATCAGCTTTGCAGAGACGGGAATCAACCACGCATGCTGGCAATGTTAAAATTTTAAAATATATTTTGTTGGTCGTGCGTGGTTTCAAATGGCGATTGAGAAAATATGTGAAATAGATTCGGGAATTACAAGATGCCTACGCGGTTGCGCGTCTGAACTGAAATATTTACAGGGTGCCTAAAGTGAGCGCGTGACGGCACTGAAGCATTTTAATGATGAGAAATGGTAGAAGAATGGAACAATGAACTCAGATGTGAGCAATTGCTTGCAACACCTTTTACGGCGAACCGTCATTTCCTCATGCACTAATCTGTAAATAAAGCCCATCATTGGTAACGTCAAACTCGGAGATGACAATCACGAGTGGTGGATGAAGTACACTGGTCACACAACGCATTTCTGAGTAGTGGATCACTATCTGTTCACAACAATGCACTCCTAATAACTGATCGCGCGTCTTTTTTATCAAAAAAGTTTTATAGTTCGCAAGAGCACAGGACATTGTTTCCCGTGGGCTGAGAGCCTAGGTGACGTGCTTGAGCTTCAGGTACTTCCTCTATTCACGGGAAGATGCTCTCGCTCCTTGTGGAGTGAGTGGCTTTGTGTAAAGACGCAAATGGGTGAGCAGAAAAACCTTGTTCAGTTGATTGGCGAGGCTCGGATCATGTTGTCCGCAGCGCAGTGTGACATCTTTTTTTTTTGAATCAGAAAACAAGCTCTTTCAAGCTGTCACTGTGATGCTCGTTGTAGCTAAAGCACTTTGAAAAGGGAATTTCAAGGGCGTCTACAAATGCGAAGAGCTTCTCCGAAAAGCCTATTCATAGGCGTTCGCATGGTGGGGGGGGGGGGCAAAGGCGGTGGCACCCCCCTATTCACCTGGGAGGGGGGTGCTAAATGCGCTCTATACATTGACTGGGCAGCGGGGCACTCTTTAGTCATTTAAAAGGGGGTTGCAGCATCTGCCTCATACACTGAATTATTAGGGAGGGGGCGCCTTTCAATGAACCTTGCCCCCCCCGCCCCCCCGAACGGCAAGCAAGCCTTGAGGACAACGGCAAGCACGCCTAAGAGGACAATTTTGCCATTCAGAGTGAGCTCGAAGCGTCGGGAGATGTACCTCTCACAGCTCGCACACAGCCGAGTTTTCTTGAAGCGGCTTGTCAGCGCGCGGGATTGCTCTGCACCTCTGCGCAGAGCTTCGTCCTGTGGAACGCCGAACAACCTTACTTGTAGGCTGTAGTGCACCCCGGGGCGAAGCAATGACTTTGTTTTTGCGCTATGAGAGTGCACGCAGAACCATTGGTGTGAGAGTGCCACCGCAATAAAAAAAAAAAACGAAGACGAACGTGTCCGACGAAACTGTTGGAAACGTGCAAACAACATATAAAAAATTGCACGTGCCACCATAAGGCTCCTTCTCAGAGGCTTCAGTGTGCTCCGTAAACGCCGCTTGCTGCTCATCACACTTTTCTCTTCTAGCCACTGTACCCAGGAGGTCGAAATATCCGCCTCCACTACGGCGTCTCTCATAATCATGTTGTGGTTTGGGGACGTTAAATGCCACATATCAATCAATCAATAGGACAAGTGAACTAGAAGATGGTGGCCAAGAGTCCAAAGCGGTTCACAAATAGTTCCATAAAGTAGATCCAACTAAACAGCGTTCGAACAGTTCAAAAAAAGGGCATGCTTCACAGCAGAATCCTATGCTCGTTGGATAATTCATTCAATCATCCCTTCTCTTATTATCATATACAAACTAGGCCACTACTGGTGGTTTAGCTTTGTGCAAAAAAATGAAAATTATATGGCATTGATACAAAATAGAACGTCATTACGAAGCAATTGTAAAAAGCACATTAAACTGGCGTACCTACGCACTAGTGGCAAGGTGAATAGGTAGTGTAATTTCCATACAACACATGGTTCCAGTAGTCGGCGGGTCGTTGCCAACGTCGCCATCAACGTGAGGAAAAGACAACTAACAACAAACAAAAAATTTTAAAAATATGATGTCACAACCGGAAGCGGTTGCAACGTCGCGCATTTGCTCTGCATGGAGCGAAATGGACATCTTTCTTTCTTACTGACCTGTTAGGTTTCATCATTAATACGCAATTTTAGTGCGCCTTGTGGCTCGCTAATTGCACGCGGGAGAGAAAATAAACGGAAAACAAGAGATTGGGGAAGCGAATTTGTTTTATTAGCCAAATGACGTACTTAAAATGTGCACAAAAAACCTTCGCAGAGGCAATGATGGGGCAACTTTTCACGAGCACAATAGCATAATAGTTCGAAAACTCACGTTGCCCAATCGCCGAAAACCAATGCATCGAGACAGCAGCTTTGATAATATAGCTTTGGTAGTCGTAGAGTACAGCGTCTCGTTGTTTCGCTCGTCGTGTTCATCGTCTCTATTGAACTAGAATATACTAGTTCCCTACTAGTACTAGTGATTTATAGTTCGCTATAGCCATCACCAAAGGTGAGGGCACGCCAGCCGTGCGCCCGCGAAAGCAGTCAGCAGTCACAAGATCGGCTATCTACACATTCTGCAAGCTAGTTCAGCTCTGAAAGGTCTCACCAGTAAACAGCACATAAAAAATGAGTAAACTACTGAAGGTACGCATGAAACTACCATAGAAAAGCGAGCGATGCTTCGTTGACCTGACAATGCACCAAACGTAAGAATACGCCGAACTAAACACAAGCTCTGATGGGAAATAGGTAAATAGCAAAATTATGGCACACGCAAAGGTTTTTGGGCTACATCGCTCGTCTGCATGGACTTCCAGTTCGAGATGCCGTGTCGCCCGACAGGCATTTTTGCCAGTGCCATCGATTTCTGCGTGTTCCACTTAGCGCTCGCGGAGGTCTTTCCTCACAAGTGACTGCTTTATACGTTGGAGTTCTATGCAGCTTAGATGAATGACAAATGCAGTCACTAAGTGATTGTTTTAATGATACAAGCGGTCACTTCTTGTTCAAGTAGCATGACCTCCAGAGACGTGCATATTTTTAGCAGCAAAGGGTGTTCGCACACAAACATTTTTCTGCCTGTCATAGCATAACGAAACATCGGTCCATTTGTTGTCATGTTGCTCACTCGTAGAATTATTTAGGTACCATCCTGGCTTCGATATAGTGAATGACAACAGTAAACTGTGTCTTATTCTAAGAATAAATGGTCGCATTCTGTGGCTTTTTTTATCAATCTCGCTTTACGTGAGATTATGTCGTTCTCTCACACACTCGAACATTGTATTTCAATGGATGTTCAGCATATTGTTGTCGAAGCAAAACACAGCCTATCGGCACTTGACGCTTGTAAGTCTCACCTAATAGCGACTTCATGCCATGCGACAAATCTTTGCCTTTAAAGAGACTTCAATCTTTTTCTAGCTATACCTTTAACTGAGCAGTTGTTTTGTGCCATGGGCCTTTCACAGGCTCAGCTGTTTTCATAAATTTGACTGAAAATAGGGGATGCAGAAGGCTATGTAAATATATTGTATCAGCGTACTTGATCGGGCGGAGTAGGCGTACTTATGTTGTCAATGTACGTTGACATTGGCAGCATATCTTCATACGTGGGAGTGACTTTGAGTTGGCCACCAATTGTAATCGAAAACACCAAATCGAGCACACTCTTAAAAAAAGATTACTGTGTGTCTAAACGTATGAAGGCACTTGAAACCTGCCTCTCTGTTCCTCGAGTCACCCATTCCCACCTCTTGCTTCGTTCTCTGAAATGAGTGAAGTATCATGTATTCATTCACTAGATAATTCTAGAAGACAATTATTAGTGGTCAAGCGGCAACAAACATGAAACGGAATAGCAAGTAGTTCATCACCTGCTACACTGCACACCGGGCACCTTGAAGCGGCGAATGGATACGCCTCGAACCAGAAGTAGTATAGCAGACGACGCACTATTTTGCAAGACACCTATTGCCTGGATACGCCCCCCTTCCCATTCATGGCACTCGACGAAAAATTGAGGCTATCAGTCATTTATCCAGGTTTGAGATTGTGGGGGGGGGGTATTTAGGGGTCACAACTATTGAGCGGTAGGTGGCGTTGTGCTCGCGAACGCTTCACAACGAGAGTGGGAAAGGGCTGAGAAAAGAGTTCCTAGTAGTACATCGACAGGCCTAGATGGCATTTCAATTATGCTGATAAAGGCATTAGGTCCGAAGTCTAAGCAAGCTTTGAGAGAGCCGGTGATCAAAATAATAATCGATAGTGAAGTTCCCGATGGACGGAAACGTATCAGGATGAGCATGATCTATAAAGGAAAGGGGGACAAAGCTGACATAAATACTACCGTCCTATAACATTGACATCCGTGGTCTACAGGCTGGCGATGCAGATTATAAAGGAAAGACTGCAGGCATAAATAGAGGATGAGGGGGTGCTGGGGGAACTGCAGAATGGGTTTCGGAAACACAGGAGGTTGGAAGACAATCTATTCTCACTGACGCAGTGCATCGAAATAGCAGAAAAGGAACACAGGCCCCTGTGGCTAGCATGTTTGAATATAAAGGGAGCGTAAGATAGCGTGGTTCAAGAGAAATTGTGGGGAATACTGGACACACTAGGCGAGGAACACGTAGTCACTAATCTTTTAAAGGGTATTTATTAAGGTAACAAGTTAGTTATAAAGTGGTAAAAACTGGTATTCAAGCCTGCAGAGGTAAAACAGAGGCTTAGGCAGGGGTGCCTCCTGTCACCCTTATTATTCATGATGTACCTACAAGGATTAGAGGCCAAATTAGAGGGAAGTGGACTGAGCTTCAACCTCTCTTCAACAAGGAAAACAAGTCAAACAAGGAAAACTTATTGATCAGGCACTACCAGCATTAATGTACGCAGATGATATAGTGCTAATGGCCAACAACAAGGAAGATTTGCAGAAATTGATGGACATCTGCGGTAATGAGGGAGATATTTTAGATTTTAGATTCAGTAAGGAAAAATTAGCAGTCATGATTTTCAATGACAACGAAGGTAGTGAGTTTAGAATACAGGAGGTCACGCTAGAGATAACAAATAAATACAAATATCTGGGCGTATGGATAAGCAATGGGACCGAGTACCTGAGGGAACACGAAATATACGTGACGACTAAAGGTAACAGAAATGCAGCAGTGATGAAAATTAGGGCACTGTGGAATTACAATAGATATGATGTTGTGAGAGGAATATGGAAAGGGGTCCTGAGTTCCTGGGCTGACATTCGGCAATGCGGTCTTGTGCATGAGACCAGAAGTTCAAGCAAGATTAGAAATAAGCAACGTGGAATAGGTAGGCTTGCTTTAGGAGCTCACGGGAATACACCGAATCAGAGAGTACAAGGTGATATGGGATTGACATCATTTGAGGGCAGGGAAGCTAGCAGCAAGATAAAATTTGAGAAGCGACTGAGAGAAATGGGGGAGGAGCGTTGGGCTAGGAAGGTTTTCAGCTACTTGTAGATGAGGAATGTCGATACAAAATGGAGGAATCGAACTAGGAAGTTGACTGGTAAATACTTAGAAAACAGCAGGTGGCCAAACCAAAAAGAACTATCGGTTAAGAAGAAAGTGAAGGAAACGGAGACTGACATGTGGAGAATGGGAATGATTAAGAAGTCCACACTAGAGATCTATCGAACTTTTAGGCAGGAAATAGCCAAGGAAAGGATCTATGGTAATACTCGAGGTAGTTCTCTACTGTTTGAGGCCAGGACGGAAGTACTGCGAACCAAGACATATCGGGCCAAATACGAAGGGGTAGACACAGTATGCAGTGCGTGTGGAGAGGAAGAAGAAACTGCCAAACACTTGATAATGTTCTGTAGAGGGCTTCACCATATAGTTCACGTTGATGGCGCAGAGTTTTTCAAAGCACTTAGGTTTAGGGACAGGGAGGGCAAAATAGACTTTAAGCGGGTAGACATAACTAGAAGGAGGTTGTCTGATTGGTGGCTAAAGTCAAGGCACGAGTGAAAATTAAACTCTTCACTGCAAAGTACGAATCCTCAAACTCACTTTTAGAAAAATAAATCTAATTTTTGGTTCATTAAGTATTACGGCTTGGTGGCGCTAGCCACCGCCCGATCTAAAGGGTACAGCCATATTCATTCATCCATCCATCCATCCTTGACCACCACTATCATCAGTACTATGATTGGAAAAAACATTGGCGCCGGTGGTGAGCCCTGGCGGCAGGCAAGCCTTGGTGGTGGCCAAGAAAGTGGAGGAAGTTTTTTTTTTTGGGGGGGGGGGCATGGGGCGGTGGCGCGGGCGGTTGCCTCCAGCGGTGGGTCTGCCGTGAATGGCACCACGGGCTGTCTGCGGTGAGCTCACGTGGTGAGTCAGGCGTTAGCGACACCGCCTTGTTTGTCATGTTGTTGAGTGTTGTTCGGCGGACGATATCAATGTTCTAAATTAGTTAATATAATGTGTGTTTGGTTTGGTTTGGACCGACAGCATCTGCTTTGTATGTTCTTCCTAAGAGCCTGGCGCTCTCGCCACAACGAGACCCCACAAGATACACCATAAAGTAAGTTTGTACTTAACCTTGAAATATAAAATGGTACGACTATTTGAAGAGATACTTTTATTGAGTTCTTAGTTTAGGTGTTTTGTCCCCTCCTAACCTAGTCACACTTCAATCATCGGCAGGTGTTGATGCCTGCGGCATTAGGTTTCCGACACTTTTGTCGAAATTTATTTCCTACACTTTTCAAGCAGGAGTGTTTGACTCTGGTCTGTTCAGTGCAAAAGTTCCGTTTCTATCTCCACGGCCTTCGATTCGCGATCGCTACGGACCGCCACACCCTATGCTGGCTTTTCACGTTGAAGAACTTGTCTGGACGCTTAGGTGAGTGGATTTTGCTTCTTCCACATCATTTACAAGTCTGTTAGCAAACACCGAGACACCCAAACCATTTCGCGCTGCCCGCCTCCACCTACTCAGCTCAGCATTGGCCAAAGTTCAACCGTTACTTCCACCCTACAGTCTAAGGCAAAATTACCCAAAAAAGAAGTAACGGCGCTCAATACGTGCGCGTGATGAACGAATGGACCGTTGAGGAGCAACCACAAAGGAAAGTGGGCCACGCGAAACCGCTTAGTCTCCACTAGGGATGAACCGTCCGGGCATTGCAGGCAGCGCGAAAAGCGTTGCCAGAGTGACCATCCCTGCTTCTCCACAGAACACATGTTTTTCTCCTCCTCTGCTGGCTCAGTCTTTCCCCGTATTTTGCCGGTGACGGTTGCGTAGCATCGCGCTCAGAGAGCTCGACCACGGCCGCCTGGATTCGACGATCTAAGAATTAAAACGTGGTGTTTGTGTCTACGCCTGGATGAGCGTGGGCTGCTGCTTTAGCGTTTCGCTGCACCCATGAAGTCTGGAGCAAGCCTCGACAGGTCACCACGCCACGCTGTATATCCCTGGCTTCAAGATGGTTACGACCAACACACGACAGCAGTTGGGAAGGCCAATATGGCGGCCGAGAAGAACAGACCTATCAGATATGTACTTCAGTCTGCATCAGGGCAGAAAACAGCGCTGGATTCTAAGGCAAGTAGGTTATCATTCTTTATTCTACACTACTTTTCGCGTGTGTGATACGGATTGCGCTTGCCGGCATCAGGCTTGGTCGTGTTGTATATCACACGCACGAAATATATTGCGAAGGTCAGCTTCGGCGTCTGCAGTTCTCTTGTGCTCTGCGACTACCTAGAAATAGGCCGCCATTGCCGTCGGCCTCCCGTACGCTCGCTCATCGAGTGCTCGCCTGTCTTAGCCGCCGCGATAAGCTCCGGTCGGACAATATTGGGCTGAGATCTCGTCGCTGTGTTGGGAGTCGTCGAAAACACGCTGCGGGTTCTCGTAAAGAGCTTGGTTGTAGTATGTCGCGCGCTGTAAGTGCACCAGCACAGGCTAGCGGGGCTTTGCTAGCGTCAGAACTCACTGAAAATTGGTTGCCATTACAGTTGGCTTCCCCGTCAGTCAGTCGCAAGCAGCTCGGCGCAGTCCATTGGCCACGGTGGCGGACTCGCGTTGGCGCGCTGCACTCGCTCGAGTTTGTGGAAAAGGGGCGCATTATCGTCGATTTCTTCGGCGCTAGCTCCAAACGAGCTCGGCGCTGTTTGTGGCAGCGGCCAAGCGTACGCTCCATTTCCTCTTCGAAGTTCGCCGGTGGCAGACATTCCGCGAGCAGTGCCATTGTGGGTAACTGTGGGCGCAGGTTAGCCAGATGAGGACAGAGGACGTTCTAGGACAACGAGAGACTTTTATTTACACGAAAATGGACAAGGGGATACACACTACATAAACTCACACATATGTACACGCGTTCAAGGTCTTACGCGGAAGGGAAGTTAATGTTCTTGTTCGTCCCCTAACGTTCTACTCTTGGAGCGTGAATGTTGCGCTTGACCTTGAGCTCTCTCGTAGTCAGGAGGTGGTGTGCCTCGTGCTTGCGGAGTTCGGACCGAGGCGGGGTCTCGCCTAGAAGATAACCGCTAGGGGCATCGCAGTACGGTGGTCAACGCCTGGGTTTGCCTGTACACACACCGAGAAAGCGTGGTGCCGCCGACTGCCGCGAACAGACCTGAGACAGCGTCTCGCTCCGAGACCACAACAGCGGCTGGCCGTGAATAACGTTGCTTCGTACAAACCCGGGAGTGAGGTGGGGCAATGCCCAGTCCAGGACGCACCCGAGGACTTCAACGCCGAGACGAGACCCAGGCACGGAGGGTCAGAACGAGCAGTCGGGGCGAGGCCCGAACTTGTCCTTGCGCTCTGCTCTCTGAGGTTAGCCGAGCTGTCCCCGTGGCTCGGGAGCTTTTTCACAAGGTACGCGCACGAGCACGCCCATAGGCGAGCTTTATCGTTTCACCGCTATTACCATCATGGTGATTCCCGCGCACCCTGAAATACTAAATCGGCTCCGCACACCGATCACCAATAAATCGGCCCCGTACACCGATTTTCTACGTCAACGCATGACGCACACTCTCCAGGGCAATGTTTTTCACCACATCTTCCCCCCAGTTCAAGAACAACGAAACAGTAAGAAAAGAAGGGTAGGCATGTTCATAGAGTAGATAACGTGATACTCGCGTCACGAGTTCTTGGTGTGTCTATACGAGTAATGGGACAGTTACTTTCCGGCCGTTTCGCTGACACGGTTTTGTCGGATGTGTCCTTTTGGGATTGTAGCAGCCCTTGTCCCACAACGTGACCAAGGAAGCTAGTCGTCGGGGACCTATCTCGCTTTTCTGCGGCTTGATAGTGAAACGCGCCTCGCGCACACGTTGAAATACATGGCGTAATGTGACCATGTGTTCCTCCCATGTTGCGGTTGCAACAAGAACATCAGCAAAGTAGTAATAGACATGGGGAAGGTCACCGACGACTTCTCGCATCAATCGGTTGAACACGGCAGGTGCATTCTTTATGCCAAAAGGCATAACTCGGAATTGGTATAGGCCCGAGTCACAGGAAAATGCTGTAGGTTCTTTTGACGTACTGGCCATGGGTACCTGCCAATATCCTTTTGTGAAGTCAAACTTCGAAAAGTATTGACGCCCAGTAAGTCGTGCAAACATTATGTCAGCGCGAGGAATCGGTTGCGCATCCGGAACGACAACAATGCTAAGTTGACGAAAATCAATGCGGAGACTCATCGTGCCATCCTTCTTCTTGACAACCACAATCAACACTTGATAAGTAGATGTAGACTTCTCTATTATGCCCAGCCGTAACATTTCCTGGATCTCTTTCTCAATAGCTTCCTTAACAGTGAAAGGTATGGGGCATGTAATAATTTCTCTGCACCTTCGATTTCCATTTGATGAATTGGCGTTACAGCAGCAGCTGTCATTGTTGACGTGTCCGAGGCCTTCCGCCGCTCATACTTTTTGAGCATGTTGATGTGGAAGACAGTTGTTCAGTGACCGAGGTCCACAGCATAATCTAATGGGCTTTTCTTGTCTATCGCAGTAAAGGGGCCCTTCCATGTTAGTATCAGTTTGTTGTGATCAGCGTGTAGCAGCACGAGAACTTTGTCACCCACGCTTAAGTCCCGCTTCTTCGCCTTGCGATCATAGTAAGTCTTCTAGCGAACATGTGCCTTCGCCAGGTCCTGAGATGCTATTTCACAGGTTCGTTGCAGACGTTCCCACAATTCTACGATGTATTCGTAGGCTGACTTGGTCGCGTCATCCAACGTTGTGTTAGTCCACAAGTCTCTCAAAATTGTCATTTGGTCGCGAACACATCGGCCGTACAGTAACTCGAACGGCGAGTATCCGGTGCTCTTTCGTGGCATCTCCCGATACGCGAAAAGGAGGAGGCCGAGGTAGCGGTCCCAATTTTTCGGGCTTTCCTGACTTATTCGGCGGAGCATTTGCTTCAACGTGCCTTTCAATCACTCCACTCACCCGTTTGCCATCGGATGGTAAGCGGTTGTCGGTAATTGCCTGATAGATAGTAGACGGCTGAACTCCTTCATAACCGACTACATGAAGCTTGTCCCGCGGTCACTCACAATTTCGCGTGGTAGACCAACTCGCGACAGCATTTCCATTAGTCCCTCTGCCATGACCTTGCTTTACTCGAAGGAGGTGCGATGGTGTCTGGATATCTCGTTGCAAAATCCACCATGGTTTCAATGTACCTATTGCCCTTGGAAGATGTCGGTGACAAAGGGCCGATGATGTCGATGCCCACACGTTAAAACGGGGTCTCAATGATTGGCATGGTACCTAGCGGAGCCCGACCAACCAAATGGCACGGGACAGTCTGCTGTCAGATATCGTAGGACTTCACAAACCTCTTGGTTTCTGATTGAACACCTGGCCAGAAGAATTCAGCAAGAATACGGTCAGTTGTTTGGGATATCCCTTGGTGTCTGGTGAGGATACCTTCATGGGCTAGTTTGAGCACAGTCTCTCGCAGTTGTCTCCGTACGACCAGTTGCTCGAGTTCCTTCTCCGAGAGTAGCTTGTGATTCGGATACAAGATACTGTCGACAAGGAAGAAGCAGATTTCACGATTCTTTAGAATCAACTTTTTACCAAGACTCTCATAACAATGCCATAACGATGGGTCATTTCTTTGGTATTCCTCAAGCGTCACTTTATCAATGATTGTGGCAGGGGCTTTCAGAACAGATAGCCTGGTTGTGACGCGTGTTTCTTTCACTGCTGCAGCACTATCACCTAGTGGTTCTTGATCTGCGGGTCTATGAGGTGTGCAAATTGTCTCTACTATCATCAGTAATAGCCTGAATTGTTTCCGACATCACTTTGCGTGTCGTCCGCAATGATGGGCACGGGCGAGTTAGCGAGTTTTCTGACTACCTTCCCTCCACTGTAATCACGATGCCTCTCACGATGCTGCAGAGGCTTGTGCGAATATTCTAGCTCTGTAGATCGGGCACCTTCGATGTTGCCTAGCACATCATATAGAGGGTTCTTTATGCATTTAACTCACACGACACCGGTGAAGAACGGTGTGTCAATGGAAACTATTGCCTCCGGCAACTAGTGCACTGTTCTATCAATCAGGAAAACCAGACTTCTAGCGCCCGTAAACTTCTGTTTCGGGACAAGCCTTTCTCGTACTACTACTGTGTTGCATCCCGTATCTCGAAGTACAGATACAGCTTTGCCGTCAAGCAATCCTCTCACTACAGGCAGAGTTCCGACATCAGCCACAGTTGGGGTAGGCATCGACGTCATACTCACGACTGGTATAGTCTTCCCAGTCTGGAGTACGACGTACCCTTCATCCGGTTTCTCCGGTGTGTCAGCGTTGTCTCCTTCTTTGGGTGACAGCATGCACGACGCCAACCACTTTTCCTGGGTTCGAGTTGTCCCCGCAGACGAACCGTTCCTGCCACTCGACCAGCCTGTTGCTGACTGGTTATTTCTTGTCCGAGACCAACATTCAGACGCACGGTGCCCTGTCTCATTGCACAAGAAACACGGACTTTAGCCCTTGAACTGGCGCTTAGCAGTTCCTGCTTTACGAGCATCTGCTGAGCTCTCCTTATACAGCTTGTTCTTGCGCAAAGTGGACAAATCTTGGGCTTCCAGAAAGCAATCTGCGTTCTGCGCTAAAGAGTGCAATTTCTTACAGTTCCTCTCCTTCAGAAATACCCACAGAATGGGTGAGCATCCCGTCATGAACTGTTCTGAAATCATTACGTCGCGAAGAGCATCATATGTTTCCCGACATTTGCTAGCTCCATCCAACAGTCGAAATGACCTGCTATGCGAGAAGCGTATCGTAGCCCCGTCTCCTTGTCCTCTGGTCTCGCCTGGCTAAATTTCTCGCGGTATTCTTCAGCCGTATACCGGAATCGTAACAGCAGTGTTGCCTTCACCTGATCATAGTCGGTGGCGGAAGGAGAGTCAAGTCGACTAATCACGGATAACGCCTCTCCCGTCAGGCACAAGCTGAGCGAAGAGGCCCATTTGCTCCGAGGCCACTCCTGAGACACCGCGACGTGCTCAAAACGCTGCAGATATGCGTCGAGGTCATCACGCATCTCGTTGAATGATGGCAATAGCTTTTGTGGGCCACAGCTATCAATTACAGCTAGGGACGCTGCGTCGTCGCTTACCGGTCGCCCTATCTCTACCGCGTTCGAACCAGTCATCTGCTCTTGCAACTTGAGCTTCAACTGCAAAACGCGCTCCTCGGCTTGCAGCCGTATTTCCTCCAGCGCTATCTTTTCTTGCTGCTAGTCACTAACTTGCGCTCGAAGGTCCCTTTCGATAACGCGGCTCCGCGTCAACCCATTCCTGTAGTGCTGATCCCGTTAGACCCATGTCCTTTCCGATCGCGTGCGATTTCTCTAAATCCATCGGTTCATCCCGCCCGTCTGGCTTTCGGCAAGAAGGTAAGGCCGATCTATTCTGGCAAGACTCGCCAAAATTTGTGCGCAACTGTGGACGCAGGCTAGCCAGATAAGGACAGAGGACGTTCTAGGACAACGAGAGACTTTTATATACACGAAGACGGACAAGGGGAGACACACTACATAAACTCACACATATGTACACGCGTTCACGGTCCTACGCGGAAGGGAAGTTAATGTCCTTGTTCGTCTATTCACGTTCTACCCTTGGAACGTGAACGTTGCGCTTGACCTTGAGCTCTCTCGTAGTCAGGAGGCGGTGTGCCTTGTGCTTGCGTCGTTCGTACGGAGGCGGGGCCCGGCCTAGAAAATAACCGCCAGGGGCATCCCAGTACGGTGGTCAACGCCTGGGCTTGCCTGTACACACACCAAGAACAGCGTACCACCGACTGCCACGAACAGACCTAGGACAGCACTTCGCTCCGAGACCAGAACAGCAGCTGGCCATGAAGAACGTTGCTTCGGACCAACCCGCGGGTGAGGTGGGGCTATGCCCAGTCCAGGACGCACCCGAGGACTTCAACGCCGATACGAGGCCCAAACACGGAGGGTCAGAACGAGCAGTCGGGGCGAGGCTTGAACTTGTCCTTGCGCTCTGCTCTCTGAGGTTAGCCTAGCTGTCCCCGTGGCTCGGGAGCTTTTTCAGGAGGTACGCGCACGAGCACGCGCATAGGCGAGCTTTATCGTTTCACCTCTATCACCATCATGGTGATTCCCGCGCACCCTGAAATACTAAATGAGCCCCGAACTAGGATCATTAATAAATCAGCCCCACACACCGATTTTCTAGGTGAAAGCATGACGCACACTCTCCAGGGCAATGTTTTTCACCACAGCCGTGTTTGGTCTCGCGTTTTCTTACTCGAGCTGAACGACGTTGCTCGTTAAGGACTCACCGACTTGTTAGCGGCACGGTGGTTCGCGTAGTTGTGACTGTGGCCGCCACTCCTAAGCTGTTGTGCTACGGGGATCGAAATGAGTCTTTGACGATGCATGACATCCCGGTGAAACAATTAGCATGTCATATCTCATATATGTTTTCATTTCACCTTGCACGTATTTATCATATGCATTTGTATTCATCCTCTGTCCCGTGTGACTCACTATTTTACATACTTATTGCGCAGCTGTGGGCACACACCGTGCTGAAGACTGTGCGTTGGCCTCTGCGATGCTCGTCATCCATCTCTTTCATCAGAGCAGCTTCAGAAGGACTGTGCGAGATGTGAAAGTAAAGTTATTTGTGTGTCATATTTTAATGCTTGTTTTTATAATAACGTGCATGTACTTGTCATATGCTTGCATCTTCATCTTCTGTGACGTGTGCCTAACTACTTTTACTATAATATTGTACGTGCAGCCGTGGGAACACAACAGGCAGAAGGCTGCGTGCGCTGGCATCTGCAATGCCTGTCATCTATCACTTCCGTCGGAGGAGCTCCCCAAAAAGTGAACAAGATTTGACAACGAGACTGGACTTGTACACTTCACCATCAATTCACTTAAAAGAATGGGGAAACTTCATGTGTATGTAGAAAAATAAAAGATTTCAGTGTCTCACTTTTGTCTTTCATTGTTGCCGTGACTGTGAAAGCACTTACACATATCTAGCTAACTACTTTTTCGCGTGTTGTTTTCTGCGGAATTTGTGGCTCACTGCGCAGAAAAACAGGCGAAAAAAGTATTAGGCCTGGCGGAAAATAAACAAAAATGATGTTTGCACTGGAGAAAAAAAAGTTCATCCGATAGGAGCATTGATTGCATCAACCGTTCGTCCGGCAAGGGGCAAATGTGAGGACTAACGGTCGCCCAATAAGGTGTATATGTGGGGACTAACAGTTGCTCTATAATGTACAAATGTGAAGACTAGAGGTTAGTCCTTTGGGGTGAACTGTGGGACTAACGGTTACTCATTTAGGTGTAATTGTGAGGACTAAATGTTAGTCCCTTGAGGGGACTAACTGTTAGACCCTGGGCCATTATCTCTTAAAAGGATTAATGGCCGTGGCTGCCCCATTAGTCCCTAAAGGACGAACCACACACCCTTTTAACACGCTTTTGCCTTAAAGTGTAGTGCCCTCGCTCGCCTCAATGAACCAGCTATTCTCGGACGACCAACACGTGTTTCACTCTTGCCAGTTTTCTGATTCATATTATATACGTAGTATGGACGACCTTTCATGAGCTTCCCATCCACCTAATGCATGGCTTAGTCGTTAACTCTTGCAATTTAAGCTGGAGAGTGGTGTTCTCTACCGTCACATCTACCGCCCTGATGGTTGTGGGGTAGTCGTAGTGGAGAGTGCCATGCTCTTGTGAACAAACACAGTAGACGTTGTGAAAACGAACCAAACAACACACATTTTTTCACTACTTTTAGATCGACGATGTCGTCTGCCAAATTATTATACAGACTGTAATCAACACACTAAAACAGCCTAACCCGATATTACACAACACTCCACAACATGCCGATCACAAGGTGGCGTCGCGAACGCTTGACTCACCATGAAGGCCCACGGCAGACGCACCGCGTTTCCGCCTACCCCGTACTGTCGCAAAAGCACACCACTCGCACCAACCACCACACGCAAAACAGGTCCGCTTCTCTCTCATGTGCCGCAACGCAGGCTTACCGCCAGGCGTCACCGCGGCGCTACCGTTTTAACCATGATGATGATAGTAGTAATACATGGATGGAAAGATGGATGGATGTATATGGCTGTGCCCTTTAGATCGGACGTTACCTCACGCCACCTAGCCATAAAGGTAAGTACTATCACTGTGTATTTAAGGACTGAATTTCACTCGCACCTGGATTGTAGCCACCAATCAGTTAGCCTCCTCCTGGTTATTTCTACCCATTTTAAGTCTATTTGCCTACACTGTCCCTAAACCACAATGCTTTGAAAAATTCGGCGCCATTATCTTCGACCGTGGGGTGGAGCCCTTTACAGAACATTATCAAATGGGCAGCCGTTTCCACCTCCTCTCCACACCCAGTACATGCCGTGTCTATGCCTTCGTATTTTGCTCGGTACGTCTTGGTCTTTAATACAGACATTCTAGCCTCGAAGAGCCGAGAACTACTCTGAGAATTATCGTAGATGTTTTCCCTTGAAATTTCCTGCTTAAAAGTTCAGTAGGTCTCCAGTGATGATTTTGTAAGTATTCCCATCTTCTAGATGTCCATCTCTGTTTCCTTCACCTTCTTCTTAACCAATATTACCTTTTGGCTTCGTATTCTGCTGTTGTGTAAATAAGTGCTTCACAATTTTCAAGTTCGTTTTCTCCATTTAGTATGGACATTCTCCATGTACAAGTAACTGAAAGCTTTCCTAGTCAACTGCTCCTCTCCCACTTTTCTCAATCGCTCCTCAAATTCTATCTTGCTGCTAGCTTCCCTGCAATCAAACGAAGTCCATCTCATGTCCCCCTGTACCCCCTGATTTGGGGTATTCCCGTGTGCTCCCAAAGAAAGTCTACCTATGCCACGTTGTTTCATTTCTAATCTTGCTTGAACTTCTTTATTCATGCACAAGACCACATTGCCGAACGTCAAACCCGGTACCATGACACCTTCTTAAGTCCCTCTCACAACATCATACCTATTGTAGTTTCACAGTGCCCTATTATTCATTACAGCTGCCTTCCTGGTGTCTTTAATCATCAGGTATCTTTCGTGCTCCCTTAGATACACAGTCCCGTTGTTTATCCATACGCCCAAGTATCTATCCACTACTTCTAGCGTGACTTCCGGTATCTTATGCTCACTGCCTTTGTTATCATTAAAAATCATGATTGCCGAATTTTCCTTGCTGAACTTCAAATTTAAGCTATCTCCCTCATTACCACAGATGTATTTCAATCCCTACAGATCTTCCTTGTTGTCGGCTATCATTACTATGTATTCTGCATACATCAACGCTGGTAATGACTGTTTATTGTGTTTTCATTGCTTGGCAAAAGAGAGGCCGAATCCAAGTCCACTCTCTCTAATTTGGCCTCTAGTCCCTGGAAATATAGCATAAATAACAAAGGAAACAAATGACATCTCTGTCGAAGCCCGCGCTGTATCTTTATAGGTTAAGATACCTGTTTTCCCACTTTATAACTACCTTGTTACTTCTACAGATATCCTTTAAAAGATTAGTGACTCCATTTCCCACATCTAGTGTGTCCACTATTCCACACAAGTCTTCTTGAATCACACTATCATAAGCTCCCTTGATATCTAGAAATACCAGCCACAGGAGCCTGTGTTCTTTTTCCGCTATTTCAATACACTGCATCAATGAAAACAGATTGTCCTGCAACATCCTTCGTTTGCGGAACCCATATCTGATAATGAGCACCCCCTCATTATCCACCCATGTCTGTAGTCTTTCTTTTATTATCTGCATCAGCAGCCTGTGAGCTACTAATGTCGCTGTCATAGGTTGTCCCCCTTTTCTTTATAGATTAGGCTCATCCTGCTTAGTTTCCACCCATTGGGAGCTTCGCCAACCATTATTGTTTTGCTCGCTGCCTCTCTTATTGTTTGCTCAGAGTTTGGTTCTAGTTTTTATATTAGCATAATTGGGATGCCGTCGTGAACTGTTGATGTGCTATTAGGAACTCTGTTGTCTGCCCTTTCGCACTCTTATTGTCCCAGTGGAACCACTGAGCTAATTGGTCCATCCTTATCTGGTATGGTGCCTGCAGCGCTTTCTTGCTGTTTAAATTTTCCGTCATCATTGTTTTTTATATATTCCATTGCCTCATTTCTTCAAGCCTGACACCTTGAACAGTAGTTATAAACCCTTGCTTTATGCTTGTCTCACTACTCAGACAGTTGAGATGGTTCCAAAATATTGCAGCTGCCTTTCTATCTTTTTTGTTTACTTCCGCTATCCATTGCGCCCCCTTTCTTCTAATCTTTTCACTGATCAAATCGGACGCTTCCCTTCTGCAGCTCAAAAAGTTATCCCACTTTTTTATGTAATCTTCAAGTTCATCCTTCTGTTTAGCATACCTCTGTTCCCTGGAGGTTTCCTGACGTCTTACTATGGCTCCCTTAACTTCCTCATCCCACCAGCTATTGGGTGTGTGTTTACTTTTCCCAGTTGATTTTACTCGTACCTTAGCGAGCTCTAGCTCAAACAATCGAGCTAGATTTGTGTACGTCCTATCTGTTTAAGTATCCTCGGTGATTATTTTCTCAAGCTCTTTAGTTGCTATTTCTATTTGCCTTTCTGAATAAATACTACCATGTCGTTGCTTTGGTTGCTTTCAATGCCACCTTTACAATGTCATTGCTTTTCCGAAACTCAGCTTGATACGTTTGTGATCACTACCTAAGCTTCTGGACCCATATACATCTACGTTCATCAGCCTTAGACGATCATACATTATATGTGACATTATTGCATAATATATCGTCGACTGCAGCCTTCCCACCTCCCATGTTATCTGCCATTCGCATTTCTCGGTGCTGTTGCGAATTATTAAATTATGTCTTTCACGCATATCCATTAGTATTCTGCCTGTTTGGTCAGTATATTCATTTCATATCTTATATATGCGCAATCATATCTCCTAATATTACTTCAAACTCTTCGCCTAGTTCGTCAATGTCATTTTCTATGTACTGCGCCATTTGTTGATTTTCCTCTTTGGCTTTTGCCCCTGTCCACATATATCCAAAACCCAAGGGTGTCATTTTCCCTGCCACTTTTCCTTTTAGCCATAAATGTTCCTTGCACTCCTGCTTGACCATTTGCCAGTCTGTACTTTTATGAATGAATTCACCAATACCAATACCCTTTCTGGTGCCTTCTGTTCTATTATAATATTCCCACGCGTAGTCCGCATTGTTCGGAGGTTGTTCCATGTCCCTTCAACGTGTTTCTACAAAACCGTATACCATCGGTCTCCCCTCCCTTAGCTGTTGTTCTATCTCTTCCTACTTCAGACTGTTCCTGCCACCCTGCATGTTAATATATCCTATGTTTGAATTGGCTCGGCGCTCGTGGCTACGTCTATTTCTGCCCCGGACTCTATCTTATACTGGCGCGACTTTGGAATCGTATCTGCCCATAACACCTGTCAAAGAGTCTCGCTGGTTGTTTTCCTCGTTAGCAGCAATCCTGCACCCCGAAGGGCCCGCGCGCCCGCCAAAAAAAGCTACTGCGCGTCCTGCAAGCTGCCAACCCACCTTATGACCTAGCCGCCCATCGAAGTGAATTCTGTCTCGTTAAAAACCACCCCAACTATGCACCTCCCTGTTTATTTCCACCACCTCAAAGCCTTTCTCTCGACTCATCCGCCATATCTCTTAGTTTGCGTTGACAACCGGTCGTTGCAGGTTGCCGTCACGCCCCGGTACCTCCGCTATCGCGCATGTCATCGACCCCTTTCGCCAGCGTGGTCTCTAGTCCTGCCGTATCTTCGTTTAAGACATCGTTTAAACCGCCTGAAGTTATCACGTGGTTTCGTCTATCAGCTGTAGTTTTGAGATTTGTGCTCGCTTGCCTCATGACTGCTTCAAGCTTGCGTACTGGGAACGCCCCTACTGCAACCCTCTTGTCATCTCTTACCCTCTCTTTGATGGCTTCTGTGCATCGATTTAAATTCGAGTCCCCGGCGATTATCACATGCTGTGACTTTTCAGCTGGAGCGTCCTTCACCTGGGGGTTACTTGCACGTGTGACGCCGGCTGCTTTGTCCCCTCCCAGCCCCACCACTACTTCGCTGAAGCTGGGCTTTGTGACAAATGAACCAGCTGATGTTTTTTCCAAACTTGTTTGCTCTTTCTTCTCCGCAGTTCTGGTTGCCGGTTCCCTACTGTTCTCTTCGTAGGCCGCTCCTCTGTTTACCTTGGCTAGTGCTTCCTCGGCGGACTTCAGCTTTTCTCCCATTGCCCTCGTTTTTGTTTTCTTGCTCTGTCGTCAACGCAGTCTCCAGCTCGGTGATTCTCAACAGGGCACTGCGCCGTGTCGCCGGTAGGCAGACAGAAATTAGGTGCCTTCTTCCTTTTCTTCATGAACCACTAACAACAACAACAGCAGTTCACTCTCGGCAACCATCGTTTTCTCCATTTTTTTCGACCTCACATTGCCTGCACTTGGCGTCAGCCTTTTCTCCACTCGTGTCTGCACGTGGGTCCATTTTCAAACCGATCCCGCATCCTGAACATTTTACAACCTTTTAAGCCATGTGTTTTTCACACCAATTGTCCTTATGAATTGTCCACTCAATAACTACAAAACACGGCGCATGACGAACCCTGCTCTACGAAAAAAGTGTAAGCTCTACTACAAAAATTTGCGTGTTCTGCGTACGTGCACTTTTTCTAAGAAGTGCTAATAGAAAAAAACACAAACATTACACACACAAACAAACAAACTAGTAAATACCTGGTGACTGACCCACGAAAACCCGCACAATGCAATAAGTGCTATAATAGTTTACTGCTGCCTTAATAATTATAAAAGCAAGCTCGAAACATCCAAAACAACTTATCTGCGCAGCCAATCAGGAGCACTCAAAACACGTCCATTCATCGTGCCAGTCCGAACTGAACCACTTACATGAATGGATGGATGGATACGGCTGTACCCTTTAGATCGGGCGGTGGCTAGCACCACCAAGCCGTAATACCTAATGAACCAAAAACTATATTTATTTTTTTCTTTAAAAAGTGAGTTTTAGGATTTGTACTTTGCAGTGAAAAGTTTAATTTTCACTCGTGCCTTGACTTTAGCCACCAATCAGATAACCTTCTTCTAGTTAAGTCTACCCGCTTAAAGCCTATTTTGCCCTCCCGGTCCCTAAACCCCAGTGCTTTGAAAAACTCTGGGCCATCATCCTGAACTATAGGGTGAAGCCCTTTACAGAACACTATAAAGTGTTCGGCAGTTTATTCTTCCTTTCCACACGCACTGCATACTGTGTCTACCCCTTCGTATTTGGCCCCATATGTCTTGGTTCGCAGTACTCCCGTCCTGGCCTCAAACAGTAGAGAACTACCCCGAGTATTATCGCAGATCCTTTCCTTTGCAATTTCTTACTTAAAAGTTCGATAGATCTCTAGTACGGACTTCTTAATCATGCCCATCCTCCACATGTCAGTCTCCGTTTCCTTCACTTTCTTCTTAACCGATAGTTCTTTTTGGTTTGGCCACCTGCTGTTTTCTAAGTAATTACCAGTCAACTTCCTTGTTCGCTTCCTCCATTTTGTATCGACATTCTTCATGTACAAGTAGCTGAAAACCTTCCTAGCGCAATGCTCCTTCCCCATTTCTCTCAATCGCTTCTCAAATTTTATCTTGCTGCTAGCTTCCCTGCCCTCAAATGATGTCCATCCCATATCACCTTGTACTCCTGATTTGGTGTATTCCCGTGAGCTCCTAATGCAAGCCTGCCTGTTCCACGTTGCTTAATTTTTAATCTTGCTTGAACTTCTGATCTCAGGCACAAGACCGCATTGCCGAACGTCAGCCCAGGAACCATGACCCCTTTCCATATTCCTCTCACAACATTATACCTATTGTAATTCCACAGTGCCCTATTTTTCACCACTGCTGCATTCCTGTTACCTTTAGTCGTCACGTATATTTCGTGTTCCCTCAGGTACTCGGTCCCATTGCTTGTCCATACGCCCAGATATTTGTATTTATCTGTTATCTCTAGCACGACCTCCTGTATTCTAAGCGCACTACCTTCGTTGTCATAGAAAATCATGACTGCTGATTTTTCCTTACTGAATCTAAAATCTAACATATCTCCCTCATTACCGCAGATGTCCGTCAATCTCTGCAAATATTCCTTGTTGTTGGCCATTTGCACTATATCATCTGCGTACAATAATGCTGGTAGTGCCTGATCAATAAGTTTTTCTTGTTTGACTAAAGAGAGGTTGAAGCCCAGTTCACTTCCCTCTAATTTGGACTCTAATCCTTGTAGGTACATCATGAAAATAAGGGTGACAGGGGACACCCCTGTCTAAGCCCCCAATTTACTTCTGCAGGCTTGGATACCTGTTTTTCCCACTTTTTAACTACCTTGTAACCTTTATAGATACCCTTTAAAAGATTAGTGACTACATGTTCCACGCCTAGCGTGTCCAGTATTCCCCACAATTCCTCTTGAACTACGCTATCGTACGCTCCCTTGATATCCAAAAAGGCTAGCCACAGGGGCTTGTGTTTCTCTGTCGTCAACGCTGTCTCCAGCTCGGTGATTCTCAACAGGGCACTGCGCCGTGTCACCTGTAGGCAGACAGAAATTAGGTGCCTCCTTCCTTTTCCTTTTCGTGCTCGCGAGGACAACGCCACCTACCGTTCGATAGTTGTGACCTCTAAATGCGGCCTCTGCGCACGACACATGCACCAAGAGACGCAAACAATATTACAAAAGGTGTAAGCACCCGCACTTACCCCAACGCTAATTCAAAGCATATCCCGAAAAAAACAAAGAAATCCGCTACACAAGCTCTAACAAAGGATTACATGTGCCTAAAAAATGTGCGTGCAGCACGACACCACCGCTGGTCGACACTGCTGTATTGTCTGGCTTGACGACTTCCACCTCAGTACCGGTCCCGCAACGGCAACGTTGCCATCGGTGCGAGGAACCGTCACTCACGCCGCCACGTTTTCTGGTGGCGACTAGCACTCAAGAGGGCGCCAGACTGAAAGCAGTTGCGCAGGTCCCAGCCATGTCTATCGCTCGATCTCACAACCGCATTCCTGGCCAATGGCGAAGATGGATGTGCAGAAAACAGCCAGCCGCGGGTTGCACCAATCCGCTGCGTATGCTCAAAACTATTGACGATACAGTGCAGTAGGGCATAGGGAAGGAACCTCCGGGCTCCTCGCCCACGTGGTACTATGATCAGTACTGCACATTGGCGGCGACCGAGACGCTCAGTTCAAATAAAACAAAGGCCACTTTTCTTAACTCGTACATCATGAGATAAAAAAAGTGAGGCAAGCAGAGTGCAACACCTCCACGCCACGATCCACCTAGTTGTGCCACTTGCGGCAGGTGGCTGCGCAGAGCCTTAAGCATAATGAGTCGCTTGACAACAACCGGCATCCACCCAGCACCAGCCTAAGCGTAGAAGAGGCAGTCACAAGGAGACACTGCAGCTTCATAAGGTGGCCCTACTCGCTGACCACACACAGCAGCTTACCGAGCGATCGGCGCCCGCGAGCCCGGATGGTGACGCGACGCCCCGGCATCGAGCCGCAAAACAAAACAGCAACGACGCCCGACTCTCTGAGCCGACAGAGATAGATGAAGCTATTTACAGACAATCGAACCACCTCCCTCACTCCGGGCTTGGCCTACAATCCACGCGCTCTAAGTTTTCTTCACCCCAGGATGCAGACCGCATGGCTCTCGTCCCAACTGAACAACGTTCATTGAAACCGACCGCAAAAAAAAAAAACACTTGCGAACAGAAAAAAAAACTCAACGTGCCGACAAGTTCAAACACGTCACAACAACTGATATCCTCGCTATCAACAAAGCACACCGCCGATGCTAGCAATGAAATTCCCTCGTAGGCGTAGTCTACCGCAGCTCAAAAGATGACTGCCCCGAACTGCGAAAACTGTCGTCCGATGCTCCAAGAGCTCGAAATTGGGCGCCAGTGTGGCGTCTCGCAATGAAGAGAACGCCACGCTGTTGGAGTGAACGGACACAGTAGACGCGGTTGAACGAACTGAACAGCACACATTTATTTACCTGCTTTTAGATTGAAAATATCGCTACAGAGTTAACATACATGTAGTATTCAACACGCTATAACAGCATTACCCAATATTACACAACTGTCAACAACATGACAAACACAAGGCGGTGTCGCTAACGCTTGACTCATCACGAGGGCCCACGGCAGACGACCCGCAGTGCCGTCCACCACGGACCAGCGCAAGAGCCAACCGCTCGCACCAACCGCCTCGCAATAAAGAGGCCCGCTTCTTTCATGTGCCACCACGCAGGCTTGCCGCCAAGCGTCACCGCCATCGTTACCGTTCTAACCATGATGATGACAGTGGTGATACACGCTCGAGAGCACAACGCCACCTAACACTCGATAGTGTGACCCCTGAATGAACCTCCGCGCGAGACACATGCGCCACGATGCGCAAACAACTTAACAGGAGATGTTAGCACCCCCCACGTGGTCCACGCTGGGTTCCCGTGCTACCGCTCTCTTTTTGACTTGACGTGCGTAAAGCCTTCCACGACGACTTAACTGCTGGTCATCTTAGTTAAAAAAAAAACTCACGACCGCATTCTAATTCGCTGCTACTGGCCCGGTATTTCAACTATCATAGAACGGTACGTCGGTTCCTGTTTCCCATTCCAGCGTCGTGAAATACAAACATCTGCACCAGCCGGGCCTCTGCAGCCCATTCCCTGCCTCGCAGCACCATTTCAGTTTGTGGGTGTTGACGTTTTGAGCATTTTCTCTGTCACACCTACTGGCAAACGATTGATAGTGACCACCGTAGACCACCCCACACGCTACGCTGAGACAACCTCTGTGTCACCGGCTTCAGTTTCGGAAGTTGCCGACTTCGTTCTTCACGCCATCCTTCTGTGCCATGGGGCTCCTCGTATAATGCTGAGTTACCATGGAAGGGTGCTCCTGTCACAAGTGCTAAATGAAGCATTGCGCACTTCTAGAATAACACACCAGACAGCTTCAAGCTACCACGCTCGGAACAACGGTCTCACCGAGAAATTTTACCGTACTCTTGCTGATATGACAGCTGTCTACATCTGTCCAGACTACAAAATCTAGGTTGTCCTTCTCCCATTGCTTAACTTCACCTATAACACTGTCGTTCAGCGCACCACCGGAAATTCGCCGTTCTACCTCGTTTACGGCCGTTCCCATGTTTCTTCCTCGACGTTTCTTTTTTCGACACCGACGTCCACTCGTCTCTGTCTTCCAGCAAGGACTACATTTCAAGACTAGCCCAGTGCCGTGATTGTGTGTGCATGAACAAGGAAGCGAGATAAGAAGATGGAACGGCACGTATGACGCATCTCATCACGTTGTAGTCTTCCAACCTGCTGACGAGGTGCTGCTCCTTGTCACACGTATTCGCCCACCTGGTCTCTGTGAAAAGTTTCAGCCACACTTCATCAAGGCTAACATAGTTATCTAGCAATTTCCGTAATTAATTATTGTGTCACACCACTAGTCATCCAAACCAACCACCATCACCACAGCACAGAGTTTATGCACGTTTCTCGCGTGAAGCCTTTCAGGCGACGCTTTTTGTCACATTTAGTTGCTACGGCCAGGTTTGCCGCTTTCATGTAGGGGAGATATGTGTGGGTATTCGTCATATGCCTCTTCTCACCTATAAACTAGCATAGTTATCATCCGTCTGCGTCTAGATTCTCATCTTCGTCGGGTGTCACCACCATCATCATCGGGTGCGTGCGCGCTCTGCCTCAGACGGCCCGTTCACTGCTGAGTCCTAACCCAGATGCCATTATATATATATATATATATATATATATATATATATATATATATATATATATATATATATATATATATATATATATATATATATATAAAATAAGGGAAAGAAGTGTATACCTAAGGGCTCGTTTTTCTGTGTTTTGACACGATATTAATGAGATCTAACAGACAGTAATGCCAAGGAATGTACATGGGAAGTTATTAGAACCAATGGAATGTAAATAAAAAGAAAGAAAAGTGGATGAAAAAATAGATGAAAAAAGAGCATCGAACGCGTTATTCGAAGGTCGTAGGTTCGGTTCCTGCTCACGGCTGGTTATTTTTAATAACTTCCTTTGTACATTCCTTGGCACAACTGGCTGTTAGATCGCATATATATATATATATATATATACATATATATATATATATATATATATATATATATATATATATATATATATATATATATATATATATATATATATATATATATATATACCATCTTCTGTCACATCCGCTACAGGTAGTTCTACTGGTAGAAGACTTCCTATTGTACAGCCCCCAAGAGTGCCCGGTAATGCAGTTATACCAAACAGGAGGACAAACTTGAAATTTTCATCTGACCAAGACACAGCATACGGTTCGTCACGACGAGCTGTGCCGTGCCAATCAGCTCCTTCATCAACCAACAAAAAGACCCCGGCGCCTCACTCAAGCTACAACCTACGAAGACAGCGCGGTGCTTCTTCCAATGGAACGAAGTTACTAGGAACCACTAAAGTAGGTAAGATTGCTTACCCTAATGCATCTCACCATTTTATGAGAATACGAAAAGTTATCGAAAAGCGTACTCGCTGTGAATTACACTCTTCTACCATAAAGACGTGCGTCACGAATGCTACTGCGCCTGAAGGTTTGCGCCTGGTTTTGAAACCTGCGGTCTCTGAAATGTCGAGTGCACATTTGGCGTCTTTTAATGAAACGCCTCATTGGGCTTTTTTTGAATTACATATTATTGTTGACAATCAATATGAATCGTTCACGAAAGTTCTTGCGAACAAGGAAAAACAGCTGTGCCGCCCATGTTCTTAGCACTGACGAAAACAGTGCACTTCATTCGTATAAGCAAAAAAAGTTGAATAAAATCAACTGAATCAAGCAGAAGAAAATGGCTGGAGATAACATTCTAGTTACGCTTCATTCCCAATTGCATAGAAAGCTTGAATGCTCTGAAATTGAAAAAAACCAGGCAAACAACAAACCAATATAGTGAATTTGTCTAGTTACCGGTTAACCTTTGAAAAACCCAGGGTTTTGTCACTAGGGCTGAACTTTTGTCCCGCAACTGGAGGCAACAATGAATTTCAGCTCACTGTCAATCTTCACAACTTCGAAAGAAGCATGCGATTGCGCGAGTACTTCTTTGATCATCAATCGACTGAACAAATAAGTTCCACGTTACCTACTGCTAAGCATTGGACTCCGCCTTCACAGCGGGATAAATGCCTCGACTGATACGTACGAGCCGTACAGCAAGACATACTTAAAACATACAAAAATGTTCGTCTTTCTGTCATAACCTCAGCTTTAAAGGGGCTCAGGCAATTGAGGTATTGGTAAGCCGCAGCGACATTGTAATCAAGCCGGCAGATAAAGGTGGCGCAGTTTTGGTAATGCATGCTAACAGTTACATTGATGAAGCCTAGAGGCAACTTGGCCATACGACATACCACAGACGCCTTAGCAATGATCCAACAGAACAATTAAGATGCTCTGTCAGTGATGTTGTGGCCGACCTTGTGAAAGAACAAAAATCGCTCAATCTGCGTTGCATACGCTTATTCCCCTGTCCCCGGTGGCGGGTAGGTTTTACACCGTGGCCAAAATACATAAAAAACAATCCTGGTAGACCAATTCTTTCTGGAATAGGTACGGTTACTGAGAACATTTCACGCTATAAAATGATAGCATTATCTGTTCCATTCCTGTCACATTTCCTTCATATCTGAAAGACATGACTAATTTTCGAACGATATCAAACATTTTCATATTCCTGTTGTCTCTTTTTGGTTATTCCTGATGTTTGCTCTTTGTACACTATTATTCCTCACTCTGATGATATCAGGGCTGTTGTGCGCACGCAAAACGAGTCTCATCTCGACAAAGCAATTGATTCATCCCCACTGGTCACGCTTCCTAAGTTAATTCTTGAAATAAACAATTTTGAGTGTAATGGGCAACATTACGTCCAAATTAGTGGCCCTTCTGAGGGCACTAGGATTGGCCCCAATTAGGCAAATATCTTTATGGGCCCCCTAGAAAACGAGTTCCTTTCACGCCGTAACTTGAAGCCTTTTTGCTACAAATGTTTTATTGAGGATATCTTTTTTATGTAATACCATGGCAAACCCGATCTTCTTTCTTTCATCGAGGATGTAAATAATGCCCATACAAATATCTCGTTTTCGCATTCATACTCAGCTATAAGTGTAAATTTACTTGATCTCACGGTAACATTGCACCATCGAAAACTGATGACGAAGCTGTACAGGCTTCGTCATCAACCGACTAACAAACATTAATACCTTCATTTTCAAAGTAACCACACAAAACACAGCAAAACCAGCATTACATACATTCAGGCCATTCGTTTTAAACGCATCTGCTCCGAAAACAATGAGTTTGTTCACAACTGTGAGTACCTTCGAGGCGCACTAAGCATACAAAGATACCCCTCACGAATCATTGACGACGCCCTCAAAAAGGCGGAAAACATCAACCGCGATGATTTGCTCACGGGTAACAAACCATCAACAAGCTCGTCACGTAACAGTGTGAACCTCATTTTAACGCACTCAGCATCAGCTCAAATGTGACCAACATTCTCAAGAAACACCACAACATCTTCATTTAAAGTGACCGCCTAAAAGACATCTTTGCGGAACCACCCAGCGTGGTTTATCGCTGATCGCGAAGCCTGCGTGATACCTTAACTTCGTTCAAAATAAACAGCCGACCGAACTACGTTGGCTGTCACCCTTGTTGCAATAAACCCCGTTGCAAGATATGCCCACACATGACAGCTTCGCACTCCGTAACTAGCAGCGCTTCAAGCTTTACCGTGAGAATCAACGAAGACTTCACTTGCGACAGCGCCATTGTTGTCTACATGCTTGAGTGCTCCACATGCCACCAGCAATACATCGGTCACGCCGAAACGTCATTCAGATTGCGCTTTAATATCCATAGAGCCTATATTTTTAACATACCTCATCTTCTACTATCAAAACATGCGCAGATGCCAGGTCATCCCTTTGCAAACATCAAGGCTACCATACTACAGTCTGGATTTAAAACTCATCATGACCGAGAAGTTCGTGAATCCTACCTCATCAATAAATTCAACAGTCTTCACGCAGACATAAATGGAAGCATCGGACGTCTCACCTTTTTTTGTGGGTGACGGAGTTTATAATATTTATACGCTACGCTCCCCACTCCCGTCACACACAATTTTTTCTCATGCACCCCCCCCCCCTTTTTTTCACCGCACATTGCAATAAAGTCACACGTTCTATTGTTTGTATGGTGATGAGAGTGACTTTGTAAAGTTTTGTTTGGTGATCTTTCAGTACTTTTATGTGTGCCATGCCGGAGTACGTGCGCATATCTGTCTTGCCGCGCATGTCGCCCTGATCTCTCGTGTTTCTTTCGCGGCCTAATCATCGTTTTACTGGTTTATATGTTTCACTGATGCGATGGCTTCTTATTCATATGTGCCTTGAGTTGTAGCACTTATCTTGTTACATGAGGTGACAGATCAAAATGAATTGTCACCGATGTTTGTTTTTGAACTTCTGACGTTTCCTGAAGTATCAATGGTCCTTAAAAGCAGCATATGCCTTGTTCACTTGTCATTCTTCAAGGAAAGCACTGAACTTTTCCACTGAATGTATATATATATATATATATATATATATATATATATATATATATATATATATATATATATATATATATATATGTGTGTGTGTGTGTGTGTGCGTGTGTGTGTGTGTTTACACAATATTAATCAAATCAAACAGATAATAATGCCAAGGAAGGTATAGGGGAAGTTATTAGGCCAATTGTAATGTAAATGAAAAGAAAAGTGGGTGAAAAGATAACTTGCCGTGGGAAGCATCCGATGCTCGTTAGTCCCACGTATACGTTAGGTTGTATACGAGGGACTGTTGGTCAGCTGCCCGCTCGTAATAAGTTCAAGTGCTATGTGATGCCACACAGGCTCATAAAAGGGTGTTACACACTCGCCGCCATGGCTACAGATGGCGCTGACTGACACTCCCACGTTTAATTCACATATAAACCCAATGAAGTGGCTGGGGAGGGGGGGATAGCTGCCGTGATAGCTCAGTGGTAGAGCATCGCACGCGTAATTCGGAGGTTTGATTCCTGCTCATGGCAAGTTATTTTTTCACCCACTTTTCTTTATTATTTACTTGTTATTTATTGTCATTTCTTATTATTTACATAAATACACACACACACACACACATATATATATATATATATATATATATATATATATATATGTGTGTGTGTGTGTGTGTGCGTGTGTGTGTGTGTTTGTGTGTGTGTGTGTGTGTGTGTGTGTGTGTGTGAGTGGGTGTATGCGTGTTTCCGCAGGCGTCTATTACGTCGAACACGGTTTCTCAACACTCCCGCTGCGCCACTTCCTGGATGCTGACGGCTTACATGCGAGCTTCGAGGGAGTCGCGCTGCTCGCACTGCACACGAGGGTGCAGCTGCGATGGACGTCAGCGCCATGAAGATCGGTGGCAACTGCTTGCACGGCCAACTCCAGTGCCAAGCCGCCTCAACAACAAGGAGCCTAAGTATGCAAAGAGCCATCCAGGACCCCCGCAGTGACAATGTCGCCACTCCCACCAGCGAGGCCAGCGAGCCAGTGAGGCCAACGAGTCCCACCAGCGAGTCAGAGATCGGCGGCAACCGCTTGCACGACCAACTACAGTGCCAAGCCCACTCAACAACAGGGAGCCGAGGGACACACGGAGCCATCCAGGGCCCCAGCAGGGACGACGTCGCCACTCCCACCAGCGAGCCAGCGAGGCCGGTGAATCAGAGATCGGCAGCAACCGCTTGCACGGCCAACTCCATTGCCAATCCCACTCAAGAACAGGGAGCCGAGTGACACAGAGACCCATCCAGGGCCCCAGCAGTGACGATGTCGCCACTCCCACCAGCGAGCCAGCGAGGCAAGCGGCGGCAACCGCTTGCACGGCCAACTCCAGTGCCAAGCCCACTCAGCAACAGGGAGCCGAGGGACACACACAGCCATCTAGGGCCCCAGCAGTAACGACTTCACCACTCCCACCAGCGAGCCAGCGAGGCCAGCGAGTCAGAGATCGGCGGCAACCGCTTGCACGGCCAACTCTATTGTCAATCCCACTCAACAACAGGGAGCCGAGGAACACACAGAGCCATCCAGGGCCCCAGCAGTGACGACGTCACCACTCCCACCAGCGAGCCAGCGAGGCCAGCGAGTCAGAGATCGGCGGCAACCGCTTGCACGGCCAACTCTATTGTCAATCCCACTCAACAACAGGGAGCCGAGGAACACACAGACCCATCCAGGGCCCCAGCAGTGACGACGTCGCCACTCCCACCAGCGAGCCAGCGAGGCCAGCGAGTCAGAGATCGGTGGCAACCGCTTGCACGGCAAACTCCATTGCCAATCCCACTCAACAACAGGGAGCTGAGGGACACACAGAGCCATCCAGGGCCCCAGCAGTGACGACGTCACCACTCCCACCAGCGAGCCAGCGAGGCCAGCGAGTCAGAGATCGGCGGCAACCGCTTGCACGGCCAACTCTATTGTCAATCCCACTCAACAACAGGGAGCCGAGGAACACACAGACCCATCCAGGGCCCCAGCAGTGACGACGTCGCCACTCCCACCAGCGAGCCAGCGAGGCCAGCGAGTCAGAGATCGGTGGCAACCGCTTGCACGGCAAACTTCATTGCCAATCCCACTCAACAACAGGGAGCTGAGGGACACACAGAGCCATCCAAGGCCCCAGCAGTGACGTCGTCACCACTCCCACCAGCGAGGCCCTACAACACCAGGCGGATGAACGAGGCGAAGATTAAGACGGCGGCTTCCAGATGACACGGGGAAACAAAAGGTACGGGCAGTCTCAAACACGCATGGTCCCAGTCATTTCTATCGATTAGGAAAATCATTGAGAAACGGGTGCAATACGAGAAACATGCGGAGCAAACAACCAATTATCTACCTCACCAAATAGCACCTAAGGGCCTACGCCTTGCCTGCAACCCCTCAATGTCTACACTAAATGAAGCAGAAAGGGGGAAGTGGGAAAATATTACTAGAAGCGTCCTTGCAACTGACTCGCGTCATTGCGACAAATAGTGAGCGTAAGGCCGCCGAATACAGTGTCGTGGAGGCTACGCAGAAATTAGTATGTAATCTCGGAGAGCATAAGGCAAGAGAACTTGAAAGATATGAACGAAAAAAGAGTGGTGAAATTTCAATAGTAAAAGAAAATTCTGTCGGGACTGCAGAAGCTCCACTGCTCTGCAACAAGAAAATAGGATTGAGACCCTACAAGAAGGCCAGGAACCATCCGTACAACGTCCTAACTTTGAGGAGAAAAATGGGAACTCGAAACGACAGTGTGATCGTAATCAAGACAGCCTTACTCTCGAATATGACGCTGACGCTACCGTGCCAAGTGATAGCCAAGAGCAGCCAAAAAATTTATGATAAAAAATTGCCCGCAGCTTCCCTCGGGGGAACACTGAGGAGGATGCGGAGCATATAATTGGTTAACGGGGTGTTAAAGTGCGACTTACTTGGGTCTATGGCTAAATTGGTTAACGTGGTTGTGAAATGGGGTGTTAAATGAGTGAACACGTACGGCACGTATGCGAAAGGGCGGTGTTTTATTTATTGCGACGAACTTTGAGGACGATGGCTTTGTGGTCGGTAAAGTAAAGAGTGAGTACAATCCAACGGAAGAGCGGCAACTGAGCGAGCGAGCGCCGACCTTGAGTATATATACAGCGCGACGGCGCATGCGCTGTCAGCTGTCGAATGTTCTCGAAGGAGAAGCGCGCGCGCGGCACAGATGGTGACGGCGCGACGGCGCATGCGCTGTCAGCTGTCGAATGTTCGAGAAGCGGTGCGGACGGCGCACTACAAGGCGCGAGTATAAGATGCTTCCGCATCTAAAATGTCCTCAATCTGTCCAACACAACGCTCACACCCGCTCAGCTACAACTTTTGTCGAGAGGCTTAACCTTTTGTCCATCATTCGGTAGATTCAATGAATTTGAACTGTACCAAGACCTCGATAAGTTTTCGCGTAATCTCCGTCTCCGTGAATACTTTCATGATCAAGGACTGTACGGACGAGAATAGATTGATTGGTGGTGACAAATCATGGTGTCCAGGTGAGCAGAGGGACAAACACATCGATATGCATATATCAGCAATTCAAAGAGATATCATCAGAGTGTACGAAAAAAACCGGCCATCTCTAAACAACCTATCAAAGTCAGAACAAAAGTCACTTAATGAACTACGAAAAAACGCTCAAATTACCATCAAACTGGCTGATAAAGGGGGCTGCATAGTAGTTCTAAACACGTCGGACTACTTAAAGGAAGGGGAACGACAACTATAAGACACAAAATTTTACAAAGAACTTCCAACGAACCCGACTCCCAAATTCGAAAGGCAGATAAAAGGAACCCTAAATAATATCCGCCGGGATAAGAAAATTACTGGCAAAATGTTAAAAGCAATGTTACCGGCCCATTCTGTTCCCGGTCGATTCTATTTGCTCCCCAAAATACACAAGGTGGGCAATCCGGGACGTCCGATAGTATCTAGTAACAGCATATCAACAGAAAATATATCAGAATTCATCAATTCATTAATAAAAGACATACTCCCAAATTTTCCTTATTACCTAGAGGACACAAATCACTTTATCTGCGAAACTTCAAGTCTCAACATCAAAGGCAGTAGTTTTCTGGTGACCATGGACGTCTTCTCACTGTACACCAACATACCCCACCATGACGGAATAACGGCTACGGTTTCTGAATATGTAAAATCTGACTCATCAACTGGTGTAAGTGGCGAGGTACTGTTTACACTTCTTGAACTTGTAGTAAATTATAACCATTTTGAGTTCAATGGCAAGCACTTCTTTCAGGTCAATGGCACTGCAATGGGCACGACAATGGCCCCGAATTTCGCGAGCACCTTTATGGCTTCACTTAAAATCCCATTCATTCAGGAACGCACATTGAAACTTTCTACTACAGAAGATACTTAGACGATATTTTTATGATAGAGAACCCCGGTGAGGGAAGCTTTTTCCGCTTCATAGAAGATTTAGCAAGTGCTACCCGTATTAAATTCACGCACAAGATTTTCAAAACTAGCATTAACTTCTTGGACGTCACTGTCATGGTCAAAAATGACCGCTTGTCAACAAACCTTTACAAAAAGCCTACAGACTGTCAAATGTACCTACATTTCAGCAGCAGCCATCTAAAGCATTGCAAAACGGTTATTCCATGTTCTTAGGCCCACCGGTACCGAAGAATATGCACCGATATGCAGGAATTTGACAGACATGCAGAACACCTAAAGCAGTCTTTATTGAAACAAAATTATCCCGAAGACATTATTGACGATGCTATACTACTTGCTCACAAGGTGAACCGGAATGATATAATTAAGGGACCAAACATAGTATCCAAAACAACTTCCCAAACGAACCTTGTACTAACTTACTCCTCATCAGCGCCACGAATCAAGAACATACTTTTCGGCCATTTTAACGTAATCAGGCAAAGCAAACGACTAACTTCAATTTCGCGAAGCCACCTCACGTGGTGTACCACCGGGATAAAAACCTGAAGGACATTCTTGTCAGAGCGAAAACAAACCCCTCCTAAATTCAATCACGGTGCCATCCCTGCGGAAAAGCTCCATGCAAGGTATGCCCATAGATGGTCACAACACGTGAATCAAAAGCGAACTTCTCGGATTTCAAATTCTGCATAACTGAAAACCTTAATTGTGACTCCAGTAACGTAATATACATGCTACATTGCAACATCTGCGGACAAGAATATATCCGTCCAACAGACGCGTCATTTCGACTGCGGTTCAATAATCACCGGTACCACGCCACTTCACTGCCGAAGCTACCTTTATCTAGACATCTGCGCCGGCCGAACCACAGTTTTGAAAATATCAGCGTAACTCTTTTGCAGTCCGGTTTCTCAAACAGGTGCGAGCGCGAACAGCGTGAGGCATATTTTATTTTCAAATTTAGAACATTAGTAGCCGGCATCAACGAGGACCCCGGAAGACTCTCCTGCCTCCGAGAAGTAAGCCAGGAGGAAATTGGTGACAAAGATTCATAGCTGGAGACCATGTTTTTTTCTGACTGAATAGTACGTGTACACTGTCCTTTCTTGTGTTTTTCACGTGTACATACAAAGTGTTTACGCTCGCTTACCGCTTGACGGCCATTGAGGGGAAACGGGCGAAAATGAAAGGCAAAGAGCCGACCGACCCCTTTAGGCGAAACCCTTTCCTTACGCACGCCGTCGCGGACCCCTCCCGCCACCGCGGCGACAATCTTGAATTGCCCGACACACGTCGAGAATTGGCCAGCACGGGATGAGAACCGGATGTGGACTTAAACCGACATTTGGATGTGCACACTCTGATTTCGTGCTCAGCGTTCACAGTGGTTTTTTTTCTTTACTCTCTCTTTCTTTTTTGGTTCCCTCTCACTCTCGCAAACATCTTTCAAGCCGAGAGGGACGCGGCAGCGACGAAGTTTGGAAGCCCATGTCAGTATAACTCATCCCCTGATGAAGGGAGGACCCCTCCCGAAACTGTTGGGAAATAAATATATTTATCCTTGTTGACAAATATATATATATATATATATATATATATATATATATATATATATATATATATACATATAGGCAGGCATGATGGTTGAGTGGCCGTAGCATTGCATATAATCCAGTAGATCCTCCGTGAGTGGTCCCCGCGTGGTTTCTTTCAACGTTTCGGCCTAGAGTTTGGCCTTCATCAGGATTAAAGGTACAGTTTGGTGGTGCTCAGCTTTATACAATCTCAAATAAGAGGAAAAGAAAAGAGAAAAAAGAGAGAAAAAAAGAAAAAAGGAAGAAAATAAAAAAAGAGAAAAAGAATATAAGGTGGACTCCACTCGGGCGCCCCCCTTCCACTCTTCCTTCCACTTCCCCCTTCATCTCTCTCCCCTTCACCTTTCTGATGTCAGTGGTCTGTGTATGCTTCCTTTCACTAACGCATTCTTCCCGACCAGACGGCGCCTCCTGGCACTGGCGGTTCGGTGTGGGGCAAAAAAGAGCTTTTTTAGGAAGTTCTAAGCCTTTAACTACTCGGAGCCCCGTCAATATTTCGTCGTAGAAAGAGGGGCACCGCGTATTGGGGCATAGGCTGGTAAGGGGGCATTTTAAGAAGTTTTAAGCCTTTAACTACTCGGGGTCCCGTCAACATTTCGTCGTAAAAAGAGGGGTGCGGCGTATTGCGGCAGAGGCTGGTAAGCGGGCGCAATGTGAATTCCTTGCCCGCTTCTGGATTACGCGTGCAATGGGGGCCTCCCGGCTGTGCACAGGGTTGCTTTTGAGCATGTCATGCATGGCACAATTGATTGGGTAGTAAAATAAAAGTGAAAACAGACGACAGCTGCACTTAGGAAGAGTAGTTACACTTGGAATCGTTTTGAGTTGTCCAGTGCCCTTCGCAGCTGCAGTGCCGTGAACTCAGTTACTATTTTCTTTATTGCCGTTATTGTTTTCTAATGCTTAATTGCTGCAAGTGTTCCAAGATTTTCATTTATTCCTCTATCGAGGGTGTTAAATCGGTGGATAAGGTATGACTCTTGTTGTTCACGTTCTCTATTTGATTTAAATACCGTCTCCAAGAGAGTTACTGATAGTTTGTCGAATGCATGGTCGGGAAGATTGAGATGTTTTGATAGAGGTCGACTTGGGGCTGATTTTGCATGGGCTCTGTGATTATTGAAGCGAGCCCTAAATGGTGTTTCTGTTTGTCTAATGTACTGCATACCAAGAGAGAGTGGAAGGGGGGCGCCCAAGGGGAGTCCACCTTATAATCTTCTTATCTTTTTCTTTCTTTTTTGCTTTTTTCCTTTTTTTTCTTTTTTCTTCTTTTTTTCTTTTTTTTCTGTATTTTTCCTCTTTTCTTTCCCTCTGATTTGAGATAGTATAAAGCTGAGCACCAACAAACTGTACCTTTAATCCTGATGAAGGCCAGACTCTAGGCCGAAACGTTGAAATAAACTACGTTGTGACCACTCACGGAGGATCTACTGGACCATATCCAATGCTACGGCCACTCAACCACCATGCCTGCCTACACAAGATCGGCCACAGGCGCACCTCCAGTCGAGCAGGTCTCACGGAAGTTCCCTAAACATGCACCAACATCAGCCATCATCGGAAACTCGCAAACAAGGTATTTACATCGGCATTTCAACCCGCATGAGAAGACGACCATTGCGATCATTTCAAACCGCGGAGCCTCCACATTAGACATCGAGAAAGAGGTTGCCGGCATACCACGATCTGTGACCACGCTCGTTTTTCACGTCGGTACGAGCGAGCTGGCGTCATATGAACTAGAGGAATCGCTACGCCGCCTTCGCCGCCTTGTGAAAAACACGCTTCGGACACGCCAGGAACTCGAAAGGCTCGTTGTTTCATGCGTGCTGCCCCGTTACCTCAACCTACACCTGGAACGATTGAACGAACAATTCGTGCACCCCTTTAACCGGGACTCTCGTCAATTCAACGAGACAGTCAAGGCCTACTGCCGAAGACCCAGCAAGGTGTCATACATCGACTACCAATTCCAGCAGTTGCCACCAAGACGCTTTCTTGCTGCGGATGGGCTTCATCCGAGTTTTATGGGTGTCGCATTGATTGCCGAAACCCACAAGAGTGCACTCGGTCGCGGAGACTTCGAAGCTACCACGGGGTGGTCGACTCAACCAGCAGCTCCCGTCAATATACGTTCAACACAACAACACACCCATGACAAGAACTCTGCATATCAACATACACCAGGAGCCCCACACCCACCCAACATCACAGATGAGTTCCCGATGATCAGCGAAAATGTGACTTCCGTGAGCCACAAGCACCCCCTCACCATCATGAACAGCGCACCACTCCTAGGGAGACCTTCATATCACCACAGTACAGAAAGATATAGTACACGAATACCACAGACAGAAAGAAAACCGAGAAAACTTAACAAATTCTTAAAAAAATACGTATGAGAAATTTGGCATCTAGGACAGACATAACAATAAAACCCGCTGACAAAGGAGGAGCAATTGTAGTCTTTAATACAACCAACTACTTACAAGAAGCATACCTCCAACTAGACGACTCAAGATTTTACGAACGCCTCCCAGGTGATGCGGCAGACGAATACAAACGTATCTTATCAACAGAACTAAAGAAACTGTTGGATGCAGAAAAGATAACCAACACTGACCACAAACTGATGCGAGCAGCATACCCTGGTCCAGGTCGCTTTTACATCCTCCCGAAAATTCATAAACCCGGTAACCCAGGTTGACCAATCATAACAGGCATCGGTACAATAACTGAACCCATATCAGGGTACGTGGACAAACTAATAAGCCACATTCCATGCACCCTCGCATCGTACATAAAAGACGCCACATATTTTCTTCGAGACATTGCAGGTCTGTGTGTGCCGAAAAACTCGTACTTGGTTACTCTTGATGTCTCTTCATTGTATACAAATATTCCTCACGATGACGGCATAGCTGCATTACAAAACATGTACACAAACCATAGACAATCTAACACCCCAGATTTCTCTGCCATCGCAACTTTGACGAGGATGGTCCTCGAATTAAATTCATTCGAGTTTAACCAAGAGCATTTTCGATAAATCAGCGGGACCGCTATGGGCACCAAAATCGCTCCTAATTATGCCAACATATTTATGGGAAAGCTAGAATCTGAATTTCTTGCACAAAGTTCCTTGAAACCAATGTTATACAAAAGATATATAGACGACATCTTTCTTATTTGAACCCACAGCGAGGACGAACTTCTCAGCTTTATCGACACTTACAATGCTGTAGATACGAATATACACTTCACACACACATACTCGCAAGTAATCGTAAATTTTCTTGATGTTACCATAACGATAGAAGAAGAGACGCTCTCTACAACCCTATATCGCAAACCAACGGATCGACAACAATACCTCCATTACCAAACCGATCACCCACGCCACTGTAAAGCAGTATTCCATACAGCCAGGCTCACCGGTTTAAGCGAATCTACTCTAGAGACGCTGACTTTGACACGAGCTCACAGAGGCTAAAACTTATGCTCGAGAAACAAAAATACCCCCCACATGTAATTAATGACGCTGTTCAAAAAGCAAAAAAACTAAAGCGTGAAGACTTACTTATGAAGTGACCACCGCAAGAAGACCCACAACGAAGAAACCTCTGCTTGACTTACAGCACAAACTTTCTAAATGTAAACAAAATCCTTAAACGACATTACAACATTCTGGAACAAAGTGAACGTCTGAAACGCACATTTCCATCCGCTCCAGGCATCGTTTACCGATGACCACGTAACCTCAAAGACACACTTGTCCACTCTCAAATTACCACATCACCCCCCAAAAATTCATGCCGACCTTATTTAAAGCCACGATGTCTTGTATGTAAGGTGATGCGAGAAACACACAAAGCAACCAGCACACAATCTAAGTTTTCGATTAACATACGAGGAAACCTAACATGCGATTCTTCTAATGTGGTATACATACTCGAATGCAACGTGTGTGGTATGCAGTACATCGGACAAACAGAAACACCATTTAGGACTCGCTTCAATAATCAAAGAGCCCATGCGAAATCAGCCCCAAGTCTACCTCAATTAAAACATTTCAATCTTCCCGACCATGCATTCGACAAACTATCATTAACGCTCTTAGAGACGTGATTTAAATCAAATCGAGAACGTGAACAACGAGAGTCATACCTTATTTACCGATTTAACGCCCCTCGATAGAGGAATAAATGAGAATCCTGGAACACTTGCAGCAATTAAAGCATTAGAAAAGAATAACAGCTGCACTTAGGAAGAGTAGTAACACTTGGGAGGTTTTCATGCCCAAAACTAGGATATATGATTATGAGAAATGCTGCAGTATAGAGCGCTCCAGAAATTTCGACCATTAGGGATTCTTGAACGTGCAACTAAATATATGTACATGCGCCTCAAACGATTTCCCCTCGATCGAAAATGCGGCCACGACCGAGATTCGAACTTGTGACTCTCTGGTCAGCAGTACATCCCGTAACTGCGTGAACACCAAGGCGCGTCGAACTAACAACTGACTGCCACAGTTGTTATTTCTTTGTCTGTGAGCAGCACATTTTTTTTTTTGTGAACACAGACGCTGCAGCGATTGAAGCGGCCTTCGTGCGCTCTGTAACTGAAAGCAAAAGACGTACAACGCGAGCCCATCACAAGACGAGCCACCACGCCATCTAGGACAAAGTGCCATGGTAAAGGAGCATGCGCATCGCAACGAGTGAGGCAATGACCTTCAATGTGCGGCCTTGACGCAATCGGGTTTGTAATGCAGAGAAGACGCTGAAATCTTCCGACCTGTTTGTACCACCAGTGGTAAATGGTGTTTATATATAGCTAGCCATTATTATGCTGAAAGACGTTCTTCGATCCGTGGCCCAGACGTTTAAGGCCTCATGCTGCGGAGTGAGAGGTCACAGTTTGAATACACACTTCAAAGTTTTTTTAAATGCGAAGCATTTCTTTGCGTACTGAAGAAACTTTGAGCGTTCGATCTATCTATCTATCTATCTATCTATCTATCTATCTATCTATCTATCTATCTATCTATCTATCTATCTATCTATCTATCTATCTATCTATCTATCTATCTATCTGTCTAATCTATCTAATCTATATATCTATCAAAATAAATGAGAACCAACAGACAAGGATGCCAACAGAAGTATAGGGGATGTTACTTATTAGAAGTAATTGTAATCTAAATCGCGGGGAAAAGAAGTGGACAAAAAATAACTTGCCACCAGCCGGATTCAAACCTGCGGTCTTCAAACAACGTGTCTGATGCTCCCCCAATGATCTACGGTGGCGATCATGCCCTTGTTCACTTTATAGGGTACAGATCTGCATTGAAGCATGGAAGCGTCAGTCAGTGCCACCTGTTGCCATTGCGGCGAGTATTCCGTGGCAAGACACCCTAGTCCTACGTAGGGTGCCTTGATGCCCACGGGCTCCGCTGAGGGTGAGGACAGCCGCGTTAGAGTCTACCAGAATTGTACAGTGGCGTGAACGCGCCTCGCCTTTTGATTCCTTCCGTGTCGACCGCAGTGGTGGCGCTGCAGTCGTTTACTATTTACAATTATTACTAGGTGATTATTACTAGTCGATTAATACTAGGTGGGTTTGGACTGTCATGGTGGATGAACGTGTTTTTTGAGCGCTCCCGATCGACTGCGCAGATAAGTTGTTTTGCATGTTTTGAGCTTGTCTTTATAATTATAGGACAGCAGTTAAAACCTCTGTAGCGCTTATTTTATTGTACGGCTTTTTCGGCGGTCAATCACCAGGTATTTATAGGTTTGTGTGTGAGTTTGATTTTTTGTTTTTGTTGTTTTTCTTTTTCTTTTGCCATCCCATGGGGGAGGTGCACGTACATTGAACACAGAATTTTTTATAGTAGAGCTTAGACTTTCTCTTTTTCGTAGGGCAGGGCTCGAAATTTGTAATTATCGAGTGAGACAAGTTATAGAACAATTGGTGTCGAAAAGACATGGTTAAAGAGACTGTGAAGTGTTCACGATGTGGGGTTGGTTTTAAAGTGGACCCAAGTGTAGAAGCGGAAGGACAAGAGGCTGACGCGAAGTGTAGGCAATGTGAGGTTGAGGAAAAAATGGAGAAAATGATGGTTACCCAGAGTGACATGCTGATGAGAATCACCAAGCTCGAGACTGCGTTGGCGACAGAGCAAGAGAAAACGAGGGTTATGGGAAAAAAGCTGAAGTCCGCCGAGGAAGCACTAGCCAAGGTATATAGAGGAGCGGCCTACGGAGAGAACAGTAGGGAACCGGCAACCAGAACTGCGGAGAAGAAAGAGCAAGCAAGTTTGGAAAAAACATCAGCTGGTTCATTTGTCGCAAGGCCCAGCTTCAGCGAAGTAGTGGTGGGGCTGGGAGGGGACAAAGCAGCCGGCGTCATAGGTGCATGTAACCCCCAAGTGCAGGACGCTCCAGCTGAAAAGTCACAGCATGTGATAATCGCCGGGGACTCGAATTTAAATCGATGCACAGAAGCCATCAAAGAGAGGGTAAGAGGTGACAAGAGGGTTGCAGTAGGGGCGTTCCCAGTACGCAAGCTTGAAGCAGTCATGAGGCAAGCGAGCACAAAACTCAAAACTACAGCTGATAGACGAAACCTCGTGATAATTTCAGGCAGTTTAAACAATAACTTCAATGAAGATACAGCAGGACTCGCAACTACACTGGCGAAAGGCGTCGATGACATGCGCGCCACTTCTCCTGAGGTACAGGTAGCGATATGCACAATGCCGGAGGTACCGGTGCGTAATAGTAACCTGCAAAGAGCGGTTGTCAACGCAAACCAAGAGATATGGCGGATGAGTCGAGAGAAAGGCTTTGAGGTGGTAGAAATAAACAGAGAGGTGCATAGGTGGGGTGGTTTTCAACGAAACAGAATTCACTTTCATGGGTGGCTAGGTCATGAGGTGGGTTGGCGACTTGCAGGACGCGCAGTTGCTTTTTTGGGGGGCAAGCGGGCCCTTCGAGGTGCAGGATAGCTAGTAACAAGGAAAACAACCAGGGAGACTCTTTGACAGGTGGTATAGACAGATACGATTCCAAAGTGGCACCAGTACCTAAGATAGGTAGAGTCCGGGGCAGAAATAAACGTAGCCACAAGCGCCGAGCCATTTAAGACATAGGGTATGTTAACATGCATGGCGGTAAGAACAGGCTGAAGTGGGAAGAGATAGAAGAACAGCTAAGGGAGGAGAGGCCGATAGTATACGGTTTTGTAGAAACACTTCTCAGAGACATGGAACAACCTCCTAACAATGCGGACTACGCGTGGGAATATTGTAATAGAACAGAAGGCAGCAGAAAGGGAGGTGGTTTGGGGCATTCATTCATAAAAGTACAGACTGGCAAAGGGTCAAGCAGGAGTGCAAGGAACATTTATGGCTAAAATGGAAAGTGGCAGGGCAAATGACATTCCTTGGTTTCGTGTACTTGTGGATGGATGCAAAGGCCAGAGAGGAAAACCAGGCAATGGTAGAGTGTATATCAAAGCACATTCAGGAGTTAGGAGGAGAGTGCGAGATAATTAAACTAGGAGATATGAATGCACACGTAGAAGATATAGATGGGTATACCGACCCGACAAGCAAAATGATCATGGATATGTGTGAAAGGCTGGATTTGATCATTTGCAACAGTACCGAGAAGTGTGAAGGGCAAATAACAGGGGAGGTAGGAAGGCTGCAGTCGACGATAGATTACGCACTGATGTCACATAAGATAAGCTCAGGGGAATGCACATAGATGAAGGTGGCTCCAGAAGTCTGGGTAGTGATCGCAAACGTATCAAGCTAGTGATCACAAACGTAGGGTATGATCACAAACGTAGGGTAGTGATCACAAACGTATCAAGTTTTGGAAGAGCAGTGAAAGTGGGAAGGAGACAAGATGAGAAACTGCAGAAAAATTTTTATTCAGAAAGGCAAATTGAAATAGCCACTAAACAAATTGAGAAAGTAATCACTGAGGATAATAAAACAGTGTGGACATACACGAATCTAAATAGACAGTTTGAGCTAGAGCTTGCTAAGGCACGTGACAAGTCACCCCGGAAAAGAAGACACAAACCCAAAAGTTGGTGGGATGAGGAAGTTAAGAAAGCCATAGCAAAACGTCAAGAAGCCTCTAGGGAACACAGACATGCTAAGCAGCGGGGTGAACCGACAGATAATGTTGAAAGAAAATGGGAAATCTTTCTAAGCTGTAGAAGGGACGCATCCCTTCTGATCATTGAAAAGATTAGTAGAAAGGGAGCCCAGTGGCTGACAGAAGTACATAAAAAAGATAGAAAGGCAGCTGCGATATTTTGAAACCATCTAAACTCCCTAAGAAATGAGACGATCCTAGAGCAGAGGTTTATAAGTACAGCTCAAGGTGCTAGGCTAGAAGGGCACGAAGCTATTGAATATATAAGAACTAGGGTGACAGAAAAATTTCAACACTGAAGGGCTTTATGCACCACAATAGACAAGGATGAATCAAGTGGCGCAATGGCTCCATTTTCACAACAAGAGTGGGAAAGGGCTGAGAAAAGGGTTCCTAGTAGTACATCAACAGGCCCAGATGGCATTCCAATTATGCTGATATAGACATTAGGTCCGAAGTGTAAGCAGGCTTTGAGAGAGGCAGTTAGAAAATAATAATCGATGGAGAAGTTCCTGGTGTATGTAAACTTAGCAGGATGAGCTTGATCTATAAAGAAAAGGGGGACAAAGCTGACATAAACAACTACCATCCTATAACAGTGACATCAGTGGTCTACAGGCTGGCGATGCAGATTATGAAGGACAGACTGCAGGCATAGATAGAGGATGATGGGGTGTTGGGGGAACTGCAGAATGGGTTTCGGAAACTCAGGAGGTTGGAAGACAATCTGTACTCACTGACGCAGTGCATCCAAATAGCAGAAAAGGAACACAGGCCTTTGTGGCTAGCATTTTTGGATATCAGGGGAGCATACGATAGCGTGGTTCAAGAGGACTTGTGGGGAATACTGAACACACTAGGTGTAGAAGAAGGAGTGACTAATCTTTTAAAGGATATCAATAAAGGTAACAAGGCAGTTATAAAGTGGGAAAAACAGGTATCTAAGCCCACAGATGTAAAACGGGGGCTTATACAGGGGTGTCCTCTGTCACCCTTGTTATTTATGATGTACCTACAAGTATTAGAGGCCAAATTAGAGGGAAGTGGACTGGGCTTCAACCTCTCTTTCATCAAACAAGGAAAACTCATCGAACAGGTACTACCAGCATGGATGTACGCAGATGATAAAGTGCTAATGGCCAACAACAAGGAAGATTTGCAAGATTGGTGGACATCTGGGGTAATGAGGAAGATAGGTTAGATTTCAGATTGAGTAAGGAAAAATCAGCAGGCTTGACTTTTAATGACAATGAAGGTAGTGAGTTTAGAATACACGAGGTCACGCTAGAGATAACAGATAAATACAAATATCTGTGCGTATAGATAAACAATGGGGCCGAGTACCTAAGCGAACACGAAATATACGTGTCGACTGAAGGTAACAGGAATGCAGCGGTAATGAAAAACAAGGCACTGTGCAATTACAATAGATATCATGTTGTGAGAGGAATATGGAAAGGGGTCATGGTTTCTGGTCTTACGTTCGGCAATGTGGTATTGTGCATGAGATCAGAAGTTCAAGTAAGATTGGATATGAAGCAACGTGGAATAGGTAGGCTTGCCTTAGGAGCTCACGGGAATACACCAAAACAGGGAGTACAAGGTGATATGAGATAGACATTATTTGAGGGCAGGGAAGCTAGCAGCAAGATGAAATTTAAGAAGCGATTGAGAGAAATGGGGGAGGAGTGTTAGGCAATGAAGGTATTCAGCTACTTGTACATGAAGAATGTTGATACAAAATGGCGGAAGCGATCTAGAAAATTGACTGGTAAATACTCGGAAAACAGCAGGCGGCCAAACCAAAAAGAATTATCTGTTAAGAAGAAGGTTAAGCAAGCTAAGACCGATATGTGGAGAATTGGTATGATTAAGGAGTCCGCACTAGAGATCTATCGAACTTTTAAGCAGGAAATAGCCAAGGAAAGGATCTATGATAATACTCGGGATAGTTCTCTGCTGTTTGAGGCCAGGACGGGAGTGTTGCGAATGAAGACATATCGGGCCAAATACGAAGGGGTAGACACGGTATGCAGTGCACGTGGAGAGGAAGAAGAAACTGGCGAACACTTGATAATGTTCTGTAAAGGGCTTCACCCTTTAGTTCAGGTTGATGGCGCAGAGTTTTTCAAAGCACTGGGGTTTAGGGACAGTGAGGGCAAAATAGACTTTAAGCGGGTAGAATTAACTAGAAGGAGGTTATCTGATCAGTGGCTAAAGTCAAGGCACGAGTTAAAATCGAACCCTTCGTTGTGAAGTACGAATCCTCGATCTCACTATTTAAGGAAAAAATAATAAATCTACTTTTTGGTTCACTAAGTATTACGGCTTGGTGGCGCTAGCCACCGCCCGATCTAAAGGTTACAGCCATATCCATCCATCCATCCATCCATCCATCCATCCATCCATCCATCCATCCATCCATCCATCCATCCATCCATCCATCCATCCATCCATCCATCCATCCATCCATCCATCCATCCATCCATCCATTCCTCCATCCGTCCATCCGTCCGTCCATCCATCCATCCATCCATCCATCCATCCATCCATCCATCATCCATCCATCCATCCATCCATCCATCCATCCATCCATCCATCCATCCATCCATCCATCCATCCATCCATCCACTGACAGCTCTGCGGGTCAGCTACCCATGGGTGCTTTTTCCATGTAGCTTTTTTTGTGCCTGCGGCTAGCACATGCTGTCAAACCACTGAGTGATTACACGTCAGAGTACTGAATATCGGCTAAATTAAAGGCCTTGTGAGATGAAAAATTGTTTACTTTCTTTAAGATAACACTTAAAATGCCCACTATAGATATGGAAACTATAAAAAAAACCTGATCCGCACAGTGAAGCTTTATAGCCTCAGCGTTATTACACACGTTACAGGAAGTTGGATGTGGACCAAACTACTTTTGGACTGTGAACATCGGCACAACTGTGTGGTGTAAAAGGGGTGGTAATGTGTTAATAAAAAGAAGTTGGCCTCTAAAATTGGATTGAAAGTTTAGCACACTGGAGATCCACTGCGTCATAAAAATAGTGTTGTTTATACGTAAGCAATTTTTGTAGATGCTTGCTTGATAAATACTTTCGAGAGATTCTGCCAATTAGTTCTTGTCGCCGAAGCTGCCGCTAGAAGGTGTACAAAACGTAAAGAATAAGAACGAGTTGTTTGCCATGCATCGTGAAGGTCCCCATTCTCGGAGAAATTGAAACGAACCACTGCCTACAGTACGATGTAGCTGCATCGTCTCCTACGAAGACCGCCATTGCACCTCCCAGCGCAGCTCGCCAGTACTCGAAATGCGCCGCTTGTGGTGCACGGGAACACTTGGAAATAAGTGCATGCTCGCGAGCTTTTCTTTTTGAAACTTGGACATCTTCTAGAGCCTGAATTCATGTTTATTAGGGAGCATGCCATTCATGGAAGTTGACGGCGTGTGCCTGTGTAAGGTGCTATGTAAACCTTGGCTTATCTTGAAAACGAATCCCCTTACGCCATTAACGACTGGGTGAAATCTAAAGCTTTACTCAATTCCCCTAAGCTCTGGATTCTAAACAGGCAAAAAATTGTTGAATATATTTGTATGCATGTCAGCAGAAGCTAGCGTATTTTAGTGTTGCGAAGCTCCCTGAGTGCAATTACGGTGGCTTATTTTGCTAAGTTGACAAAAATTTACTCTTTTATTTGAAATTTCATCTTACATATGCACGCATAATAAAAGCTCGAAGAGCAGTGTAGTGCAAACATCCTGCTTAGGTGAAACGGCAGCTTCTTCTTTAGTCTTGCTTGACATTTTGTGCGTGTTATCTGTGGCCGCATTTGTATTCGCACTCGAGTTTCAACTTGAGTGCTTATCAGGACGATTAATACGTTGTTGTGCAGTGTGTCATAACATTTTGGAGACGCGCATGATCTGTGCGCGTTTTTTTCTGCCTGCACTTTTTTCTATATTTGCAGTATTTCTATGTTTTTTTTTGCATGGCTGATCGCCTGCCCGTTTTATTGGACGGTTCCAATACTGTTTTGCATATTGTGCGACAAGATTCACGGCGTCGTTTATCTGCCTTTATGAAGGTAACATTATGTTTTTTTTTCATTTCATTTTCTTTATTTTAACCTTAAAGGCCCCGCAGGAGTGTTACATAAGTGGTGGGGTATACAATATAAACAGGAAAAAAATTACAGAGACTGTTCACAAAAAAAATCTTGTTAATGCGTCCGTGAAGGCAGTAGAGGTGGCGATGGAAGCGTTGTGGTGAGGAAGGTCGTTCCAGTCTTTGCCAGTGCGATAAAAAAATGATGACGAGCAAGCGACAGTGCGCCCACTTGGGCGAGTAACGTTATATGAATGGCCAGTGCACAGGGGAATGCACGAAGGAGGAGAAATGTAAAGTGCGCGACGAAGTGAACTGTTGTAGAACTTGTGATATATTGATAACCTTGTGATACGATGGCGATGAGCCATCGATTTCAATGCTGAATCTGCTTTTAAACATAAAACTTTGATGTCGTATGAGAATGACGAATAAATATACCTTACTGCATGACTCTGCACGGGCTCTATGGTGGTTCGCATCCCGGCTGCGGCGGCTGCATTTGCGATGGTGGTGGAAATGTTGTAGGCCCGTGTGCTCAGATTTGGGTGCATGTTAAAGAACCATAGGTGGTCAAAATTTCCGGAGCCCTGCACTACGGCGTCTCTCATAATCATATGGTGGATTTCGGACGTTAAACCTCACATTTCAACGGGCTCTATGGCGTCGTTAAGGTGGTTTTGATGAGGATTCCATATGGCGATGCACATTCGAGCTTAGGCCTGACCAATGTTTTATTTGCGAGCAGTTTTGAGGGTTGAGGAGCATTGCGAATGTTACGTTTGAGAAATCATAAAGTGTTGTTTGCAGATGAACTGATGTTAGTCACATGGGAGCACCAGTTGAGATCATGTGTAATGGAGCTTTCCAGAAATCGCTGTGCCGCGTCTTTCCCTGGTGGATCAGCGCTGAGGCATTATGGGAGAGCGGAGCGCCGACGGTCAGAACAGACGACGCTTTCCCGCTTTCGCCTGCGTTCATCGTGCGCCGTGAGTGGTTTTGGCTGGTGTAAGGAGCTGCTATTGTGAAGAAACACTTATTCTGATCACTCTGACTTTTATTCAGGCACACAAGACTGTGTTGTTCGTCGCAAACAACCATAACCCTCACTGAACATGCCGAATAAGCAATGTGGCGGACACACTTGCTCGGCTCTGGGATGTGATAATACGTGAAAGTCACAGGAAATTTCATTCATTGCTTACCTGCCATGGTGGTCTAGTGGCTAAGGCACCCGGCTGCTAGTGCGAAGGTCGCGGGGTTGAATCCCGGCCGTGGCGGCCGCATTTTCGATTGCGGCGAATATGCCTTAGGCCCATGTGCTTAAATTTCTGGAGCCCTGTGCACTACGGTGTCTCTCATAATCCTATGGGGGGGGGGGGGGGTTTGGGACGTTAAACCTCAACACTTATATTATTCGTTCATTGCTTGGTGCTACTTCACCGCTTCGATGTTTATGGTGCTGCACCTAAGTTAAACCTTTGTTACCTGTGTCCTCACCGTGATTACGGGGCTGGGATTTTAGACTTGCAGCTCATCCTGTCAAAAACTACGCGAATGTATTAAGGCGATAGGCTAAGATACCTCGTTAAGAACTCACAGAGTCCTTTATTCATCCACCTAAGATGATTTGATGGAGATCATCTTCTTTTTCTTCTCAGTCGATGTACTGATCCTACCCCGCCAGTATATGACTGCCAGCAGGGTTTTGCCGTGGGTGCGAACCCATGTTCTGTCGTGGCTGGAGGTGATCACTGGTGTAGCTTGGGCATGGGCAGGTGCCGGTGTGACTTGAAGGGGGCCAGTGCTTCTTTTGCACCCCCCGGCCGACGCGCCAGGCCGCCACCATTCACATCACCCTTTGAAAACTTGCGTTACCTAACAAGGTTTGCACAGCCACCAAAAACGGAGGAAGTGCGAAACTTTACCTCCATGATGAGAGCACATTGGACCAAGCTTGGATGTGATGTGACGACGTGAAGTCACGTGATGTTTTGATGACGTCACAATTTTTGGCGATTTCTGATGTCATATATGTTGTCATCACGCGGTGGTTTTGTTTTATCACTCGACGTCGCCGACGTGGACGCAAACGGTCGAGTTTCACGTTTGATGAGGCATATAAGGTTTTAGCCTAAAAACGAAAATTGGCCGTTGGTGACTTTGGCGTCCCGCGGCGTCGGCGTCAGCAGGAGTGATGCAAAAATCATCACATGATGGCGTCACCACACGACGTCATTTTGACATCATGGATCACCAGAATGCGTAAGGAGACCATGATGGTCCCATGAACACGTCATGAGACGACAGAATCACTTCGCACTGCTTTGTTGTCGTCTGATCGGCCCACCAATCACGGAGGCCGACCAGAACCATGTGAGGTGCTGAAAGTTTGGAATGCCTGCAGTCATAAATCAGTACAAAGCCACTTTAGGTGCAGAAAACATTCGCGGTGAGGGGGGGGGGGAGGATCAATAAATTAACTGAACAAAAATAAACAGACGGTTGTCGCCTTCAGGTCGCCTTGGGTGAATGCATTAGAAACCCTGCGAGTTTTTTTGCGCTGTTACGTAGTGTTCACTTTGCTGTGCTGCATGGTTATGTTCAATCGCGTCTCGTTGTTATTGACCATAAATCTAGAGGCCTCACTTAAGTTTGCTGCGCGCATCTGTATATTTTGTTTCACTGTGTCAAGGCAAAAAAGAGGGCTGACAGTAGTTTCATGATACATACAAAAGCTACCCTCACCGTCAATTTCTTTCACATTGTCAGCTTATGTAAGCGCTGTTGCTGCCGTCTATACATTTGCCACACTGAATGAAGCTTTCACCATCGCTTTTAAAGTCATTCTGACCATTAACAGCCTTCCACAGCAACGTTTTCTGGCTTAAACCATCTGTGCTCAGATAGTGAGTGCTTATTAGTACCGTAAGAACGTTCACGCTGCGCAATTTTTTCTTCCCAATACGCCTGAGGCGAGTTCTTCAGATGTTTTGTCTTTGGCTCTTTTGGCAAAGGTGACAGGAACGGTTGTATGTTTTGGGCGGTTTAGAGAGGCAGATCTCTACAAACGACTAATTACGAAATTAGCATAATCATGAATTGTAATCAAACAAGAGATCACGGGAGCTTAAACAGTAAATTAGAACATTGCGTGAATTATGCACACTGACACTCATTCCGTTGTATATATTTCTACCAGTTGTTAACTAGTCATGACGTTTTGCGCAGTCAGGTCCAAAATTCTTAAGTCGATTTCCAACTCACAGTCGTGGATACAGGAACTACACAGAGACAGCAGGTTTTGTGCTGTTTGAAAGCAAATACTGCATGCAATTGATTGATTGATTTGTGGGGTTTGACGTCCCAAAACCACCCTATGATTATGAGAGACGCCGTAGTGGAGGGCTCCGGAAATTTCGACCATTTGGGGCTCTTTAACGTGCACCCAAATCTGAGTACACGGGCCTACAACATTTCCGCCTCCATCGGAAATGCAGCTGCCTCAGCCGGGATTTGAAATACTGCATGCAAAGTATCCGCTCTATAGACGTGCTGTTAGCTGGTTTTTACAACTCTCAGCGTCCCAAGTGCAAACTTTCTCACACGCAGCATTTGAAACCGGCAATTACTATTCAAATACGCATAGCATAGTGGAGCTCGAACTTATTTATCAGGGTGGAATTTTTACATTATCATTCGCGAAGTGCATGGTCTTGCACTGCGTATTGTGCGGAAGCATATCACGAGTGACAGTCCCCGACATAAAGTACTAATAATGAAGCTGTATGGTCATACTGCCAACAAAAAAAATGACAAAAGCTTCCGCTACGCAGAAATACGATACACGACGCACTGGGGACTCGCCGCGAAACCCAAGAAAACTTTCCAATTCAATGGGCCTTTTCGTGGGTACGTGAGCAATTTCCCAAGCCAATAATAAGTCAAAGATACTAGTGTTTCCTGACTGCATATTGCTCGGGGTGGTGCTTTTTCTATGAGGGCAAATTAAAGCAGGGTTATGATGCGCGACATTCCCTCAACGATGCGTTCTTAAGCCCGCGCGCTGTGGGAAACGGTGAGCCAACGCTTCCGCGAGTAGACGACACTCCGCTGGTGCTCCGGTTTCCCATAATGCTTTGCAGCCGCCGTAGGAGGGCGCGCGTCGATTTCTGGAAAGGCCCACTGTAATGCCTAGGTATTTGTATGAGTTGACATGGTCGATGGGCGTGCCGTCAATCGTGAAAGTAATGCGATTACGATTATGTGTGCAAGAAATCGACATGGAATTACATTTATTTGTATTTAAGACCATCATTTAGAGACCAAACCAGCCTGTAATGTTATTTATGTCATTCTGCAATGACATGTGGTCGTTGTTGGTAATGATAGATTGATAAAGGACACAATCATCTGCAAAAAATTGAATGTTAGATGATACATGGCATGGTAGATTGTTTATATATAATAATAATAAGAGGGAACCTAAAAATCCCTGGGGGACGCCTCACGTGACTGGTAGAAATTGAGAAGCAGTATTGGTAATAGTGACAGATTGTGATCGGTTACTTAGAAATTCTTTTTTCCAATTTATGACGTATGGTGCAAGTTTAAGTGAGAAAATTTTCATATTATTCTTTGATGAGGTACTTTATAAAATGCTTTCGCAAAGTCAAGGAAAATGAGTTCTGTTACAATGTTATATACAAGGTTTGAGTGGAGGTCGTGCAGAAATCAGGCTAGTTGAGTTTCACATGATAAATTCTTACGGAAGCCATGCTCTGACGGAAGGAAAAAGTTATTACTGTCCAGAACTTCATAACCTGTGAAAATATGACGTGTCCCATGACTTTGCAACGTATACTAGTTATGGAGATGGGGCAATAGTGCAATAGTTCAAGGGTGATTCACGGTTACCTGATTTGTAGACTGGATTGACCTTGCTATTTTTCCACTCGTCTGGAAATGTGCCTGATGACAACGATTGCGAGAACAGCAGGGTTAGGTACATGGAAGATATGCACTTAAGTGTTTTTCAATAACTTCAAAGTGACTTCATTAACCCCGGCTGATGAGGAAAATTTGTGTTTGTCAATCAGTGCAGATATTCCGACTGGTGAAAAGTTTACACCAGACATTGAAGGCAATACAGGAACAGAATATGCAGGAAGAAACATGGGCGGTTCGATTAAGAAAACAGATGCAAAACTGGATTTAAACACATTGGCACAATCCATGCCGGATAAAACTTCACATTCTTTAGAAGTTGTGATACGAGGATGAATTGGGGTTGATGACGTGCCAGAATTTTCGGAGGTTGCTATTAAGCATGTGACGTAGTTCTGAATGAAAAAAAATGAATATTTGTGTTGTTGAATAGCGATCAAGTAGGAAGTAGGTTCGTTCAGCTAAGTAATACTTATCCCAGGAGTTGGGATTCGACCGAAGTTTAGCTGAGCAAAACAACCGTTTCTGTTTGTTTTCATGTTTTGTTAACGTGTTGTTGAACCATGGTTGGTTGCGATTTGGCCGGAGTACGGCTGATGGTATATATTGCGTATCAAGATTAGACAGCTTGTTTTGGAAAAGCGACCAGTTTTGTTTCAGCGAGCGATTTCCAAAGCCCGATATAAATGAGTCATAGAATGCTTCTGATTCGCTATTCATTGCAACGTAGTCTCCTTTACCGTATAAGCGGATTGTTTTGCGATCAGTATAATGCTTTACATGGAGAAAAGAAAAAAACTGCATGAATTAATTTATGATCGCTTATTTCACGTAGATAGCTAATTGAGGACACGCTGTCGGGATGGGTGGTTAGTATCAAGTCAGGAATATTTTCTGTATCTTAAACCAGGCGTGTGGGCTCCCTTATCATCTGTGTAAGGTTAAAATTTATGGAAATGTCGAAGAAATCTTTAACTTCTGTATACTGCTACCGAGCTAGAATAATTATTTCAGTTGACTTGTGGGTAGTTGAAGTCACCAAAAAGCAAGATGAATGCGTTCGGAAATTTTTTCGTTAGAAAGGCCAAGATATGGTTCAGCTCTCCTGAGAACTCAGCATTACTATTGGGGGCACCGTAGCAAATACCAATTAGTATTAGCTGTGGGTTAGCTCAACAGATCAGCCATAAAATTTCAAGGTTTGTAGTCACGCGGATAGCGGAACACTTCAACTTTTTTTTGCAGCGATTAGAACACTACCGCACCGGGCCCCCTGCCTATCTCTATAAAAAACATTGTAGTTCGGGAGTTCATTCATAACTTACCTGCCATCAATTTCATGAGTAAGCCACGTTTCGGTTAAATGTCACTTTCAGATGTAGTTACGCGGTGAGCTACCTGTTCATGTTTGGCAGCAAAGCTTCAACATTGATGAAGATAACTGAGATTGAAAAAGATTATTGTTAATATCTCGGGTTTTGCGTCCCTCAACCAGAGGCACGTCTTAGCGCAAGACCACGGAAACTTTCACCGCTTGGTGTTTTTCAACCCAGACTGACATCGCACAGTACACGGGCCTCGGGCATTTCACTTCTATCGAAATGCCTCCACCGCGGCTGGAATGAAACACGCGAGTCTGGCGTCAACAGCCGCAACCACAATACCACCAAGACGGACGTTTGTTGTTGTTGTATCAACTGTTTTCCTACGAGTTACTCTTTGTGGTAAGGCACAAAACTGGGATAGTTGGTTTAAATCTATTTTCAAGGTTTAACTGTGGTATCCAACATGGCCGAGGACGAGTGAAAGACAGGATCCGTGGTTGTACAGCTTCACTTCGCTTCTTGAATTGTTTTTACTGACACAGCGTGTCCACTGCGCACAGTGGTGGCCCAACTTTTTGTTTCCAAGCGTATTCATTGCATATACGCTTCGCGAGTGCCATTTGCCTTCGCACTTTTGTACAGAGTGTGACTTACAATAATAATTAATGAATTATTCACTTATTACCAATGTTTGCTAAAAATTGAATACTGGATGTGTGTGAATAATTTAACAACAATATTTGCGTAATTATTAACTCACGACGAAAGGGTAATATTGAAATACGGAAAGAGGGCAGAATAAATGAATGAATAAATTTGATTTCGAGTCAGGCGAAAAATGTTTTAACTGTACACATACACACACGGGCTTCAGACCAGCACAGAAGTTGTGCCTAAACCACAGAAAGGAATACAAAAAAATGAACCATTAATGACTTTTTAATGGTTCTGATGCTTGACTGCTGACCCGATCTTCACGTGACCTAAATTCGGCCGCAGCGGCTCCATATCGATGGAGGCAAAACATAGAGTAGCATAGTTTACTATGTTACTCTATTTGGTCAAATGCCAGAAACCCGAGTATGTACACTAAGGCACAAGTTCAATAACTCATGTTAAAAATTCTCGCAGCTCTTTATAAAATACGGCGTCTATCGCAGTCCCAACGTGGTTTTGGAACCTAAAATTTTTCAAATTATTATTATTAGAAAAAAAAGATACCATCTGCAAAGAAAGACATGATATATTTCTTGACACAATTCACATCGCAAAAAATAGCCAAAGCAAAAATAAAGGCAAATACACGACCAACCAAGAGCAACCAGGAATGTTTACGAAGTAAAATGTAAGATTCATGCCCACGTGAAGAACATAGTTGAAGCACAGCGCAGCTGATATCAGTGTCTGTCCGTATCTTACACAGCTTTGATGCCAGCACAAGTTTTGCTTGCGCGTCCATTCGGAATGTTGGCTCGAAACTTGCGCTGCAAATAGTTGCCGTGATTATCAGATGCCACTTGCCACGTTTGATTTTTGATAATAATGATATGTGGGGTTTCACGTCCCAAAACCACCATATGATTATGAGAGACGCCGTAGTGGAGGGCTCCGGAAATTTCGACCACCTGGGGTTCTTTAACGTGCACCCAAATCTGAGCAGACGGGTCTACAAAATTTCCGCCTTCATCGTAAATGCAGCCGCCGCAGCCGGGATCCGATCCCGCGACCTGGGGGTCAGCAGCCGAGTACCTTAGCCACTAGACCACCGCGGTGGGGCCACGTTTGATTTCTACTGCCGAAAAAAGGCTTCTTTTCGTGTCTCTTGGAAAATGATACTGCTTCCAGCGTTTCTGTAACGATTGGTTCTCTGCGGTACGCAACACTCGTCCACGGTGATGGTAGAGATTGCTTTAACTGGAAGGAAACGAGCAGTGACCTAACAGCAGGCACAAGTGACCGGGCGCAGGAGTCAAGACGGTGGCGACGCTGCTGCCAAGGCCGAGAAGCCGGTGCCTGCTCTTGCAAAAGCTGACAGCACTCTTTAGCAGGGGCGCACACATAGAGGCACCCTTTTCCCGCGTTTACGCGAAGTATCTCGTAAGCGTCGCGTAAGATCGATTCACATGGTATGTAGGATCTGCCAAACTTTTTTGCAGTGATTGCGAAGCTCATCTCATCTTGAACTCGACTAAAACGGATGAGTGGGGCAGGGAGGTCAAATTTGTTTTTTAGAAGAAACAGAGAGGATATTCCTCAAGAAATGCAGACGATTCGTAGTTGGAATATTTGCAGTGTGAATCTTCTCTGGGCAACGATGAGAACATTTGTGAACAACTTTTCGATAGGTGCATGCCTGGTATCACTGAGCTTTAGTGCGAGCGCTTCCCTGCTGTATGACGTGGAACTGCGAGTTTTCTTCCACTGTGACTTAACAAGATCGGTGAATGATAGCGGGCAGGCTGTCACGCGCAAGCCAAAATGAACAAGCTTCTAGGGCGAGTGTTTTGCTGTGCTAGCTTGATGGCAACACATATATAAGTGTTTACTGTAAGTAGATTTGTACAAAAATGTACTCACTACCAAAATGGCACCATCAGGAGCGCGGAAAGGCCAGTCGCCAGCTGCAAGTAGCCCCAGTGGCGGATGTTGTACGCCAGCAATGGCAACAGCAGCAGAGGAATTGTGTAGCCAATGCCGAAACCCACGTTCATCATCATCCGGTACTGTGGCGGCATTATCTCCATCACTACAAAGGGTACGCAAAAAATACAAAATGAATATTTCTTTGCAATGCCGTCTAGTTTACTACAAAACTTCAAAAAAGTGTTTCTCTTCTGCTGAAGTAAGCATGTTCGTTTGCTGGAGCTTTACTTCGCACGACCAAAAATAGAGCTGGTTGTGAGAATGGATTATAAAAGATGGTAAGGGGCAAACAAGAAAAAAGAGCTGTTGGTTAAAACGTTGGACTGCAGTGGAAAAGAAAGTAGACATAGCATATACCGGCATAAGCAAGCATGGAGCGCCATCTGCCAATGCGGCACACACGCGATTTACGGTTTGAGACCACTTTTCAAGCATTTTGTTTCTTTTCTGTGTAATATATTGAAAGTATGGCTAACTCGTGCACCTCTACTATTGTCACTTATAGCTCTGATTGGTTAGTGATATGTAACAGTAAAATGTATGAAGGAGTGAAGAACAATATATATATATATATATATATATATATATAAGTAAAATAGAAAACCCGTTCTATATCAAGTACCGCATTGGATAGGAGCAGAAGGCCTATACAAGCATCACTTCTAATGTGTGTAACAATTAGGCACAATCTTTTGTCTATTTACCTGTTAAGTTCAGATATTATGAAAGTCAACGGCTATGAAAAACACCCTAAAATGGATTGTTACGACGCTCTTGACAAAAACTGACATCTTTGAGATATCTGCTCACAATTATATCTCCTAAATATCTAAATAGCAGTATGAGTGACACGTAGTTGTAATACTAAAGCGGAGAGCTTATTTTGGCAGTATCCTATATAAATTAGGCAGACTGTAAATATCACAGTAAGCAGACTGGAAAAGGCAATATAGAGGCGTATGTAATTGAGAGATCTGAAAGAAGAACAGGGATGAAAGCACTTGTATTGATAGTGTCAATTGTTTTGTTAAATATAGCAGGGAAACGTAGGTGCGGGTATGTTGTATCATAGTGTGGTACGCCACCATATATTCTGTTCGGTATGAGGTGTTACAGTAGCTAGAAACCTATTCGCATAGAAGTATATCTTATCGCATATAAGTTATATGTACATCCACAATATCATCCATGCTGCTGATGTGCGAAAGCTACAAGACGCAAAGCACCTGCATTCTTATTTTTTTTTCAGGCTTCATAAGGAAGCATCGGGTAAGAGTAACTCTGATAACGACACCAAAGCGACACTACGCCACACGCACTGGTATATGCCCTAAAGGATAGGACGGGTTGCGTGACTGGCGTGATCGAAAAGACGAAAAAATCTACAAAATAGACAGGTCAACTTGGTATAGACGTTCGCGCGCTTGCTTTTTTGAGACTGTCAGAGCGCCACACCGCGTAACTCGACTCCGTCAACGGGAAATCGCAGCACTTCTCGCCTGCCCTCACTTGAGAACTCCAGCGGAAAGATAAAAGAATGTCACAGCTTTTAGCTTTATACGGATGGCTTGGGGGTAGCAGTATGACTTTCGGAAGCAGAGTTCAACCAATATTTATTGTATTCTGTCGAACGCTGAAGTACATGACCAGCATGTTGGCAATGGTCTTGTTTAGACAGAAGGTGAGACCATTGGTCTGTGGTTTTTAGGCAGTGATCTGGTGATGGCGTGTCTGGCCTTGGTGTGGCTGCACCTCAAGATCACCTGAGTTAGTTTCACTGTGAAGGCCGTACCTCTGACGGTAATGAGACCCTACTGGGGTGCCGTAAGACAGGACTGTGTCGTCAACAAAGAATTTGGCTACCCCAGTGGCGCTGCCTTTTGGCAGGGCCCTCGGTTCAGCGTAGCGGTTGAGCCAGTCGAATCCAGATTGCTTTGGTAATGGCCATACTAATGTAAATATTTGTTTATACACACCACAGAAACATTGAAAGTAAAAGTGACATGACAAGTTGTGAGAGCAGAGGTAAGGTTAAAAGTGAAATGTCTTTTTGAAACTGGCGTTCACTCATCTGAAAAAAAAAGTAAAGAGGAAAATTGCCATTTGCTACAAAAATAAAAAAAAACGCCTGGTTTGCACGTTCCGCACAGGCCTAGTGGTTTTCGTCACAGCGAACGCTTCAAGAGCGGCCTTTCAGAGCCTTTTTGGTAGCTGCTCTGAGCACACTTGCAGGGTGCCCACTACACGATAAATCATCATAGATTTTGTGTTTCAGTAGGCAGTGACTATGCCATCCTTCCTCATTCTTCGGAGAAGCGAGGTACCCGCTACACATTTCCAAGCAGTCCTGTGCTGATTTTTTATGCTGTGACTGACGACGATGAATAATTATGCTGGAAGCTTTTGTAATGGGTTGAAGCATTCGATGACCCACTCGTTACGTCATTCGCATTGTGTGACACCTGGCAACACCTCCTCTATACAGTGTTTCTTGTGCACGCATTGTACTTTCTTCAACTGTGCGAGAAGATGAAGACACGAGAAAGAAGACATTCCGAACAGCACCTGCAATCTTGGTGTTCTGAATGTTCTCTTGGGTCTTTGTCTCCTAGGATAGTTTAATAGACTTTATCAGCAATGAACCAACTAGCCTTCCAGAAGGTATTACTGAATGACTCTTATTACATTAATACCAAGAGGAGTTATTGCGTAGCCGTGTGTGTCACCATGTAACCATGTCTCTATTGCGCCTATAATAAGAATGATAGGTATAGGTCTGAGATAGAGTTCCAGTTTAAGACTCGCCCAAAACACAAGGAATCATTCCACAATCCGACGCTGCCAAACATCTTTCCGACTGAATTGACCCTTTTGTTCGACTTAACTCGCCGAGAAGATTCTTAGCAAGTGTTACTTAAGTATAAGAAGAGACAAACAGCCGATGTGCTTGAAGTTAGCAGAAATAAATGGAAGTACATACGAAGGGAAACGGTAGTGGCCTGACACCCAGCGACGCCCGTTGAGACGATGAACCGGCCGGCGTTGTACCAGCCAATGGCCGGTGCGAGCGATGACAGCGACCCGAACAAGGTGATGATTAGCACACACAAGAAGAACGTTGGCCGGCGGCCCAGGCTGCAAAACAAAGGTGCGCCGCGTTGATGGTTCCTATCAAAGCCTTGACCCTTGTCCTGATTCCTTAAATTCTTCGAATAAAATTTAAAAGACAACATGCAATGTACATGTTATTATAACCCTACCCCTGGCTGCATTATTCTTTTAAATTATGAAGACCATTTTCGGCTGGTGTAGCAGCGATGGCGTAGTGGGTAGAGCATCCGCCTCACGTGCGAGTGGTCTGTGGTTCAAATCTCGGCACCGCGCAGTGCCCAACCAGATTTTGAAAAATCCACGTGGTGACGGAACTGCATTAAGAAGCCTGGCGTGTGGCTTCACCGGTGACCACCACCGGAAACGCACTCCCTCACCAGACAAGAATTGGCCACCCTGATGCAGTGTTTGGCCGCTACCTCTCACATGCAGACGTGCAGTATTTGGCCACTACCTCTCACATACATACGTTCATTAACTCACGGCCCTCAGTCCCCAGCTGTGGCGAAGCAGCTGGCCACGGTGGCGGTCAGATCTGCAACGCAGCAGAGGGTGCTAAGAATCTCTGAGTCCGGACAGGCCGCCATTGGAACTTGAACTTGGCAACTTTTAATACTAGAACCTTATCTAGTGAAGCAAGTCTATCTGTACTATTTTAAAAGCTATAGGGTGTTAAATGGGATGTAATAGGGCTCAGTGAGGTTAGGAGGACAGATGACGCCTATACAGTGCTACAGAATGGGCACATTCTTTGCTATGGTGGGCTGGCTGGAAGAAGAGAACTAGGCGTGGGGTTCCTTATCCACAAAAATATAGCTGGTAACACCTAATAATACTATAGCATTAATGAAAGGGTGATAGGTATCGTAAATGAACTCAATGAGATATACAAAATGAAGGTGGTACAGCCTTAGGCGCCTACATTCAGCCATGATGACGCGTCAGTTGAAAGCTTCTATGCAGACATGGAATCGGTAATGAGTAAGGTAAAACACGGTACACTATACTAATAGGAGACTTCAATGCAAAGGTAGGAAAGAACAGGCTGGAGACTAGGCAGTAGAAGATTATGGCATCGGTACTGGAAATGCAAGTGGGGAGCCACTAGTAGAATTCTCAGAACGCAATAATTTACGGATTTTAATACTTTCTACCAAAAACGAGGGAAGCGTATGTGGACGTGGAGGAGAAGACGACGATGTTCTGAAGCACTGCCTGTGTTAGATCAGTTCATAATTTTTCGCTATTTTTCCCAGTCTAACACTTTTTATTACTTGTTCGTGCTTCGTACTCACACCGTGACGACCTGGAAGTCCCCGCCTACCTAGAAAAGCACGTCAAACGGACTTCTAGACGGCCTTTGCCTTGCCCACCACGGCACGGAACATCGCCGCCAGATGCACTCGACGCCGCATATATGGCAGCGGCGGCAACTACTACTCCAGGAGCCTCTGTAGAAGAAACTGCAGACCATGGCCCTGCGAACAAGAGACTAGGGACGAACAAGACGGCTCTGATTATTCAAATGAAAATGCAGAGGAGATGGACCAGGCATCCTACACCGTTGTATACTACAAGAAAAAAAGGGGAACTGGTTGTCTTCAGGCCAGCACGGATGGAAGAAGCTTTGGGAAAATCAACCCTAACACTGTTGCATAAGCCGTTGTAACGTCGTCTCAAGAGAAAGTTCTTAAACATCGCCTCAACAAAGACGGAAGCGTGATGGTCACACTGTCGACCCTGCCGGCCACCAACCGTCTACTAACGGTGACTGAATTAGCAGGGGTACCCATGGAAGCCCGGGTCCCATATTCGTACACAGCGAACTGTAGGAAAATACAAGATGTCCCTCTGAGTTACTCAAATGAATACTTACAAGACTATCTACGTGATCAGGGCGTCGTGTCGGCAAAAAAACTCACCACCTACACACCCGAAGATGGTGGCAAGGTGAAAGATGTACGTCGTCGATCCGTTATTGTGCAATTCACCAAGGATTCACCACTACCTAAACGAGTTACGCTTGGGTTCTGTAGCTACACGGTGGCCGAGTACATCGGGGCCGCTACTCAGTGATATAAATGCCAGAGGCATGGTCATATATCAAGACATTGCAATGGCCGGGTGCTCTGCAAAGTGTGTGCTGGTCTTCATTCACACAAAGAGTGTACCTCAAGAGCACAACCTAAATGTGGTAACTGCGGTGGTCCCCACCCTGCTTCGTATGGAGGGTGCATTAAAAAGAAGGCTGCTAGACTTGCGCGCTCGTCGGAGCAAGCACAAGGGAAACCACCAAGGCGCAATGAACCACTGCCTAATCCAAAAGTTATATTCACGAATATGAGAGACTTCTCTCAGGAAAGACTATCACAAAGCCGAAAGGCACCTGGTGACACGTACGCTGATGTGACGAAAAAGAAACGTGGGAAACCGACTGGCACATCGAATCTTTCAAAACCACCACAAAGCGTCTCACAAGATTCATTGGTTGAGTACAGCCGTCACCAGTCTCAGTCACCGCAACACGACAGGGGGACCTGCGAAAGGGAACAATACGGAAACACAGACCAAGATTTTTCAAGCATACTGATTCCGATGCTGTTCGCAGCTCTCAATACCCTCGTCCACGCAAATCCTTCGTAAAGAAATATCCCAGAGATATAAGCAATTCTTACTATGGAACCATTGGTGTCGACGTCTTACGCTCCGCAGGGGCGTTCTTCCTCGCAGTAGTAATCATGGCTCCCCCAACGACATTTTCACCTTAACTGACCATTAACAGAATCTTCCGCACATGCACCATATTCCAGTAAAACGCTCACGGCCTTCGCTCGAAGCTCTCAGACTTCCGGCGAGTGGTGCGAGAATACTGATTCCCATACATTGTCATTTCTGAATCACGCGTCGACGCAAATTTTAGAATGAAAGGATATTATTTTCATCACTTAAAGTGACCTGACGGTATCAGCAGATTACTCATCGGCGTTCTTAAAGACATTCCAGCCTCCGTGATAGACATCCCGCCCCACTGCGACAACGGATATGCGTGTGCCTTAACAATAATAGGTAAACAGGAATACACTTTCATCGGCGTATGCCTGGAACCAGACAGGCCTTTCGACGCTCCGAGGCTTGAAAACTTGATTTCAAGGACACCTTCCCCACACATCATTTGTAGAGACTTCAAAGCCCACAATGAAATGTGGGGTAGCTCACACACTTGTTCTCGAGGAGCTAAGCTTCCACAGCTGCTCTCAAAATACTCAATCGAACCTCTAAATGACGGCAGCATCACCTACCTACGAGGCACCACGACTACCAGCAGCATCGGCGTGACCTTCGTAACAAGTGCAGTCGCTCGCAACTTTGACTGGTGCAAAGACTTTGAAACGCGTGGGAGTGATCACTACTCAATCATGATATCAGCTGCTGGTGCAAATATGGCATCAAGAAGAACCGTCATGAGATCCACAGATTGGAATTCGTACAAAGACACAGCAGCAAAAAGGATCACTGCCGCTGCAAAGGATGATGAATAACTCGCTACGATGGCTCATTGCCTAAAAGAATGCACACGCGTTTCCACTAAAAACAACAGATTTTTATCAAATGATGAGGAGCTTGAAAGACTGTGTTCTATTCGCCGGCGAGCTGAACGGAAAGTTCTGTGCAAAAAGAGTTTAGAAGACCTCCGATTCTGCCGACGGACACAGCGTCATACTCGGCGCTACCTGGATAAACGTAGCTGGCAAAGATGGTGTGACTTTTGCTCAATATTAGTTGTTAGCCAACCTGTGTCCAAAATCTTGCGGGTGTTTAGAGGCAAGCGCATGCCACTCCAGCAGATTCACCCTTTGGCTGCACTTTCCCTGAACAAAGAAAAATCCCTCAAAGAGCTCTCAGAAGAATATTGCGCACTACTATCGACAAATTCAACGCTTTGGGCCTCATCTGCAGGTAACCAGCCTAACAACTCACGGGCGGCAGTGCCAGCGCTAGCCATACCTTTTACAATCGAGAAACTGAACACCGCTATTGGTGAGTCAAACAGGCGCACATTTCCTGGCCATGACGAAGTAACCCATGAAGCCATTGCAAAGCTACCCCATGCGTCCCGCCTACGGCTCCTAGAATATTATAATTCCTCGTGGATGTCTGGAGTGGTCCCCGTTGAGTGGAAGCTGGCGAAGATAGTGCCCATTTTGAAACCTTGTAAGCAGCCAACAAGCTACAACTCTTTCCGCCCTGTCGCCCTACTGAGTTGCGTTGGCACTGAGGCTACTGAGACTCATGGAGCAAATAATTAACAAATGATTGACATGGTTCCTAGAAAGCCGCAACTAATTTCCGCAAGAAATTAACGGGTTCCGCCAAGGCAGGTCGGCTATCGACAATGTCATCGCACTTGTCTCTTCTCTGAAAAGGACATCTCCGCAGGTGGAATCCCGACAGCCGTATTCCTTGACATCAAGGCAGCTTTCGACTCAGTCTTTCACCGTGCCATTCTCGCAACCATGGAAAATCTTCGCCTAGGAGGCAATCTATACAAATTTATTGAGAACTATATAAAAGAGCGGAAAATATATATGGGCACTCCAAGTGGTCCCACACAGTTCTATACATTAGAGAAGGGTGTACCCAGGGTGCCGTACTCAGCCCACTACTTTTCAACCTTACCCTGACACACATAATGAAGTAACTTCCTCAAAGAGTACACATCACGATTTACGCCGAGGACATCTGTATCTGGAGCGCTTCAAGATCATGTTACATCACCAAACAGCGACTTCAAAAAGCATTAAAAAACATCTTTACTTATCTAGCGCCCCGAGGAATGCACCTTTCACCATAAAAGAGCACAGTCATTGCGTTCACGAGAAAGAAAATAAGCAAGTGTGCACTACTCTTCGGCGGACGGCTGCTGACCTATGTACGGTCCCAAAGATTTTTGGGATTCATCATCGACAGAAATCTTTCCTGGTTTCGTCAGGTGGAGAAACTTCGAACTAGAATAGTAGCAGCAACTCAACTCTTCAATTTCACGGCTGGAACACGATGAGGATGTAGATGTCGCTCAATGATAGTGCTTCAGAAAGCATACATTGAAGGAACATTGCGCTATTGTGTACCGGTGCTTCCCCGATAATCCCCAGTGAACAAGAAAATTTCGGAAGCCGCACGCAACAGCTGCCTCCGAATATGTCTAAGGCTCCTGAAAAGCTCTTCAGCATTGGGAAGTCTAGCGGAAGCAGGATGTCTCCCACTGGATGCCATCTTTATCCAAGAAACCATGCGTACTCATCTTCGACATTACTGACCCGCAGATAGCGGGATCGAATCCCGGCTATGACGGCTGCATTTCCGATGGAGGCGGAAATGTTGGAGGCCCCTGTGCTCAGATTTGGGCGCACATTAAAGAACCCCAGGTGGTCGAAATTTCTGGAATCCTCCACTACGGCGTCTCTCATATTCATATGGTGGTTTTGGGACGTTAAACCCCTCATATTAATCAATGAATGAATGAATCAATCAATCAATCAATTATCTTCGACATGTATTACAAGGTAAAAAGCATTTCCTGTACCGAGTTCACCTAACTCACAGCAATTCTTCATTCGGCCAAGCTGTGCGACTGCGTCAACACTCTCATGTTAATAAGCCACAAAAATTCACGCCAGAAACATTTCCTCCCTGGAGACTTGCGCCTCTAACTATAAAAAAGTTGTACCTGGCATCAATGGGGCAAAGAGACGAATGTCACAGGCTGCGCTAATGCAGACTACGCTCCTCTTCTTAGCCGAGAAATATGCTCACCACTCGCATATTTATACCGACACCTCAACCACTCAGAAGACTTCCGCTTCTGAACTTGATATCCCTTCTACAAGACAAATGCTATCCTGTCGACTGCAACGGAAGACATCCTCGACAGCAGCAGAACTTCATGGCATCAAAGAAGCTGTCCTTTACATCTTGCGCCAAACGCCGGACCGATGGGTAATTTTCACCGACTCCAAGAGAGCACTACAGATATTGCTCAACCTCCCAAAGAAAACGAATTATCATTCCGTTTCATACCACATAACACATCTACATCACCTGGGTGTTACCGCAGGGAACCTTATCACATTTCAGTGGATACGGGCTCATTGTGACTTTTCCACCAACGAAAAAGCAGATGAAGCAGCACGCAAAGGTCGTCGACCCCACAATTATTGGGGAACCTATTTCCCTAAATTACATGCAGCTCAGGCCAAAAACTTGTGATAGAAGAAAATAAGAGACGCTGGAACCTTCCGACACATCATTATGGCTTCCTTCACTCAATCGCCCCCTATCTGAGAACAAGACTCTCATTCAAAATTCTTCGCCATCTGGAAACGCTATACCATCGTCTACGTCTAAACAGTACTTATGTTAACAGCCTATGGTAACCTCTTCGGCCAGTCAGCGAGTCTGTATTGCAACAACTGTGGCTCCATCGAAACTGTGGAACATATATTGTTTGAGTGTAGAGCGTATGCTGAAGAGCGTACCTTTTATGAGCATTGCATGCATTCTATAACCAAGAGAACTTTCTCCCTTGACTGTGTATTGGGATCTTTAGCCTGCCCCACTTTACAGAGGTGTGCTATGAAACTTTTGTTTGCATACTTGGACAGCATCGGTCAGCTAGAGAAGTGGTAGCTTAACACCACGAAAAAACTATTAACGTGCGTCCTCATTCAATGGTCAAAGAGGTGGCCTTTTTCTATATTTGTTTTACTCTATTATCTATATTTACATTTTGTCTTTTCTCTCTCCTTCTTCCTATTCGTAGTTTCAATCCCCAATCCTCTTCCCTACGCAGAGTGGCAAGTCAGCGAATTTTATATGCTGGCTAAATTCTCTGCATTTCAATAAAGAGTTCCCTCTCTCTCCTATTGGTGAAACTAAGAAGAAAATATACTTTATACTGAGTGCACACCCAGACTTTGTGCAGAATGTGGAAGTGCTTGGCAAAATAATATGCAGTGACTATAGAATGGTACGGTCTCAAACTCGCCTAGGCTTGAAGAAGGAACGACAGAAACTGATACGCAAGAAGCCAATCAATGAGTTAGCACTGAATGGTAAAGTACAGGGATTCAGAGTCTCGCTTCAGAACAGGTACTCGGCTCTTATTGAGGAAACCAGCCTTAGCGTTGACGCAATGAATGATCATCTGACTAGTATCAACACAGAGTGGGCAGTGGAAGTTGGAGGTACGGTACTTAGACAAGACACAGGTAAGCGGTCCCGGGGGACGAAAAACCTAATTAAGAAGTGTCAAATCATAGAAGCCTCAGATGCAACCGACAAAATAGAATTGTCAGAGCTTACGCAGTTGATTAATAGGCGCAAGGTATCCGATTTAAGAAGGTAAAACAAAGAAAATTGAACACGTTTCGAAAAGGGGAAGAAGCGTCAAAGCAGTAAAGAGGAAACTTGGGATAGGCAAAAACCAGATGCATGCACTAAGGGACAAGAAATGCAAAGTAACTGCCAATATGGAGAGGATAGTTGGAATAGCGGAAAAGTTATACAGAAATTTGTACAGTAGCCGGCACAACCACGACATCATATAAGAACTAGCAGTATCCCAGATGTCATCCCACCAGTAGGAATAGAACAAGTCAGAAAAGCTTTGGAGAGAATGCAAAGAGGCAAAGCTGTTGATGAGGACCAGGTAACATCAGACCTGCAGGAAGACGGAGGACAGATTGTGCTAGAAAAACTAGCCACCCTGTTTAAGAATTGTCTTCTGACGGGAAGAGTACCAGAATCTTGGAAGCAGGCTAACATTATCTTAATACCAAGAAAAGGGATGACAAGGACTTGAAGAATCCGATCAGCTTGCTCTCCATCGTGTACAAGCTATTTACGAAGGTAACTGCTAACCGAATCAAGACAACATTAGAATTCTATCAACCAAAGGAACAAGCAGAATTTCGACCAGGCTACTCAACAATCGTCCACATTCATACTATACTTCAAGTAATAGAAAAATGATCAGAATACAACCAACCACTATACATAGTCATCAAAGATTAGGAGCAGGCGTTTGATTCAGTAGAAATATCAGCAGTCATTCAGACACTGTGCAATCAGGGCGTCGACGAAGCGTATATAAACATCCTCGATGGAATCTACAGAAAATGAACTGCGACCATAGTGTAGGGCAGGGGGACACAATCTCGCCATTGCTATTTACCGCGTGCTTACAGGAGGTTTTCGGAAGCCTAGAGTGGGAAGAGTTAGAAATAAGAGTTAATGAAGAGTACCTTAATAATCTGCGCTTTGGGGATGACATTGCATTGCTTAGTAAGTTAGAGAACGAATCACAACTCATGATTATGGAGTTAGACAAGGAGAGCAGAAAGCTAGGTCTTAAAAATAATCCACACAAAGCGAAAGTAATGTACAACAACCTCGGAAGAGAACAGCGCTTCGAGATAGGTAATAGTGCACATAAACTTGTAAAACGCTACGTCTACTTCGGACTGTTAATAACCACGGAGCCGAACCACGAAATCGAAGTAACTTGAAGAATAACAATGGGGTGGAGCATATTTAGCAAGCACTCTCAAATCATGACTGATAGATTGCCGCTATTCCTCAAGAGGAAGGTATACAACAGCTGCATCTTGCCGGTACTTACCTACGGAGAAGAAACCTGGAGACTTACACAGAGGGTTCAGCTTAAATTGAGGATGACGCAGCGAGCGATGGAAAGTAAAATAATAGGTGTAACCTTAAGAGCTAAGAAGAGAGCAGAGTGGATTAGGAAACAAACCGGGATTAAGGATATCATAGTTAAAATGAAGAAGAGGAAATGGACCTGGGCCGGACATGTAGCGCGTAGGTAGGATTACCGCTGGTCATCAAGGGTAACTACCGGATTCCCAGAGAAGGCAAGCGGGTTCGGCGGAGACAGAAGGTTAGGTGGGCAGATGAGATTAAAAAGTCTGCGGGTATAAAGTGGCAGCAGCAAGCACAGGACCGAGTTCACTGGCGAAACATGCGAGAGGCCTATGTCCTGCAGTAGACATAGCCAGGCTGATGATGATGATGATGATCATGATTTTCGGTGGTTGTATGATTGAAGTTTAGAGTGAAGGTTAGAAAATTGTTTGTTAAATATGAACTTACCTAAGAAACGGTACCTTAAAAATATTCGCAAAAACTGCCTCTCAGCTAAAGCGAAGTGCCCGCAGTTTTGTAGGATTGCGGGTCATCTTACCGGTCAGACATCTCGCCGAATGACAGTACGCCAACGAGGCCTCCCGCCATGACCACGCTCTGCGTGACCGATCGGTGATAACCTCGGCCACAGACCAGGTCCCACTGGAATTGACGACATAAGTATGTCAACTTGCTCAGATATTTCTGGCTGAGCGACATTTCAGTGTATAGGCACATTCCGAAAATAGGAAAATTCTCACGCACTGGAGATCTTACGTCGCTATAGGAATCTAACCCGGGTCAATGTTGCTACACCAAGAAAACCAAGGGTGTTGTTTTCGGTGGGACACACCCTAATGTAGCCATGAAGTATTCAAGCGAAAGAAACTATACGGGACATTACTTGAAGTTTGAACAACGGTGAGGCAGCTGTGAAATGAACCGCACGAGGAAACACTTTTGCGCCCGGTGCTTTTTCAAAGAGTACACAGAAACACTGCCACTAAGGTGCGCAAGCAGACATGCCACATGGTATTCCCTTCGCTGTCAACCATAGGAAGCATCAAAACACCAATTGTTAACAAATGGCAAGTTATCAACTGTCTAATGAGACGTTTGGCGATCTATATGCTCATTTCTCGTCATACAAATTATCGCCCAACTGCGTAGCTTTACAAAGTAATTATAGTCTTCTCTAACGAGGCAATCAGGAAGGACTTAAGAATACTGCGGTTTGCTCTACGTAATAGCCAACAAGAGGCACTCAGTCACATCGTCATAAAGTGCGCCGGGACATACAGTGAAAGCTGCTATGAGATCCCAACAGCAGGCGACTTCAATGGTGTCATTGTCCACCATGCCACCATTGTCCGTACAACTGCTATCGCGCACAATAAAAAAGTATCCACTATCGACCGGGATTGACCCCTGCTCGTGTCAGTCAAGCATTGTGCAATCGAGAAAAAACCGGGCTCAGGCGTTGTGTCTGCAATGAATCAAGTAAACAGAGTCGCAATATAGTGTGGTAAAATAATAAAATAACATTAAGTGTCACAAAACGTGGATTGCGCAATGCGTGGCTGGTTTGAAGCTTTCCGGTGTTTACAAAAAGGCTAAGCCGTATATATTTATCGTCATCAGCCACAGTCTCAAAAGATCATCCATAATGGTTTAAAAATTTGTCATCTTCATCATAATGAATACTGCACCTTTTGCAGGACAAGGACCTCTCCGATGTTCCGCCAATCAACTTGGTGATGCGTGTACTACGACCATGATATACCCGCTAACTTCTGAATCCCATCTGCTCACCCATCTTCCTACCTCCCTCTCACGTGTTTGCCTTCTCTTGGAATCCAGTCGGTTACTTTTAAGGACCTGCGGTTACCTTGACTACGTGTTGCATGTCCCGCCAGGGACCATTCCTTCTTGAGTTTAACTAAGAAGTCCTTTACACTTGCTTCTTTTAGTGACCCACTCAGCTTTCTCGCTGTCTCTTAATGTTTTACCCATCAATTTTTTTCCGTTGATCGCTACGCCATCCTCAACTTAGGTTGAAGCCTCTTCGTAAGCATCCAGATGTCTGCTTCATAGGTAAGTACCGGGAACACTCAGCAGTTATTTGCATTTCTCTTGAGGGATTGCGGTAAACTACGCTTCATGAATTAAGAATGTCTGCCGAATGTGCTTCACCCAAATTCTAATTCGTTCAGCTGAATCAGCCTCAAGGTTCGACTCCGCCTTTGCTACCAGTCTTAAGGACATTATCCGTTACAACTTCCAGCGTCTCACCACTTATCGCAAAGCCCTGCTTTCTGCCGAGACGGTTGCACATTACTGCAGTTCTGTGCATATTAGTTTTCACACCTGCCGTCCTACTTTCCTTCTGCAATCAAGTAATCATGAGCTGTCAATCGTAGCCTCATTTTACTCAATGCAATGACATGACGTTCATGAAAACCGGCAGATAACGAAACCAAGGAAAGTGTAAGGAATGTTAATTGTGCAGTTTAAAATGTATACCAGTGATTGTGACACAGGTGGGATGAAAGCACAGTGTACAAAACTTTCCGCCGGGAGAGACCAAACTTGCGACCTTCGGAATAAACGCCCTATGCTTTTACCAATATAGCCACGGCGGCAGTCGTCCCCTCGTACACTTTGTGGGGTATTTGGGAGTTTTAGTTCGGTACTCAACACAGCAGTGATTGTGGTATAGAAGCTCCCTTCCCCGCAGAATGCCGAACTATGGCACACTGGGTAATTCGATACTTCACAATATTACGATGTTTATGGCGTAGTGGGTATGTTGCAACTGCAATTTTAGTCGATGTCTAGAGACTTAAAAATGGGCTCTAAAAAGACTGCTCCTGCAGCTGTCGCTGTGACGGTGTATTTAAACAGTGGCGTTGGATATACTCCGTTGTACATGACAAAAAACTATCATCATCACGAAAGCAATAAGTCTGCTGAAACGCGCTTCCTTTCCCTCTTCTTCATATTCTGCATCACTGACAGGACACGTCCTTGGATTCCTCCCACGTTGAATGCAATAACTTGGATGGGTGAGAGCACGGGTACAGAGAGAGAGCGATAGAAAAAGAAATATACAAGTAGGGATAAAGCAAGGGAGGAGAGACTGAAGACAGCATAAATAAAAAATCACAGCATATGCGCCGAATAAATGATGATGAGTGGGGCGAAGCGTCCGGCAATCAGTCCAAGCTTCTGTCCGTGCGTCCTTCTGTATGTGCGTCCTTCTGTATATTGTCTGCCCATGCTTGTTTGTTTGTCCGTCCGTCTGTCCATCTAGTGAACACTTCAAGTACCGCCGTGTCGCTTCCCTTTATCATATATTTATCATATACATGTACCACCATTCAGCGGACAATTCAAGGACTATACAAGAGTATGTACCACATTTCTGCTCTCAGCGCTTTCTTAACACCGAGAAAGTGATAACGACGCCGTGCTATGTTTTTCGTAACATGGGGACATGCGGATATGCGCCGCCGGTTTGCGCGTATGTGCCACAGGTTACGCATTACGACAACGGGAGACGCACAAGCCACGCCATAAGGAGCTTTGCCCCTGAAAAAGATAAAAGAGAGAGAGAGAAGAAAAGTAGTATATATATATATATATATATATATATATATATATAGAGAGAGAGAGAGAGAGAGAGAGAGAGACAGCTAGAAAAAGTATAGCAAAAATAGTGAGAAAAAAGAGAGGAAAAGCAGAAAAGCGAAACAGAGGAAGAACGAATGAGAAAGTCAAAGAAAATGTCACAGCTTTGCCGCAAAGGCGAAGCAATGAACGTGATAGCAACAAATTGAAAGGTCACGCGCAGAAGGGAAAGCAAACGTAACGTGCCCCACGTTTCTCACGCACAAAGGACGCACGAAACGTAGTACGGACGCACGCGAATAAGCGTCTCATTTGTTACTACGCTGTGCCTAAAAAGCGCGGGCTTTTCACAAATGGAAACTGGAATTATTGCAGTGACCTTCGTGTGCCCGGTAACTACAGCATAATCATTCCGAGTAAAACCCGAGGCCAGCGAAGACCTACAATTCTCCCCTCCTCGCCACCGCGAGATAAAGGCGCGCGAGTGAGCGTCGCTCCCCTTCTCCAGGCCGGGCAAAGTACACGTAGAAGATTAGAGCGGGTGCCGCTGCGCGATGTGGCGACGCGCGCTCATTGTGCCATCTTGCTGGTAATGCTGAAAACACAATTCCCCCGAGATGCTGGCGAGCAGCGGTAAGTGGTAGATATAAATAGCTTGCCGTTTAAATGCTGGAGGACGTGCTCCGGGGTGGCTCAGTGGTTAACGCCTCTCTTGCATAACGCAGAGGTCCCGCGTCGTTGGATTCCGCGAGTCGGAGTCTTTTTTGTTTTTTCCTTTCTCGCATTTTCTTGTAAGTAGATACGTATACATATACTAAGAGTATATGCCATATGGACATTATCGGGTGGATTTTGCCGCGGGCGGCAAAATACACCCGATAATGTCCATATAATTGCTATCACAATAAAACAAGAAAGGCTATGCATATTCGTTGTTCCTTCAGGCGTGGCAACAGTAGTCCGAAGCAGCCGTTTTTTTTTCTGCTGTAGGAATTTACCTGCCAAGCTTTCTGTGCAGAAAGATTCAACATACTGAAGAAATGAAATTGACCTTCGCGGAAAAAGCAGCTTTAGTACCATCAGTGTTGAAAATGTGACAGCCATTTTTGGGTAAATTTAGAATTCTTGTCAAACTCATGTAGCAAGAACTCATGTAGCCGGGTATCGGAGTGAAACCATATAGCGAAACGTTCTTCGCACCCTCAGATAAACGCGGTGAGTGACGCCGTGTGAGTGTCGTGCGTGGTGAATGACGCGTTGTTGTTGCTATCGAAGTCATTTGGCAGAGAGAATTCCTCATATTACTTTAGGCAGTGATGTTAAAAAAAACCATGTTGACGTCGAGGATTTTTCACTGGACGTACATGGTTGTCAACGCACTGAGAGTGACAGCGACGGTGAACGATCAGCTGCTAACACACAAGCAGAGAGTTGCACTTCACGTCCCGCCGTGCGACGCGCGATAATGTTTTTCCCGCTCTTACGCCACTTTGTATTTATTGTATAATATCATTCAGAGAGCTTAAAATAAAAGCATAATTTTTCTTGTGCATTGCATATATCTCAATTACAGTGTATATTACAAAGTGCCGCATGTCGCCAACACGATCGAGCTCGACCAGTGAAGCGAAATGGTTAGAGTAATGAATTATGCAGCTATGACTACAGTTCACGCTAACCTCCCCTGCACTTCACCGGTGCCGTCCGAACGACGTTGTTGTTTGACAAATGTTCGCAATTTTGACGTTGCGAAAAGCGTACGGAAACTTGCGACATCCGAGTGCAGGGAATTGCACACTGTTAGAGTCTGATAATGGCTGGGACACAAGTGCTACTTAATAGGAAGTTAAATGCTTGTTTCCCGTTGAAGAAGCAGCTGCATGATGCTTACAGTGCAAGTAATGACGACGGCGTATTATGTTTGCAAACCATCACTATACGTGAAACATTCGGTCCTGTGCAGCCGTGACGGCGCACTAATCGCTAGTGGCCTACTACCGCGGCAAATCCGTCCGACAGGCTCGGCACTATGATCTCGGAGAGCCGTTCAGTTCAGTGCCTGCAATCCAACCTTTGTGCCATTTCTAAGTGGTATGAAGATTGGTCAATGAAATTAAATAGCGATAAATCAGTTGTCATGCATATAACAAATAAGAATCACCATTTTATTTATACCTATTCTCTCAACAACTCTCCATTGACTGAGGTTAACGAAATAAATATTTGGGCGTCACAACTACAAGCCACCTAACAGGGTCAAGCCACATTAATAAAACATTCTCATCTGCTTCTAGAAAGCTCGGTTTTTTGTGACACAAATTCAAAACAGCGCCCTCAGAAATCAAAATGTTGGCCTACAATGCTTTTATAAGACCAAAGTTAGATTATGCTAGTGTCGTTTGGGACCCACATATAAAGAAAGATGTTAGGAAGCTTGAGATGGTGCAGCGAAAGGCGGCTCGCTTTATCTTTAATGCCTACCGCAGAAATGACTCGCCAACAATGATCATGGCTATTAATGATATCCCTACTTTACAATACCGAAGAGATGTTGCCCGGCTGAAATTTCTACACTCGCTTTATTTCCGTAAATTTAACATTTGTCCAGAAACTTATATAAGAAATCGAATCTCAAGACAAACTCGACATACTCACAGCTACACTCTTGAACCTTACTTCGCACGCACTAATCTTTTCATGAACTCATTCTTTCCTCGGACGATCAATGATTGGAACGCGTTACCTTTTGAAGCATTCTGTGATAATGAAAATCCTGACTTCGATAACTTTGTATCTTTCCATTTTTAACCGTACAACTCAAGATCTCGGACTGTCTCACGTTGTATTTGATTTGCATTCTCCGGTTGCAATTTGCAGTTTCTTGCTGCCGTTTAACTTTGTTCAAATGTTATCCTGCGTTCTACTGCCTTAACATGTTTTTATTGCTTGAACTTTCTTTTATTTAGGTTACATTGTGAATCACTTTTTATTATGCCCCCCTGCTTGGTCTTTCGACCGCAGTATTCTGTAAATAAATAAATAAATAAATAAATAAATAAATAAATAAATAAATAAATAAATAAATAAATACGCGAATTCTAGTTCACGCAGTTTTCTGTACCACGCGCAGAATTACGCAAAGCATCTTTGAAACATGGTCGATCAGCTGACACCAGCACTCTTTGCACTGCGGCAAGAAATGAGGTAGTGACCATTCAGCAGTTCCTATCGGTTGGGAAAGTACTTTGGTTCGAAATGAATTCATTCGGCGATCAAGATTTCATCTGATGAAAGTGGCATGGGGAGCACGTCCGTGCGTCCTATGTTTCTTAAGCGAATTCACGGGTTGATCATCCTTCCGCAGCCAACTTGAATGGCACGGCGCGCCACCTCTAGGCCGTGGGCATTGCGAATGAACGGCGGGAAATTCCGACGGTGCGCAAGCTCGCCGCATACTTGAATGAAGATGACTCGCTGCCGTCCGTGTCCGCGACAACTATTCACAGGATGCTGCTCAAGGTAGGCTTCTGCTTTAAGAAGCGTTACCGAAATTCCCTCCTGATTGAGGCCACTCACATCATCCAGAGGCGACGCAGGTACTTGCGCCAAATCAAGGAGGTTCGACGCTAGGGATGACCCACCTGCTTCACTGATGAAACCACTGTGAGCCATGCAGGGTCGTAGTCAGAATATTTTTTTTTGGGGGGGGGGGGTGATAACACCAACACGACTTGGGGGGGGGGGAGTACACGCATCAGCTTTTCTCTGTGGCGTCATTATCGGTGGTATTTTGAAAATATTGTGTACATGTATATCAAAGTCATGAGACTCCCCCCCTTCCCCCAATCCCCATGCGTATATATGCTTGTGAAGAGAGTAAGCAAAAGTGAAGTATTAGCAGTAAAACATAAAGTAAACGACCGGTACAGTGATCATTTTAAGCAACGGCCTCTCTTCGCACCAGTCAATGGACTAGTCTTCGAAAACGCATCACTGCGACGACCCACCCAATCGAAGAAGACATCGTTAATTGTTAATCTTTGTTAAGCGTAGATGGCTTAGTCCTCGTCGGGTCGAAGTGCGTTTCACAAGTCAAGGCTGGCTCCACTTACAACGTGAAATGAGAATGACTGCATGCCTATAGGAATGATTTTTATGTTGAGCTCCATATGTCAAGCAGCCCTGCCACAGTGATAACTTTTAATCAACATTTTTTTAATTTACTGCGAGCATCCACGCATGCTTGCGATGCGCAATAAGTATTTTTCTTGTAAATTCTGCTGCAGGTTTGCAACATTTCACACGCGTTATTTTTCAGGTACACTTTCTCGCAACCATGGTTGACATTACAGTTGCCCTGTGACTTTTGATATCAATGAAGTACTCTAATGTCAGAGGTTTTATCGTACAATCTGCGAAGGCAAGGTAATCATTGTTTAGAAATGTTCACTACACTCAATCAAAATGCACTTGAGAGCGGACAATACCTACTCAGATTGAAATAAGCTGTTCGCTTCGTATATGCGTAAGAAAACTTAAATATGCGCAAAAACACGTAATGTCCTCGTTTTTTTTTAGTAGCTTTCATCGCTCTGTTTCCTGAAACGATAGCGTTGCAGAAAGGTGTATTCCGTTGTTTCCAAGCGAAGAGCCGTCGTTTCTTTTTACGTTAAAAGATTCAAAACCATACAGAATATTTCATTGCGCAGCATGGATATGCCGTGTATACACCGTTCTAACTAACTAGTTCGTGCATTCATGTTTGCATTACGCAATTGCGAACGGAAGCAGCCTCGTACCACGCAAAATATCCAGTGATAGGTTCACTACTGATGAAGGAAAGAACTCCGGTCTTCTTCAGAGCATAGTGCACCATAATCAACTTCTCAGAACGCGTGAACTCCAACGATAACTGCCAGTGCATGCAGCACAAGTTTACTTACGCTGTACTGTGCACCATCCGTGCCTGTCGGTTGTCTTTTTCAGGTACTCTGATGCGAGGCGCTGGAACTTCACTGCTCGCATCAACACCTTCGCGTTCATTGACATCTTTTGGTATGGCATCACAATGCGACAGGAACCCACCTGCCTTTTGTAAGGGCGCAATCACGAACGCGAGACCGTTCGCGCGCAAGTAAAATACAGGGGCGTGTTCGACCTTACCGGCACCTGAAGTGAAGCGGAGGAAATGTATACCGGCGATTCTTTCCGCCAGGGCAAAACGAGAGCCAGTGTTTATGGTGGAATATTACCAGCCGACATGTATCATCGGTAAAGTTCTCGGTCCTCGCATTCAGTGTCACTGCCCGAACTTTGCTAAGCAGGTTGCTTCCTAGCGAAGCGAAGTCACCCCTTTGAAATACGCTGTCTACACGTATTGCTGGGTAGTTCATGTTCTGCGACAATCAGCGCCCCTCTATGAGACTCGATAGCCATGCTAGAGTACAATCTAACCGTGCCGAAGCGCCATAAGGCAAAGCTTGATGATTATTTCTCGAAAAGCGACGCTGCTCCCAATGCACATACAACTGGCAAAAAAAAAAACTACAACAGCCGAGGAAGCAGTTCCCAACTGTAGTTCTGCACTGCCTGAATACGACTAGTGTGCAAAGAAAACTCCAGAAAACCGATCGGAGCATGGTGTATTCACCGAAACCTTAATTCCTGAAAGCATTAATCCTTACGTGTTTAACGAGCCAAGACACCAGGAGTTGCAGCATGACGAGACTAGACGAGCTTTGCTACTGGCGACATGTAAATCAGGTGCTCACTACGTACATCTTTCCCTCAGTTAGTAAGGGCAAACTGAAATTCCAACTTCACTGGTAAAAAATCTTTTCTTGCCCCGCCATGGTGGTACTCGGCTGCTGACCCGCAGGTCGCGAGATCAAATCCCGGCTGCGGCGGCTGCATTCCCGATGGAGGCGGAAATGTTGTAGGCCCGTGTGCTCAGATTCGGGTGCACGTTAAAGAATCCCCAGGTGGTGAAAATTTCCGGAGCCCTCCACTACGGCGTCTCTCATAATCATATGGTGGTTTTGGCACGTTAAACTCCACATATCAATCAATCAAGAAATCTTTTCTTGGCTGCTGGTGTATTCCAAGTATGATGAGGGAGCAAGACATGTGTGCTTTTTAGAAAAGAAACTTGAGGCAAGAGAACTCACCAAGTTGCCAGCATGGCCCCTCTCCGTTCACAAGTCAGAAGAAGGTGTTCGACAATTTCAGAAGCCCAAACGAGCGTGTCTACCACAAACGCGGGAAATTTTCCAGAAGCTCTAAAAGGTGAGGCAATCACCGAAAAAGTGGAGTCATCAACGCAAGCAGAAAATTAATTGAACCGAAAAACAATACCGATCTCCATTATAGACACTGTGATCTTCTGTGGGCGACAAGTTGATCATGAGAGACGATTATGAGAACCACAATATAATTATGAGAGACGTCATAGTGGGGCGTTCCGGAAATGTTTCCACTTTGGGATCTTTAACATTCACCTAAATATGTGCACGGGCCTCGGGCATTTTCGTCTACATAAAAAGTATGACAGGTATTCAATTCCGCGACCTGCGGGTCAGCGATTGAGCACCATAACCATGGCGGGTAGTAAAAAAGATGGCTGGGGTAAAATGATAATGCGTTACTTTTCGTCCAGCTGTAAGAGCGCAAGTTTAACTGAATGAGATATATTGCTGAAAATCACTTTTACGCCGCGCCACCGTAATTCCATTTTCTCCCATTGCCCACTTCTTGCTTTTTGGTAGCACCTTTCACTTGCAGACGTGGTTCGCGGATACAAAAGGTCTGAACTGCAATGCTACTAGCCAAGTTTGCATATAACGATTCTCGTAAATTTTGAGCAAATGATGTATCATATAATCCTACATGTAATGTGCAGGATAATCTTCGTGTCAATTGAAAGAGATAACCAAGAGTATTCCGCTGTACGATGTGTCTATTTTTTACGTGAAATACCACTTGCGCAGAGATTATTTCATTTCTTCTGCAAAATTATGGTTACTAGGTATACTGTTTATAATATGGCATAGTAACATGTCCACGTCCACCCATGTTTCTTCATTCTGTGCATTTCTTTTTGAGGGTTATGTCGCTAGGGGAGGAAATTGCTTGGTGTGCCCTAGCTTCCAGTCATGCCAATGTAGGACAAACCGATGAAGCGAATCAATATAAATATTTTGAATTCTTCGCATATTTTTTAGGTTTATATTCTTTATTGTGTCGCTGTTTTCCACGCTGCTGAACAATAAAACTCGGGATCACTATAACTTCTCACGCTAAATTTCCTATAGAGGTGCTTTATGTTTATGACCATCACCTTTTTACATCATGGGTATTTAGTAGACTTTTCTAAGGTTGTGATTGGTCTACAGGTTTGCCTGTGTTGCACCTTCTCACTAGACAAAATTTCAGAGTGCCTTTAGTAGTTAGGGCATAAGAAAATAAGTATCATGATATTGCACACTCGCATACAAGTGAAGTTCGCTGCATAAGCCAAGCATTCTATCGCGCGCGCGCGTGTGTGTGCCTGCGTGCGTACGTGCGCTCACATGTGTGTGTGTGGGGGGGGGGGTGTTCACGTGTGTGTGTATGTGTCTTTAATGTTTTCAGTACGTGCGAAGGTTCAATCGAAATGTTAGTGTCTTATTTCAATCAATCAATCAATCAGTGTATTATCATGTCAGAAAAGGATGTTACAGGGAGAAAATATACAGACGAGGGTCCCAAAGTGCACGACTGCAACGGGACCCTCGGTGATGATTACAAATAATAAAAGCACAAGCAGCTGTTAGAATCGTAGAAACAAAAATATACAAAGCGGAATGAAAACAAAAAGGCATGGAATCGAAAACAAATAATACAGCATAAAACAACACAAAAAAGATAGATCAACTATTTAACAGGTACTCTTTGAATGAGTTTTTAAATGAAATAAAGAAACTTTGAATTTTAGCGAAGTGGGCAAACTATTCCATATGGTGATGATATATTTAGGTATACATTGGCACACGTTCGAAGAGTCACAATGTATTATGCTTGAACGTGGCCTATCAGGCCTTGAATTTGGGTATGGTTTTTCATTTTTCAAAAATTTTTCGTAGCGATCAACTCCGGTGGGTACAGGTATGGCCACTGGTGCAGAATTATTATTAATAATAATAATAATATTAGTAATAATAATAATAATGTTTCTTTTTCATAAATAGTTTGATGAAGGACAGCTGAAGGTAAAAGCTGCTCCCCAAAAGAGGCAGCTTGACAGAGGCCCACAGCTACCTTTTAGCGCGACAGCAGTGGCAAACAATCAGCAATGTGAAGTCAACAACAATAACAAAAACACCAAATAGATAAATAAATAAAAAATATAAAGATATGAAATTCAAGTCCAAATTCCAAAAATAAAAATAGCAACCATGATAATACAGCAACTGCGAAGAAATCTTAAAAACTAAACATGTGTATATCGCGCAATTGAATCTGTGTACAATGTAAAAAATCTATGCCAGCTTTCACATGTTTATTAAGTAACGTAGGAACTATGTAGGATAAGTTATCAGTGGAGTAGTTTGTTCTCGAAGTTTTTATTTGCCATGTTTCTTTATCTCGTGTTTCAAACAATGTAATACTTGGCTGCAGTTTTGAGAGGTCATACAAAAAATGGCGACTTTTTTTCAATTCACGCCTGATTGCCAATGCTAACTTAAAATTATAGAGGCGATGTACGGGTAGTATTCCAGCCTTTTGAAACAATTCGCGTGTGTGAGCATCATACGGTAAGTTAAAAATGATTCTAATATACTTATTTTGCATCAGGTACAGTTTTTGCAAGTTCATGTGTGTTGTAGTCCCCCATACCAAGAAACAATAGGTAAGATGAGAATAGAAAAGTGATTTATAAAGTAAGAGTTTTACCTTGTATGGTAGAACAGTTTTGCCACTATCCCGTACTTGAAGCGCTCGCGGCCCAGATTACTGCCAGAATCTCACAGAGTTTACTGATATCTTACAGACATACTGATATCTCACAGACGTACTGAAATCTCACAGACGTACTGATATCATATTTTTGGAGCGAAATGCGAATCAGTCTGATTCGAGTTAGACCGTACCTTCCTTCCATCTAACAAAAGAACTATCTTTGGAACTATTTATCGGTCCCCATCATTGTCTTACGGTGACTTCCATGTTGAACTTGATGACATTCTAAGTTCATTTATATCTGAAAATTACAATGTGATCTTTTTTGCCATTTATACTGACATTACAAATATTAACGACCCCTCTTGTGTTCAATACTCCAGCTCTTGCATGGGGCATGGTTTAGATTCTTTCCTGAATTCTCCAACACGATGTATTTCTCCCAGCTGCAACACGCTTATTGACCCTATACTCAGTAACGTAATATCTCTTTAAAAGGCCAGTGTGGTCAATTTCAATCTGACAAATTGTTATACAATTTTTCTGCTAATAAATACGTAAACTAATAGCAAAACTAAAATGGCCAATAAGTGTGATTTGGATTCTACAAAGTTCGTTCATATGGTATCGTGCTCTGGCGGGTGGATTTATCACAAGATCTTTGCGTCAACAAAGTGTTCAATGCCATGACCGAGAAACTTACAGGTTTCATAAATTTGTGTACATCTGCATCCATCATATCACGTTGGTACTAAGCCCCTAGAAACCCGTGGATTACGAGAGGACTGCTGCGCAGCATAAAAAAAAGACAATCTTCACAAAAAACTAATGCTCAGGTCATTAAAACTGTCTCTTCAAGCCCGCTTTAAAGTGCATTCACAAACCCTTACTATCCTACTTAAAAGAAGCTAAACGGACCTACTATAAAAATAAAGTGCTTCATAATGGGAATGAATGTAAAAAAAACTGGAACGTAATTTCTTCGTTTATTTTCTATTCTAATAAAAAAGAGTGTTTACATTTCGATCAGCCAGACACACTTCGAACAGTATTTTCGAATGGCACCAGCACTATAACCAACGCCATTGCTATCACCAATTCATTTAATGAATCATTTTACAACTCTATCGACTGTCACTACCTTGCCTTCATTGCCTCGCTTATCTTACTTTTCTTGAAACGCACATCACCTGATGAAGTTCTACGCACTATAAAAAGTTTGAAGACAACAGGATGTGACCTAGATTCACTTTATTCTTCCAAAATCAATTTTGTTGCCCCCGATTAATCATCTGTTCTTTTAGATCTTATTAACACCGCTTTTCATTCTGGCGTTTTTCATACTATTCTCAAACAAGGAAACGTAACACATATATTTAAATAGGGAGACCGAAAAAAATGTTCTAATTATCGTCCAATAACAATCCTCCCATTCTTTAGTAAGATTATTGAGAAGCTCATTGTTAATTGCCTTACAAACTACTTAAAAAATTGTAATATTTTGTCGCCTAAGCAGTTTGGTTTTTTTGCTAAGATGTCGACCGAATTAGCTTTAATAAATTTATATGATAGCTTGGAACAGTTTATTGATAAAGGTCTATGGGCATGGGCAGTATTTATTGAGTTAACTAAAGTGTTTGATACCATTAACCACTCTGTCTTTATTGCTAAACTTGAATCCCTGGGAATTTGTGAGCCTAATTTAGCCCTTCTACAAAGGTACTAACCGGACCCAGGTTGTGGACTGCAATGGTGTTTTATCCTCTCCAATAACAACTAACTAGGGAGTTCCACAAGGCTTAATTTTCAGACATCTCTTATTTCTTATGTACATTAATGAATTACCTACATCGCTTACCTTTTCAGACAACATCCTTAATGATGATACTACAATAGTTTCCAGTGCCAACTATCTCCCCAGTATGCTAATAAAATTATACACAGATGTCGGGAATCTTGTTTCGTGGTGCAATAACAACTTTTTGAAAATCATCCACCAATAAAACAACTTTCATATTATTTTACTCACACCCAGAAAAACGTGACAATAAATCCGGAAGCACACCAAGATAACTGCGCCTTTACATCTTCAAAGTTCGTTATTTTCTAGGTGTAACATTAGATCGTTACCTTAAGCTTAACTCTCATAAAAACTATGTCGTCAAGAAGACTGCTTATGGCATTTGCATACTCATTCGCTCAAGACATTGCTTTCAGCAACAATTTCTCAGATCACTTTACTATGCATTTATTCACAGTCACCCTACTTACTGCATTTCATCCTAGGCCAACACGTACACTACTCATTTGGCGTCCATAATTCACCTTCAGAAAAGAGCAATCCTTATCATCACTCACAGTTCACACACTGCATCAGCAGCATCTTTCTTTAGCACTCTCGAAATTCTATCAACCCCACTTTTAAACTCAAACTTGGTGTTTTGTTATTAGGAAGCAGAGCAGGTGACTTTCTAACTGACATACTTACCCCAACAAATCATCACAATATTATTACCCCACGGGTTTAGCAAAATAGCAACATTCTGCTTCCAAAAGTAAACTGTAACTACGGTAAAATGACAGCATTGGGTACTGCAATTTTATCCTGGAATTCACTTCCATCAACAATTAAATCAAGCTCTTCTGCACAATATTTCCGGCGTCAACTCAAACAATTTATACGTATTTGTGCAATTATATATGTATTTGTTTAAATATATTTATATTTATGTGTGTATGCTCACTATGTATGTTTATCCCTTGATAAATATTTAAATAAGGGCTAGTTTGTTATATTAAAATAGTTTCTTACAGTTTTTAGTTGTCAATGTTTGTTTACGTTATTTGTACTTGTTCTAACAGGATGTCCCTCTAACAGTTTTCACTTTGGGACCTGCTTCTGTATTATACGCATTTTTTTTCATTAAAAAAGTGTCAAAGCCTTGGCCAACAGTTTGACATGTTTCTTCGCATGCGGACATTATTCACTGTAAAAGCACCCAGGAATTACTTGTGATAGTTGCATAGCTTACTGAATCATGTCTGCGCGAAGTGACAGAAAAAATTGGTAAGTAAGCCCGCCAGACCTCAGGGGTAAGAAAGTTCGCCTCATTATTACTCACTGTGGCAACGACGATGGCTTCATCACAGCTGCCGGTGAATTATTTCGAGCCAGAAAGCGAACAGGTGACTATCAGGATGAAATAGATGGCGCCCACAACGAAAAGTGGTTTAAAGAAAAAAATACTGCCAAATTTGCCGCCACAAAGTGCCATAGTGCTTTATAATGCACCTTATCATTCTGTGAAGCTTGAAAAGGTAGCCCGTATGAATACGCTGAAAAAGAGACATTCAGGCCTGGCTCTCTCGGAAGGGTGTGACCTGTAGCAGTGAAATGGTGAAGGCAGAACTGATAAAGCTTGTTCAAACCGTAAGTACGGGGGGTAAGAGATATCGCATTGACTGCATTGCTGTTGATGCTGGTCACACTGTCCTACATTTGCCGCCATACCACTGTGAGCTCAAACCTATTGAGCTCGTGTGGAGTGATGATAAAGGTTATGCTGCAAAAGCCAATACACACTTCAAGGTGGAAGGCCTCAATGCTCTTGTTTGGAAAGGCGTAGAGCAAGTCACTGTAAAAAAATGGAAAAAATATGGGAGCCACGTAATAGAAGTGAAGGATGACACGACGAAGATTTATCACATCAATGATGGTGTCATTGATGACAACCAATGAGTCGTAGTGACCTTGGATGCTGACACGACGAGCAGCGATGAAAGCAGCATGAATGAAGATGATGATCAGCCTCTCCATTGACTGTTTCCTGAGGACAGTTCCACAAATATTGTGATATCACGGTCACCTGCTTACCAGACATGTCAGTTGCAATAGCTTTGGCAACTGTCACCGTGGAGCCTCGTACAAAACCATCCAAAAGCCGTCATGGTGTTTTACTGCCATTGAATGCCAAGACAGCATCTCTTGAAAATTTACTCGTCCAAGTGTCAGACAATGCGGTGCTCCCTAGTGCGAAGCCCATTCTTGTCACCACTGCATTTTTCGCGTGTCGCATAGCACTTCAAATACATCACTCATCTGTGCTCATATGCAATGTTTTCCCAGCGACACCATGCCACTGTTGCCTTCGCGGCAATATTTTGCGGGCTTTGTGTGCTCCCACTTACGACTGCCGTGCCCTTCGCCAGCTACAGCTACAGCTCCCAGTGCTGTGTGTTTTAATGCCACTGATGCCGAAATGACAACTTCAAAGCTGAAGTGTCGAACTGCAGATAGTGTTGTGCTATTTACCTGAAAGCCATCTCGTGTCGCCCCTGTTTTCTTTGTGTGTCGTACGGTTTCTGTGCCCTATGGTGGCTACAGCTACAGCTCCCAGTGCTGTGTGTCTTAATGCCATCAATGCCGTAGTAGAAACTTCAAAGCTGAAGCATCGAATTGCAGACAGTGTTCTGCTATTTACTTGAAAATCATCTCTTGTCACTCCTGTGTTTTTCACGTGTCATATGGTTGCTGTTCATTTCGTGTATCATATGTCAGAAGCAGTTTATCATCGGGTTGACTTTCTTCTTCGGTTTAAGGGGCACATCCGCAGATTATGCTTTCATCGAATGCTGCCTTTATGGGCGGAACACATGCATCCTCCAGTGTTGAAAAGCAAGAGCGAGATTTATGAGAAATACAGACAATATGATTTAGCCTGCTTATCATTAGAACTGCGGAATGGCTGGTTTGAAGCGAGCTGACCGCTGCTGTTTTGTCTGCTGTTGTCTTTACAATCATTCTTCTCAGGACTTTCCAGTTCGACTAAAAGGAAGTTGCTTAGGCTGTGAGGAGACAGACGATGAGCAGCTATGTCCTTATTGGTAATGCTCCCGACATATGGGATCCATGTATGATGATAGTGAACTGCTACATGCGGAGGTAATTGCTTAAAAATGGTGTTGCAGTGTTTGGATGAGAAGACCTTTTAACACCAAGCAACTCCAGGTTTTAGATGTGAACGGGTGCATTGTCACAGGGTTGTAAGAGATCTCATGCATCACCTGATCAATGAATAGGAATGGGTTTCGAAAGTATTCGTGCTCCTGGCGTTTCTTAACCCCAAAGCATTTCTGCAGCACGTCTATCTACGAACAATAGTGCTTATCACAATATAACTTTGGAATGCTAAGATGGGTCGCATATGCTACTGAACACTGGTCTAATGTCATGAACGTTTACTTGTCCTTTTCTGCCACCCAAGAAAACTGCATAGGTAGTATAGCAGAGCTCTTCTTGACTGCATGCAGCTTCAAGTTCTCTTCCATCACGTGCCTCGTGATTCAACAACAATCAGCTGACAGCTCATGTGTCCATTCACTTGTTGCTTCTTGCGTCTTGTGCTTCGTATAATTGCCCAGTTCACTGGGCACTGTCTCTGAACTGTATTGTGGAGTGCTGCAAGGTTCAGTCCTCGAACACCTTCTTGTTTTTATTTTTTACTTGGTCACCTTGCTTCATGTATGTGGTCATCTATGCAACTTTTTTCCAATTGCTGCACGTTTGCTAAGCAGCATCACCAGAATGAACAGGTTTTGCCTTCATATGAAGGGTGGCTCTTGAGCACAACCTAACAGGAAACAAGATTGCAGCTTTGTTACTTGTATTTTTACCATACTTATAAAATGAATTTCCTGTACAAGTGGGCATGCTCTATCGAATTGCTTTTGAATGATGACTGCGTATTTACATTATTTTTTCAAGCAAAGCAAAATTTCAATATATCTCGGTCTGTTTTTAGTGATTCATACATTCCTTTGCATTGTGTACATTTCTTGTGACTACATGTCTTGCAGTCACAAGAAAAGTCACAAACACTTTTCCATGTACGAACATTAGGAATACTTTAGAGCAGCACCTCCAATGACATTTTCTGAATAATGACAACCTTAACGGTATATTGGATAAAGTAAACTCTTAAGGCATGTGCTACTGATGTTAACGACATCTGTGGTATCTGCAGAATGAATATTTATTTATCACTCAAAACTCGCGATAATGTTATCAACCATAGTAACCATGCATAAGTTTTGCACGCATTGCTGTTAAAATGTAAAATTGGACACCGTATTTATTTCAAAATTATAAATATAGACTACAAGTTTTCAAGCTATTGCCACTGAAGGAATTATAAAAATCCAGAAATCACTTTCATCAATTCTTATTGCTAAATCGTGGTCAATAGCTTCCAAGATTCTGGTTCCCGGGGATTGTTGCAGAAGCTTGCGTGCTTTATCGGGATGGTGTGTGGTTCAAGGTGGATGTCTCATGTCTTAGTATTTCCACGTGTTTTTTTTTTTCATTGGAAAGTCTGTGATGCTTAAGTAAAGGGCACTGCCTTTTTAGCCAACCAGAATCATTGATGCTGATGACCAAGATTTGGCAGCACACAATAGTTATTTAGTGACGCCGATTTCTGACATTGTTGGTATAATAATCCCCGTGTGAGCTGCCTAAAAAAGCTACATGAATTGTATTTGAAATCAAATTCATATTTATAGTTATATGTTACCTGCCATGTGTACTTGATGAAAGTGCATACCATTATGTATGTGATATGGTATCATTGAGTTTGCTGACAATGCACTATGCATGAGCGCATTTCAAGCATGGTTTTAACTCATCTGCAATGTGAAAATTGCATTTTCTCTCATAAGGTTGCAACTGCGTTCGCCAAGAACATCAAGAAAGTTTTGCTTGTAACATCTCTAGTTTGTGTACATTCTGCTTGTTTTAGGACACATTGTTCCAAATCATTTCAAATTACCTGACGAATTCAGTTTTGCTAAGAGACTCATGTCACAGCCCCGCCGCGGTGGTCTAGTGGCTAAGGTACTCGGCTGCTGACCCGCAGGGCGCGGGTTCGAATCGCGGCTGCGGCGGCTGCATTTTCGATGGAGGCGGAAATGTTGTAGGCCCGTGTGCTCAGATTTGGGTGCACGTTAAGGAACCCCAGGTGGTCTAAATTTCCGGAGCCCTCCACTACGGCGTCTCTCATAATCATATAGTGGTTTGGGGCGTTAAACCGCACATATCAATCAACCCCAACTATATTGGGTTTTTGGTGTTTGCATCGCAGCGTATGCATCCACCTCGTACGAACTGAGTGATTGATTGATTAATTGATATGTGACGTTTAACGTCCAAAAACTACCATATGATTATGAGAGACGCCGTAGTGGAGGGCTCCGGAAATTTCGACTACCTGGGGTTCTTTAACGTACGAACTGAGTGTGAGAGAATTCCGTACAACCCTATCACCAATGGTGGCTCGTGAAAAAGTTGGCTACTACATGTACAGCAGCTGCACATTGCTTCTGTTTCCTATAGAAAGAGAACTTCACTGAGCCACCTGGTTGCTGTATTCAAGTAGCTCGCATGTTCAGGATGTTCAAAATTAAGCCTTTTGTTTTTCTTTAAAATTCAGTGCTATAAGTTGTGTGTGTAAACGCCACCTTTGCAGACAGCCAAGTGTTCAGGAGAACACAATGCGCAACAATAATTATCACTGTCAGACATGCCATTGAATTAGATTCAATGATGAACTTATTAGTGACTGCAGCAAGCGGCCATGCACGTAATAAAATTTTGAGCCAGCCACATTTCTACATAGGTCCAAAGATTGATATGTGGGGTTTAACGTCCCAAAACCACCTTATGATTATGAGAGACGCCGTAGTGGAGGCCTCCGGAAATTTCGACCACCTGGGGTTCTTTAACGTGCACCCAAATCTGAGCACATGGGCCTACAACATTTCCGCCTCCATCGGTACATAGGTCGGTCCAAATAATTCTGGCATGCCTGTGCTCAGATATCCCGCTGGAAAGTTTAGTTGGGGCTTGCATCATTTCGCATGCAGGACAGGGAGCACTAGCACACAGCTTCTACTCCCTGAAGTGCCGCATTTGATCTGACCATGGGTCGAAGCCATAGACATACATTATAATGGCGACCTTTTTACTACCGGCTGGTGATAGAAAGCACTCACTGCTCCTCCCACCAAGGAGTAATATTTTGCTGATCCTCAATGCCTTGCATGCGTCACCATTAAAAGCACAATTAGGCTTCCGAGTGGGATATGTCAAAGCATAGACATGCTCGAAGAATTTTTGCAAGTGGAAGTGTGGAGAAACACGAATGCCACAAACGTTTCTATGCAAACATACCCACTTATTGTAGGCACCGAAATTTCGTAATTCTTAGTTGATTGAGCAGCTGACAGCATTAATGTCTTATTTTGTGTCCCCCTGGACAAATAACTTATCTGAAAAGGTGGTTTTCTGTTCTTTGGGCTAAATTTTAATGCAAGCGCAAAGCACATCTCTGAATGTGTGAGTGCTGCTTCCTAAGGTTTTATGTCATGTTAATTTTTGAGTATTCTGCAGTTAGTCACATAAAATTCAACTTTTTGCATTGCAAAAGGGCTCTTGCCGATGAATGATTTGATTTTCACTGTAATATTGACTGAATATTTTGTTTTATTTTGTTTTTGTAACGTTAGTTCATTGTCTTCTCGAATTTAATGCCATAAGTGCAATCAAGTGATTTTCTACTGTTATACTTATTCATACCTAACTTGGCCAATACCTAGCCATGTGTGATATATTACAGTCATACCTAACCATGTTCGACATTGTTAATGATAACTGACAGAAGACATTTCGGAATATTGTGGCGTTTTTACTTCATTGTGTCTTTTGTGCGAGTATTTTGGGATGGAATTAGAATTCGCGGAGTTCTCAAAACCACAAATTGATTGTTAAGCACAGATTTATGGTGAAACTCATTACTTTCAACTACTGATGGTTCTAACATACCAAAATTTAAGCGCACTGGGCGAGAAAAATGTCAATTGTTCGACTGCTGCTTTTTGGCTGTAACAAATTTTGTACCTTCATGTATTTGCTAACTGGGCCGATAATGTGTTTGCTAAGCTAGCCTGCTAATTTTCGCTGCATTGATAGAAGTCTGCTTGAAGAAAACAGTTTGTGCCTTTTGTATGTGTGCAGGTTCCTGGACCAAGTATCTGGCCAGCTCGTCAGTTGCTTTGTATAGTTATAGTTATTATAAATCATGCAAGTTTTGGGACAAAGCGTGTAGTCAATGTTATGTACAATAAAGTTTACAAGTATGCAACAAGATTTGTTGAAATGTTGCAATTACTTTTGGATGTGCAGTATAATGCATTCCAGGTAACACCAAAACCGAAAATGAGTTGACGTTTGAAAGCCTTTCTTGTCTACAAGCAAAACAGATTATCGTAATGATAGACGGCAGTCACTGATTAATCATTTCAACAAATATGGCACCAATTTTGCTGATTTGAATAGTGCCAGCATTACTTTGATGCCAAATTATGTTGCTGTTCCTACTAGTTGCTCTCGACAGTGAACTACTAAATGCACCGATTGTAAAACGCTGACAGGGTGCAGCAAATTAACCATGGGAAACGCTGAACAAGCTGCTTTGCATTCAAAATAAATGTCTAAAAAAGGTGTTAAAAGATCTAGCAAAAGTCTTTTTAGAATCTTGGCAAGAAATTTATTAGGCTTCTGATAATACAAGTATTGTAAACGTTTACAAAGGCTCTTTAAAAATCTTGAAAAACGTTTTTTAGACTTCTTGCTAGAAGTTTTCTAGCCGTATAATAACGTGGCATTAGCACAGCTACAGGAGGTTTTCAAGCTGCCTAGGTTTAAATACCATCTCAAAAAGACTTCTTGGGTACCTTTGGACTATTCTTTTTGGACATTTACTAGAAGGTTTTAGCTTTTATTGTGTTTCGTGGGTGGTACCATTGAAATACTGCATGTACGCAAGCACATGTGGGACAGTGACGAAGTGAATGAGACTGGGGGAGCCTTTGATGAAGTGTGGCTTTCCTTGAGGCATACATTGATACGCAGCCTGATGCGGGCTATGCACACTTCATCACATCTAAGTGGAACTTCGTGCGCAGAGTCCTACCACAAGGCATTCTAGAACCTTGAGTTTGAAACAGCGAGCAAAAGTGAGACAATAGTGTACAAAACACAGGCGTAGCACTGGCACAGTTTAAATCAGCAGTGCCATTTCAGTGATGTTGCATGTTCGTTATTTGCCGTTTATTGCTGGTTGATAAAGAAGACTCACTTGTCAGTTAAAGCTACAACTGTGTTCTACTTTGTGGTCCTATTTTTTATGATGTTTCACACAAGAATGTACAGAAAATGGCTCGCATACAATCAGTAAACCTTAAATTGTGCTTGGTATGACAGTCAGTGTTCTGGGAATCAAGCCTTCCTCTGAATGCTTGATTGTTGACAAGTTTATATTTTGTTAACGATAAACAATATTGTTTTACCTAATACTCAAGTGATGTAGCCCATTCAGGCACATTGTGCACACATGTGAACACTACTTCTTTGTGCATGTTCACTCGAGAAGTTGCCGCGAAAGAAGAAAAAACACTGAGATGCGATTCATTTAGTTTTTCAAAAACATTACCATATTTGGCGAGTTACTTCACGTGTTACATTCTGGAAGTGACACAAAAAATAGAATCTTCGTTGGCTGACAGTGAATACAACTAGTCATAAATTGCACACATACTTCATGTTACTTGTAATTCTTTTTATGACAAAGTAGGGCATGAGTGATTCACAGTAAACTTACAAATTATTATGAATTTGTACAATTTTGTGGTCTTGCAATCTGCAGGAAGGACTGACGTTGAAATTGACTTATTTTCTGCAAGTCACTTTTGACGTCCGACCTGCTGCATATTGAAAAATCGCAAAAACTGTACCGATCTATAAGTCATGAGACACTAATGTACCATCGAACCACAGACCAATTTCCATTATCAGCACATCATGTAAATTATTGGAGCACATTTTGCTCAAGAACTTAGGCACATATTTCCAGGAAAACGTTCTGGTTGATGTTCGACATGGTTTTAGAAGAGGCTTATCGAAAGTAAGTCAGCTTACAGAGGTAGTTCATGATCTCTTATTAGGTATTAACAACCATAATCAATCAGACATCACTTCTATTACACTTCAGCAAAGCATTTGACGGTGTGTGCCGTACCAAAGTAATTGCCGAAATTACTTCTGTGGTTGGTGACGGTTTCATCACTGTATGGATAAAGAGCTTTTTATCTGATCAATCCCAATTTGTCATTATCGAAAACATCTCATCTGCTCCTGTCCCGGTGACTTCAGGCATCCCATAGGGCGCAGTAATGGACCTGCTGTTATTGTTGATTTTCATCAATTACGTAACAACAGGCATTCACTGTAAAGTAAACTGTTCACAGACGATTGTACAATATATCAGGAAATACACAACAGTGAACACCACATTTTACCCAATTGCACTCTAACAAAAATAACTGATTGGTGTGACAGGTGGAAAATTAGTCTTAATACAAAAAAAAATTTTTAAATGAGCTTTCATATGATGTGATGCATATGTAATGTGTAGATTGTAAATATAAACAAAAACAGTTGTCAACCGGGGCTTATTTGCATCTATGTGCTTGCTGCCTTTGTCTCAGTCGCACTGTCTGTATACAAGCATTAAACAACTCGTCTAATTCCAAGAGCTTAAGTTCCTATTACAGTGGACTCACGCAGCTTACGAGAATAAAGAGCACTACTCGAGAAGCTTTTGTATTACTGAAATCGCAAGCAGTCCCCCATCGGTGGAAATTTGGCCCTAAGGCGCGCAGACAGACCTCATTTCCTTGAAAAATTGCTGCAATTAAAATAGTTGTTTTCTACAGGTCGTGCAGAGCAACTCGCAAACCTTATTTATTTAACGAACACATCTCTACCAAACCTCGCCACTTAAGCTTCATGGCACTGTCCACATGCAAGTGGCTGCTCATATTATTTAAACGAAGCCAGCTGTCTCGTTGCATCACGTGAATCTGCACTATTTGGTAACACAGTACACACTTTACGCGTATATTTATAACACTCAGGACATCTATTTTCAAACAGGTATTTCAACTGACAAGTGCAGTTCTAAGTGCACAAAGCACGACACAATCAGTGTTGCACCGCGTATTGAGCAGGTCGCTTTCATTGTATAGCCATCTGCATGATTACTCAGGATGAATCACAATCACAAATGCACCGCGCCCCGTATTAACGTTACACGTAGCGGCACCACACACGCTTCGCATTCGTTATTCGTAGCATTGCGAACGCATGAGGTCTACTTACATATGCAGCATTAGACTGCGAGATTCTGCACTCCTCTCTCTACGTGGTTATCAAAAGAAAATGAAGAGAAAAGTGCCGACCCGTAACTGTCTCTCCTTACGAGGGCACCTCAACAGGTCGGCAGAGGGATGGGGTGGGAGAAGGAGAGTGAAAGAGATAGTAAGAAAATAGGATGTTAGTAAGAAGAGAACCCACACACGGAAGTAGAGAAGACATAGGCAATATGGAAACGGTCACAGGAGATCGTCGACGGGATGCACTGGTCTGGCGAGAGCTGCGCTGCACCGGATGTCGTGGACGACACGCCGATCGGCGAGGGCTACGTGGTACAGTCAATCAAGGCGACTGACGGCACCAAGAGTTCGCAGGCGACGAGCCGATCGGTGAGATTTTCACGGGCAGGAGATTGCGGTCGACGCGAAATCGTTCAGCTTGAGTTCCTCGGAGCGAATCTACATGCCCAGCGAGAAATCCGCAACGTATTAGGACGCAATGTGTGCACAAGTACGGCTTCCATACTGTTACATCGCGCACAGAGAGACAAGAAAGGAAGGAAAATAGGAGGAAAAGAACGGCAGGGAGATTAACCAGCTTATAGGCCGCCGGTTTGCTACCGTGCGCATGGGAGCGGGATGGAGTGATAAAAGATAGAGAGCAGAGAGGGAAGAGAGATAAATACGTCACATTCGGCAGCACACGTGCCCTCACTCAGTAATTGTCCAGTTTTTCTTTCGCGGTGTGTGGCAATGCTGTTATAGCGCTTGTTCAATTCTGTTTCGCGTATGAATTTCCACAGAGTTTTTGTCGCCTTCTGTTGCAATGTCTTCTGTCGGGCACTTGAAATTATAGTGTCCACAGACATTTGGCTGTTGTCGATTCACGCAAGAACGGATACCAGTGACTGTCTCTGGATGTAATACAACGAATCGTCACACAGAATGTGGTGTAGCATCTCTTCGCAGTGACAGGCATCGTAAAGAGCGTTGTCCGCCATTCCTATGACAAAGGAATAAGATTTCGTAAATGCCACTTTTAGCTATAAGCGATGAAGAAGGGTGGCTTCTCTTCGGTCGATCCCAGTGGGCATGCGGAGAGCCATCAAAGAGGACAGGTGGTGTTGACGATTCGTCTCGTTGTTGGTGGAAATTATAGTAAAAACGTGACTTCACGTGCAAGTCGTCGAAGTATACTGGCTGCATCGGTCCACATAAGTGGTATGTATGGCTTCATCTCGTGTTCCTTCAAGAGCTGCCCGCGCCGCAGTGTTGGCCTGTTCGTTCCCTATGACGCCGCAGTAACTTGGCAGCCACTGAAATGTCCCATGATGCCCTTTCTCGTGTGAAGTGTGGAGAAGGCATCGAATGTTCGTACGGCCCGCGACGCAGTGCTGAGAGCACAGATTGTAGGGCAGCCCTTGAGTCGCTGAAAATCGACCATTGTTGCGATGGTTCCCGATTGACCACACAAAGTGCAGCACGCATGGCAGCTAGTTCCGCTGCTGTAGATGCCGTGGAGTAGTCAGCCCTAAAGCTGATGGTAACACCTCTTGCTGGGACAACTACTGCCACTGACGAACACTGGCGGTTTGTGGAGCCATCGGTATATATATGTACGCTGTCTGAATATTTCTCGTGCAAAAGAAGAAGAGGCAGTTGTTTCAGCATGGGCGATGAAAGCTCAGATTTCCTTCGGATCCCAGGTACACTAAGATGCACTGTGGATCGAATAAGACACCAAGGGGGTGCCGATGGTTTAGATGCAGGAGTGAAGCCCGAGGGAAGTTTCTCGTTGTACTTCACAATAATTTTAGCGAACAATGCTTGGCGCCTTTCTGAAAGCAACAGTGCAAGGTGATGACAGGGAGCACATGCGAAGCGTCTGATGTGCGTTCTCAGGTCTTCTACAACAATGTGGGTTTGTACCGGATAGTCGCCAGCAATGGCAATTTTTGCCTCTGTTGACGTACATCTGGGCAGACTAAGGCACACTCTCATTTCTTGGGCTTGCCCTGCCTGTAGAACACGAACATTGGTCTTTCAGGTATTGCTAAGCATGGGCAAGCTATATCTAAAGAAACCGAGAAATAGGGCTCTTCAGAGCTCCATCATTCCGTCTACTGACATCCCAACGTCTTTCCCGCCAGAAACTTGAACATGTGGGAAATAGGGATCAGGCCCTTCTTCATATAGGCCACATGCGGACTCCAACAGAGATCCCTATCAATAATGATGGCCAAAAACCGGTGGGTTCTAGCGTAAGAAATTGGTCGCCTGCCGATTGATATTACATAAGAAGTCATTGTTTTGCGAGTGAAGGCCACTAGCGCGAATTTTTCTGGTGATATGCTGAGAACTTGTTTTAACAAGTTGTTGGCAATCATAGTTGCTGCTCTTTGAAGACGGGAACGTATCGAAGGATGTGTGACTGCCGAAGTCCAGACACAGATGTCGTCTGCGCATATTGAGATTTTAAGGGTACTTGGAAAGTATTCAGCAAGGCCAATTAGTGCAAGATTGAATAGCGTCGGGCTAAGAACTCCGCCTTGAGGAACACCCTCAGAAGTATAGCGTCGCGCAGTTGGGCCATCTTCTGTTAAGACAAAGAATAATCTTGCAGCTAGGTAACTCGCAATCCACCGAAAGACTCGACCACCAAGGCCAACCACCGCAAGAGCACTCAAAATGGCTTCATGTAGTACATTATCATACGCGCCTTTCACATTTAGAAACACATCTAGAAAAGGGTTGTAGATAGTCGCTTACGGGATCTTTCGTGCTGATCGTACGAAACTAGATCAACGACATTGTCAACGGAAGAGCGCTCGCATCGGAGACCAGCCACAGAATTCGGATAAATCTTGTAGTAGTCAAGATATCACTGCAGGCGGCCTAGTATCATCCGTTACGTAACTTCCCTACTTAGCTGGCCAGTGCTATTGGGCGGTATGAAGCGAGTTCGAGTGGGGATTCGCCCAGGTTCAAGATGAGTAACAAGCGCCTTACTTTCCAGTCATCAGGAACATTGCCATCCTGCCACGAGCTGTTGTAAAGGCTCAGCACTTCTCTCCTTGCACCTTCCCCAAGGTTGCAGAAGGCTCGCTACGGAGTACTATTTGGGCCCCGGAGAAGTTGAACGCCTGCAGAGAGCTAGTGCCGCCTCGAGCTCCTTCATTTTAAAAGGGAGGTCCATGTGGTAGTCACGGAAAGGGGGACGTCACCTTCACTGGAGAATCGGGACGAGTGGCTTGGTTGGCAATCTGTACACAGAAATTTTTTGCGACATCAATGTCTTGCCTCCCTTGAAACAGCACGAGCGCTTTGAATGGAAAACGCTGTTCCGTAGGGTGACGCAGGCCTTTCACCATTTTCCAAATGTGTGAGAGTGGCTTGCGAGGGTCTAGTGACTGGCAAAACGTTGTCCATCGTTTCGACGCTAATCCATCCATGCGAATCTTTTTTGCATCCTCCTGGCTGCCCTAGGATCGTGAATTTTTGATTTTGTACGCCGATACCGACGCTCCACCCGGTGTCAAAGTGCTCGGAGTCGCTCCAACTCTATGTCAAAGTCGTTTAGTGTGGGAGATATGGTCATCGTGCGAATGGCGTTTTACATTGTGCTCTTTCTAACCCAGATCGTAGGCCATCGCTGCAAGCATTTTCCATGTCAGTTTTGAAGTTGGTCCATTGGACTGCTCGAATGGTCGTCCGTGGACCACAACCAGACAAGCCTTTGTTGTTAAGGAAGATTGCAATATGATCACTTCCTCGTGTCTCAACATCTGGAAACCTCTTGACGTATCTCGCGAGGGAGTTGGAGACAAAAGCAAAGTCGAGACAGCTGCCGTATGTCACCCTTCGAAGAAAAGTGGGGCTACCGTCGTTCAGGAGAGTAAGGCCATAGTTGTAGGTGACGTTTGGTAACCTGCGTCCTTTTGCATTTGTCCGCGTACTTCCCCATGCGTGATGGTGCGCATTGAAATCACCTGTGACGACCCATGGTGCAGGACACACACTCAAAATATCCGCTAATCTCCGGGAATTGAGATAATTCGACGGCGATATATAGGCGCCTATGAGAGTAAACATGAGTTTGTTCTTTTTCACAGTGATGCAGACATACTAATTGTCATCGTGAGGCGCAATTGGTTGCACAACATACGTCAGTTCACGACGAACAAAGACGATGATTTTGCTGCACGCACCGTTTGTTGAAGACCTGACAGCTTGGAACCCCGATAGTGTTATTGGTTTCGACAAATCGGGTTCACAAATGACGATGAATGAAAACACGTCGGTAAACACAACCTGACAAAAATCAGAAAGGCGTGACTTTAGTCCTCTGGCGTTCCGTTGGTTGACGGATGCAGCCTTGACTTCTTTAAGAATTGATGAAATGTGAGTAGCCATTTTCCTAGTTGAGAGATTCAAGCTGTGCGCTTAGGGCGTCCAATACTCTAAGTGTGCTTCAAACAGATGCTGTCTTCATGTCGACTAATATCGCTCGGATGGCTTCTATGAGGGAACGTGCAGCGATATCACTTGGCGATCTGTTTTAGGCAAATCTTCCATGGCTGGAGACGGCTCTGGTGTGGCCGTAACCTGCTGAGGTTCCTTGGCAGAAGAGCGGGTCAGGAGCGTGGGCCATTCCTTCAGGGAAGGAGGCTTCTCCGCTTCTTTCGTAGAAGTGGTGGGTCCTTTCGTGGTGCTACTGGGTGGAACCACTAAAGAGTGGGAACTACCATTTCTAGAATGTGCCTTCTTTGAAGACTTTCGATGATGCCGACGTCGACGCTGACGCCGGACTAATTCGGCTGCCTCCTTGCGTGTCGAGTTGTCTCGGGCCATTTGTCTGAGAAACGCTTGCTCCTTTTGGATTCGAGGGGAGTTTTTCGACGAGGCAGCGTGAGGACCGCTGCATTTGGCGCACATCAGAGTAGTCGCCCTACAGGCGTCTTCGCCATGAGGTTCAGCGCAACGGGGACACAGTCGGGATTTGGGGCCAACGCCCTTGACGTGTCCTAGCCTGAAGCACTGATGACATTGAAGTGGCTTTTGGATGAATGGCCGAACCAGATGTCGGAAATGTCCAACTTTAAGTGGGACAAAATGCAGTCTCACTTGAAAAACACTTTTACACAGCGCTTATTTCCAAGGCGCCGCACTTGCGTAATGACAGTTCCCTCAATTGTAGGCTCGATGAGGGTAGGCAAGTCAACATTAGAAAGGGCAATGTCGATGTTATAAATTACACCGGCAATTCATTTATCATCCATCGGGATAAAGGGGCGCATTGTAATGTCACCTAGCTCAGTTATTTGCTCCAACTGTCCTAGCGCACTCACATCGTGCACGTCAATGGCGAGAACATTCTTCCCCAGGTTTATTATTACGTCAGTAAAACTTCTTTTGGGCCTAGTTGGTTCATAATCATAGGGGTACTTTTACAGCGCAAACACGACACACCACAAAGAAAGAGACGACACACACAAGCGCTGACTATCAACTGAATTTATTTCGGGAAAAGTCAATGCATATATACCTCCAAGGCAACCATACCGCACATGCGCCACGCAATCGACAAAAAAGGTACACAGAAAAGTGTAATCTGAGTTGAAAAAAGATGCAGCATATTACATACGCGATGAAATGATACGTACGCTGGCAACACAATGTTAGCCTGTTTTTGCAGAAGAAATTGAAGTCGCTAGTGTACAATGATCCCTTTCGTGCGAAAAATGCAGATGTTGTGGTGCAGTTCTTGAGTGGGAATACTAATGTGGGATATGGTTTCTCAGTTGACATAGAAGATTTGTTTTATTCTGTACCCCAGCATGAGCTTATGTCTTCAGTGCAAGCATGCATTGAGGGCTACGGGGCTGTGCCTTTCCAGAATTTTGTAGGTGTTTCTTTGAGCAATTTCTTGAGCCTTTTAGAGTATTATCTTAAGGTCACTTTTATCGTTTTTAATGACCAGCCATATTTGCAGCGTAATGGCATATGTATCGGGTCCTGTCTGGCGCCTCTACTTGTAGATATTTTTTTAGCAAATGTGGATAGTTCTTTAAGCAAATGTTTTAGCGCGAGAAAGATTGTAAAGGTTTTCAGGTACGTCGATGATTTTTTGGTCTTATTATCTCTAGACTCCTCCTACCAGGACACGGTGACTAAGATTTTAGACGATTTTAGCCGACACGGACGAGGTCTTGTTTTTACTATTGAGCTCCCGCAGAAAGGTGTTTTACAGTTTTTAGAATTAAGGCTCGAGTTTTGTGAACGTCACGTGTGTTGGTCCTACCATCCACGGGCAAATAAGGACTTGTTACCTTTTAAGTCTGCACATTCGAAAATTGTAAAAAGAGGAATTGCGATGTCGGCCATGGAAGCGGCTCTTAGAAAATCATGCACCCACAAGATGCAAGATAGCTTCACAAATCAGATCAGCCGACTTTTGGCTGCTGGGTTCCCCAAGTCGCTCTTGACTGAAGTGGCGGAAACGCTCGTCCAGAGAAAGAAATCCACCAAGCGGGCGGACGCCGTACAGGACAAAGTGAGGCCTGTGGTGGTCCCCTATATGCATCGTATCTCCCATCAGCTCAAGAAAGTGGCAGGCAGACATGGTGTCCCTTTGGCGCTGTCTGCCCCCAACAAGCTTTCCAAGCTATGCTCCCGCACCTGCGGTATGAGCAGAGGAGGGTGCAAAATACGACACGGTGTGACCTACGTCCCGTGTGCCGTCGGCGTGGTTTATGCCATCCCGCTCTCGTGTGGTAAGTTCTACGTCGGGAAAACTGGAAGATGCATCAACGAGCGGCTCAGGGAACACTCACAAAAGATTAACAAGAATGTGGATAAAGGAGCCCATCTTGTGGCTCATATTAACGCTTGCTGCAATTGTGAGGCACGATTTGAAGGGACGTCGATTCTTGGCAGGAGCAGCAATGAGCATGCGCTGCTGGCTTTGGAAGCCTATCATATCAGAAAAAGTGCTCATCTTTGCATAAGTGACACGTCTCTGACCCTGCACCCATCCGAGTTTGATTTCATTTCATCGCGTATGTAATATGCTGCATCTTTTTTCAACTCAGATTACACTTTTCTGTGTACCTTTTTTGTCGATTGCGTGGCGCATGTGCGGTATGGTTGCCTTGGAGGTATATATGCATTGACTTTTCCCGAAATAAATTCAGTTGATAGTCAGCGCTTGTGTGTGTCGTCTCTTTCTTTGTGGTGTGTCGTGTTTTGCGCTGTAAAAGTACCCCTATGATTATTATTACGTCCTTAATTTGATCTGGCACCGCACATTCCAGTGCAACGGAAAGGGCTTGCCTGTTCAGAAGTCGTAACTTGCTTGAGGGATCTTCCAGCATGAAGATGATAACGTGCGGCCAGCGCGCAGGCTTTCACTGTACAGTCGCTGTACTTGCAGGAGCTGATGCTGATGCTGATGTATTGGTAGTCCTTCTCCTCGCCCTCTTATCCCGGATAGGTATAAAGCCCTCATCGGATGTGTAGTCTTCCGACATAGAATACAAATCAGTGTCTTTAATGTCCCTGGGGGAGAGAAGTAAAGCACCAGGAATAGAGCCATCATTTCGTATTGAACGCGAGCGGCACTCCGCATGCCCATAGGCATGCGTATACGAAATCTGATGAAGCGTGGTGCTTTCATATTCAATTTGGCTAGTGCGGCGATTTCCACCAAAACATGAGCTACTGAACCCTATTCATCATATGTCTACGTGCAAGTATCTCGAAGACGCGTACTTTTACGGTGCCGAGGAGAATATTTAACCGCTTTCACAATAACAGCTCATCTCATTGCGCAGTTGCACAGTGTCCCGAGATGCGTTTGTCGCATTCGCTGCAGCGCTCCCGCTAGATGACGACAAAGCGCGGAAGGATACACTTAGATGTGCGCGCCCTCCTGATTGGTTGAGAAGGCCTGTAGCTTCCACAGTGCTGCACGGAACAGAGTATAGAAGGGGGACTGGTGGGAGCAGGTTGTGAAATTGAATCCTGGCTTGGAGGGCTGAATTTTCGACGGAGGCAAAAATGCTGTAGGCCAGTGTGCTCAGATTCGGGTGTGCGTTAAAGAACACAAGTGGCCAAAGTGTCCGGAGCCCTCCACTACGGCGTCTCTCATAATCATACGGTGGTTTTGGGACGTTAAACCCTACATAAAAATCAAGCATTATGAGAGGTGGGAGCGAGCAAAGGCTAGCCAACGCTGTCTGCGTCGGCGTTGCGAGGTGACAGAGGGGGAGCGTAAGATAGAAGAGAGGGGAATGAGGCGCGCATGTCCACTGAGGGTGGTAACGCTGCACACCATATTGAACTCGGTCGTAAGATGCATCACCTCTAAAAGCACCACATTCGTTACTGCCCCCTAGTCAGCGTTTGCGAAGATATCGTAATGTTGTTTCACTCAAGGTTCTTCACTTGAGATGCTAGGTTCTCCGCGGGCACCTTGTCTCTTCCAATCAATGAAACTGAGAGCAATTTCCTTTAATACATGCCGTGTTAAGCAACACATTTGTTACGTAGCGTATGCTTTACCTTGACGGGTATGTTCAGGTTGCGTCAATGATGGTGGCTCAGTACAAGTGCCACTTTACACTTTCTGGCCTAGTAAAGAGAGGAAATGTACAGCTAGGCAGTGTTGGGAGTCAAGATGCCAAATGAGGAGTATAGAGAATTTGGAAAACTTACGGTTGCACTTACGGCGCATGACTGGAGAACAGACAGGACTTCTTTGAACATCTCAATCGCCTTCAATGGATAACCTTGTACGCTAGTGCCTTGATTTCTTTTTACCGAAGAGGCGCAACTTCGCTATAAAAGACACCATTGTGAAGTCACATTCAAGTCAAGGAAATGACATCGGGATCGTGAATTGAAATTGTCTAAGGCCACCCCTTTGCGCACAACGCTTCGACAATTTGCGCTTTCAAGTGTTAGAGAACAGAGAGTATAGGTAAGTGTTCTTCCATTTCTGCACAATACAACCCAATATTTGGCGGTCTCATGCCAGATGTATGAATTCGCACTTACGAATATCTCATTACGAATTATTTTCACCCCTTCGCCGCGTTGTCTGTTTTTACTGGTACATTCATAGAACTTTTTGCTAATATCCCGAGGGAAAGGTACACACGCAGTCTTTAGTTCGCGACGACTGATTTACTGCCTATGATCCAGTAGTTCCATAATTCTGCATCTTCTCCTCTTTGAATGTTTCAGTACAATCCTGTCAAATCTTCATTTGCCGTCATATATAGCTTTCTTATTTGACGAAAATTTCTTGAAGATACTCTCGTGCAGAAATGGCTAGGTTTCACACCTAGGCTTGAAAAATCCATGAATAACGATTCTGTTTCACTCATTCAGATTCTAGCGGCATAGAATTTTATCTGTAATGAGGCAAAATTTTATCCTACAATTTAAATTTCGGATTTTACAAACTGCACTTGATGCAGAACATCGGTAATTTACATGGCTCGTGTTTTGAGGGGCCTAGCTTGTCCATCAACTGCACTGATGTTTCTTGTAAAGACTGTGCTACTCTAAAGCCATTCAAAGCCAAGTGTTTCGTTTTGGCCTACGAGAAGTTGGAGCTGTAATGATGATCATTAGGGTATCCAAAGGGAAACGATGCTATCAATATTACAACCAACGTGCTAGATAAGTGAGGCCTCCGAGTTTGGCATGTGCCAAAAATAAAAACGGAAAATAAAATCGTAAAGCACAGGCAGAAGCTCTCCTTGAATGAATTTTTTTATGGTGCCACCAGTTCTAAGTGGCACCTCCTACAGGGCGTACACAGCGATAGCAGGAAATTCAACCCGCACATTAAAAAAGCACCGGTTTGATTTAACAAACAAGCGAAAAAGTCAGGCCTCGCTTGCTCCAGTGGCGCAAGACTAAAGGCACGGGTAAGATGATTGGTTTCCTGCTCGTGATATCCATAGGAAGGGATGCCAAATTGCAATATGTGATGCGAAGTGATACTTATTTATAGGAAGTAATGCCAAGGGATTCCGACTTCAAGTTGACTCCAGCACAGCCGCCTCTCACTGTTTAGGCCATACTACATTGTTCACTACTTTAAACAAGTCGAGTCCAGCAGTCTCACTTGGCAGCACGCCGCGATTCCCGGTAAGCCACTTCCCCATCAACATTGCGAATCTCCTTCGGTCTTTGAATGTCTGCGTCAAGTGCCAACGCCACGCACCGGCTTTATACAGTACGAAGGGGCGCACGTGCTCTTGGACATCACGTTACATCCATGGCGTGACCGGGCATTTGGGCCCATTTCGGCCAAGGCAGACGTACTTGTGGCGCAGCAGTGCACGGGCTACCCAAACAGGCGCACAGCTTTGCGAATGATTGATATGCTACGCGTGAAGTCGTCGTCACGACACGGAGCTTTTTTTTAAAGACTGTACTCTTTCTGGGGGCACTCAAACACAAAAATTTCACTCGGTCTGTTTGTCTGTGACCCGATTCAGCCACCGGCGAAAGTTTAAGCCCTTGCTTCAACTCCCTGCCATCTTGGTCTGGTGGCTGCGTTCATACATGCGAACATTGTCGATATAAAACGGAAGTATTACGCATATCTGAGGCGCAACATAATACGCATCAGGTGGCGTGTTTCTTTACTAGAAAATGCATAGATGCGGAATTATAAATACCTCAGCGTTTCTTAAGCTGCGCTGACAATGGGACTAAAAAGTGAGTGTTTCTTACGCTTTGCTAAGGTGACACAGTGCTGCCGCCTACCAGTGACTCTGCGTTCTACCCAAGCGTTTGTTCACCGACATTACTGCGAAATGGCGTCCATGCCTCACGTAGCGCCTACAGACAAAAGGTAAACTGGCGTCTTTCCATGATGTTTGCAGCTAAGCACACGGATACCTGGCCAAATTTTTAGTTCACGTTGAATAGATCACGGTTGGCTTAAAGAGCTTTGCTGCCAATTGATTGACTGATAAGTGAGGTTTGACGTCCCGAAACCACCATATGATTATGCGAGACGCCGTAGTGGAGGGTTCCGGAAATTTCGACCACCTGGGGTTTTTTAACGTGCACCCAAATCTGAGTACACCGGCCTACAACATTTCCGCCTCCATCGTAAATGCAGCCGCCACAGCCGGAATTTGATCCCGCGACCTGCGGGTCAGCAGCCGAGTACCTTAGCCACTAGACCACCGTGGCGGGGCTCTCTGCTGTCAATAAAGTTACAAACAGATCAGCGCCATCCGTCGCGAAAAGCATTAAAGAACGAAGGGAATACTGCAGTGTGCAGTGTTTCTGCGAGATCACTTACGCTCATACAACAAGAAAAACCACTGCGCCTCAGCGCCATTTGGCGCATATAAGCGCAAATAAAGTGCGTGGTTTCATGCCCGGGCACGGAGTGCATGCAGTTTCATCGAAATAAAACTAGTGCCGGGGCTTGAGTGGCTAGCTATTCTGAGCCTTCGAGAGCAAAATTAGTGCTGGTCAATGTAAGCAACTCGTTTTTGGAATGTGAGGCATGGATGATTATGGTAGTGTGAAAAAACGAAAAAGAAAGCTGTGCTTACTTTTCCGTAAAGAATAATTACGTACGAAATACCTTCTCAGTTAGTTTTTTTTTAGCTTTTCGATAATCTTCATAGCTTGTTGGATAGGAATTGTTTATATTGTTCAGCATAACATCCTTTAGATCCTTTTATTTGTGGGTGCCACAATATTGCCTAACAGGTGATGCCGTCTCTGGTCTCGCAACACGCTGGCTTGTGCGAAGATCCGCATTCGCATGGCAAGATCATGTACGACTGTAGTTACCGTCAGTTTTTTTTTCGTACTGGCGTGTTGAATGCCGTATCAAGTGATGCCATATAGGTATGAATGAGTCTATATGACGTCCGGGAAAGGCTTGATGTGTTAAGGGTCAACGATGTCAATATAAGACAGCAGGAAGATGTCACGAGTGTATCATATATGAAGACCGACATTTTCGGCATAGTTTTTATGTTTGAAAAAAAACGCATAAATAGGAACAAACAAGTGCTGGCATGCTTCGGGGATGCAACAATATTTTTTCTTGGACGGTAATTCTTCAGCTGGTTTTTCCACTCGTGGATTATTTATAATGTCGCACCAACTACCGCTGTGCATTCAGCCATGCGGGAGCAAGCGCGCAGTCTCGGTTTCGTGGCGAGCACGGCATTGTTGTATATTGCCACATTCTTTCCACAAGTTTTGTTATCGCCCCGTTACACTGTACGTAATTCTCAGCCCAAACCAATAAGTGTTCGCGAAATGGGTGTAATATTAACGAAATGATCTACTGGAGTCCCGAAGCTTCTCTAACCCTACAGACGTGAGAATTATCTACAGTGTAAGGGGTTGATTTGATTGATATGTAGGGTAACGTCCCAAAACCACCATATGATTATAAGAGACGTCGTAGTGGAGGGCTCCGGAAATTTCGACCAGCTGGGGTTGTTTAACGTGCACCCAAATCTGAGAACATGGGCCTACGGCATTTCCGCCTCCATCGGAAATGCAGCCACCGCTAGTGTAGCAGGGCGATAACAAAACTTGAGCAAAGAACGTGGCAATACCTTGCTTCTAAACAGTGACCACTTAATACTCACTGGTTTATTGCCCTCAAGTGTGGACAGAGTTATAGCTGTTTACATGGCAGCTATCTGCTCATGCATAAAAATGATTTTGATGTTGTAATGCCTGCACGCTACTTTAGATTTTTTTAGAGTCGCAATATTCAATGGCCCCTGGGCAGCAATGGGGTGAAGATGGTTCGAGAGTGTCTTTTTCTTATATGATATACAAGAAGATGTCGGCGCACAAATATGGTGCCGGCTACTCCTTAGCCCTTGAGTGAAACTTGAACACGTATCTTAAAGTAAAACATACAAAGCCGTGCACGGAAAATAGAACACTCGGGTACAGATTTGCAAAGACGCACTTATACACACATATCACAACAAAATGATAAGAAAATGTTCGAAAGTCAGGGGATGAACTCTCTGATAATGTCCCTCGTTAATTTCAGTCCTAGCAGCACAGAACAGCAGAGCACACGTCTGGTCCTTATGAAGATGTATTCGCTCGTGTGCACATAATAGTCGACCCGTCATTCACTTCAGTACACACATAGGATGGGTGTCATATGAGAATGCGCATAAGTAGACGGGTTATACAAATGAAAGTTCGTTACTTCTTAGTACTTGTCAGCGATTCCGCTGTCTTGTAAGAAACGTGTTAATGCTTTTAAAGCGTGTGACTGTAAAACTCCCGTTGGCCATGGGCCCAGAAGTTTTTTCATGCTAAACGGTCTGCGGTCTAATGCCAACAGTTCCGATTTAGGATGGTGTCTCGGCATGTCATGATGTGGACAGTCTATGAGAAGGTGACATACATCTTCATTCATAAATCCACATTCGCATTCGAGAGTTTCAGCTCTGCCAATTCTGTGCAAAAAATGTTTTGTGTATGCGGTGCCTAGCCTCAATCGGTGAATTAGAGTTTCCATACTTCTATGTAATGCCAGCGTAATTTTGAATTCAATAAATGGGTCGATTTTACATAAATTACAGCTATTTGTACTTTGGTCAAACCAAGCAGTTTTGTTCATTCTGAAAGTTTTTATAATACTACGCAATTCATTTTTCGAAATTTAAAAAAACAGTAACGTCTTTACAACGTGCTTGTCGTGCTGTTTCATCGGCAGCTGTGTTTCCAGGAATGTTGCAATGGCCAGGTATTCACTGGAATTCGATCTCATGTTGTGCATTGCTTGCTCTGGTGAGCTTTTTCAGCGTTTTGTATGTCATACTATCACTAATTACTGTCGTGTTTGTACTGGAGAGTGATCTTAATATGGCCTGTGTGTCACTGAAAAGTACCCATTTTTTCGCGTCTGCTACCGAGTGTATAGATTTTATAGCATACAGAATAACGAAAAGCTCAGCTGTAGTAGATGACGTCATACGATATTATTTGGATGATTCCAGAATATTGAGCTGTGGTAAATGCTGATGTTGAAGACGTTGTAGTACTTGAGCCATCTGTGTAAATGTGTATGTACCCTGGATACCGCATGTGTATCTGATAAAACACTAGATGTTGAGCAGCTTGGATGAACATGTCTTTCTTTATAATAATGACATCCACTAAGAATTCAATGCTTGGTATTGCAAGCAGCCATGGAGGATAGCTCATTTCAGAGCTCCAAAATTCACTGGGTAATATATGTACATTACTCTGTATTTCTTCATGAGCACTCCTTTTATCTCTCAGTAAAATCTCCAGTGCCAATGAGTGGTCGTTGTGTTGCGTCTGTAAGCGAAAAAATGGCGGCATGTTTTGATTGTTCTCATGACTGGAAAGGGTGGTTGTCGAGTCTCTCTTATGACAAAGTTGCTGGAAGTCACTAGTGGAACACCTATGCAGACGCGCAGTCCCCTAGCTAATAGTCTTTGAAGTCGCTCCTCTGAAGTGTGGGAAAGGCCGTGTAAGACTGTTGCAGAATATGCAACCTTTTGTCGCAATAAAGCATTGTGAACTGCGAGAATGCATGATACATATCCGCCCCATGATGTCCCAGCAATTCTGCGGAGTACATTCACTAGCATATTCCTCTCGTTTTCGAGTGCCTTTATGTGAGGTACCCATGATTGCTGTCTATCAAGCATTGCTCCGAAAAACCGTGGCTGTGTCACAATCATTAGTGTTTCTCCTTCTAAATTTAGATGGAGGTTTTTTAACTTCATACGTGTGAAGAGCAATACAGCTGTCTTTGCATGCGACAGAACCATTCCTTTTTGTTTTAAGAAGTTGTTAATAATATTTATGCCGCCTTGCAATGCAATCTGAATTAACCGTACGTACAATCCAGATACCCAAATGCATTCATCATCTGCGTATAAAGAGTATTTTAACCTAGAATGAGTCTTTCCACTGAATCCCCCATAACGCAGTTGAAAAAAAAAGTACACTTCCTTGTTTCACTCTCTGTCTGTCGTCGTGTTTCGCACTCTTTTCTTCACTCGTCTGAACGAATATTTTGCGACCTGATAAAAATTTAGATATCCACCGTCTATAGCTGAGAGAAGAAGTGCACTAGAGCTAGAGCCTATGACTGGCATCGGGAGTTATTATGTTTATTCTTTTACCAAATGTCATCATGATCATCATCAGCGTTACTACGTCCACTGCAGGACAAAGGCCTCTCCCATTTTCCACCAGTTTTACCAAATGTACTGTTGCGAAATCACCGTTGTCGTCCGCAATTCTAAGCAGTAGAATCAGCACTTCAAGAAACACCAGACTAGCGTAACAACGTGGTTTTTCTTTCATTGCCTATAGGAAATTGAAGAGGGTTGTATATCGTTGCGCGACTTGCTGGGTGTTCCTCACGTAAATGATTGTCTTCCCCGAGTAGCAACAAAAAGTTCTAAAGATGGAGTGACAAAACTCTTTTTTTTTCTCTTCTGTCCTGATGTCAAATCGCACATCATCAATGACAGGGGTCTCAAACTCATATCACCCAAGGAGGTTAAAGTAATATTTGCTGGAGAGGAGGAGACGGCCCTCAGGTGGAGCCGCGCGCCACCATCTTGCCATAGGCAGAAAGCGCGCCTTCCGCAACTCAAGCGGCTGCGGCCACATAGATGGTTCAGATGTTCGCCGGTGTTGTATGGCGTCCGGACGTTGTAATAGATACATCATGCCTTTCTTAAGGCTACATAGGTCAAGTGAAAAGGTTTTCTCGGATACTGTTTCTGTAGTGACTACTATATTTCGAGCTTGATGAAAACTTTGGAACACATGCATGTTGATAGCTCTCAACCTGTATTCACATATCTCATGGTCATTCCTATTTTCCTAACGGGTTTTTTAAGGACCAAAACGTTTAAAGCACTTCAGGTTGTGTTGTTGAATACTTGTGTCATTAGATGACGGAATGACTGGTAGCGAAAACGCAGCGATCACATATGTTATAGAGGCCCTAGCTTGTTGAATTGTTGCAACCGAACTGAGATGTGACCCGCAAGTTGACCGACTGCAGGATTAGATGCGTTTCTAACACCTGCAATGTTCACTGTACGCATCCGTGTGCTTATTGATACCACTACAGTGGCAAGCGAGTGGGAAAATAACATACAGTTAACTATTCGTTGGAACTAAACAGGCGTCTCCGTCATTTCATTCTGGAGTACAGGCAGCAGCGTAGACATAATAGTTCACAGAGCACGACACAAGGAAGGTGAGTGCGCTGTGAGCTATTATGGATCTTCACCAACTAGCCTGGTCATAAACCTTGCGTAGCCAAATGTTTTTTAGAGGGGGGGGGGTGTATTTTGTTGTTTTCGGGAAGGGCACCCTCTTGAAATCACCATTTTTCTCTTTCTATGCCATGGCAAAAAAAAATGGCAGCATATCCACGGAGTGAATGATGGAGAGTGGGGCGAAACATTTGTCCGTCCATTCGTTCTTGCTTTCTTGCTTCCGTCCGTCCGTGCGTCCTTCTGTGTGACTGTCTATGTGTCCATCTGCCCATCCGTGCGTGCGTCTGTTCATGCGCCCGTCCCTGCGTTCATCCATGCATCTGCCCCTGCGTCCGTTCATGCGCCCATCCATGCATGTCTGTGTGTCCATTCGTGCATTTCTTCAACACTCCAAGTACCACCATCTCGCATCTTTTCATCATATATTCCCTGTATATAAGCACCGCAATCCAGCGACATTCTAAGGACTAAACGAGAGGTGGCACACGCACACTTTCTTACGGCTTGCGCTCCGGGTCTACTTACCACCTTTAACCACCTCGAGTTCATGATATATACTAGTTCACTGTATTCATGGCACTGCGGCCCAACGCTCGCTAAACCTTCCTAAAACCAAGGAGGTTGCGCCCAGCGAGTATAACGTAGCAACCTTTTCCTGTCAGATAGTGCTCAATGTACATGCCAGTGGCTGCTAACGGGAAATGAGAGACAAGAGAATTCGGCTTTTACTTTGTTACGGCTTGCGCTTCGTATCTACTTCCCACCTTTAACCACCTCGAGTTCATTCATGGTATACACTAGTTCACTGTATTCATGGCACTGCGGCCTTTCGCTAAACCTTTCTAAAACTAAGAAGGTTACACCAAGCGAGTATAACGTAGCAACCCTTTTTTGTCAGATCGTGCTCAATGTACATGCCAATGGCTGCTAATGGAGATCGCAGCGTGCGCTTTAAGTAAAAGTCGAATGCTCCTGTCTCTCATTCCCAATTAGCAGCCATTGGCAAACATTCAGCACTATTTTTTTATTGTTCAACAACGCACAGAAGAAATCTCTCACCGGCACCACCTTGGAGATCAAAATGGTATACTTGTTACATTCTACAACAGCTACGAGGGATGAACGAGTACCACTATAAAAAGCTTCGCCCCTAAAAATTTCGGGAGAACGGAGGGGGGGGGGGCACGGGCTCAATGTGCCAATCCTTGGCTACACCCCTGCTTCTTGGTTGTCTTAATTAGAAGCTTTACTGGCTACCACGAGGGTAGTTAACATTATTTGGGCAGCACATAGGAACCTTTCCTTTTTTTAAATTCGTGGCTTTTATTTTTTTATTTGAAGTGCAGCGAGCAAAAACCAGTGTCGGAACTGTGAAATATTTTGGTGCAACTAACTGCAAACAAAGCGATCATTTCTGAGGAATACTCATGAAATTATTTGTATTCAACTTAAAGATGTGAGAGTTGCATGGGCTACATGGCAACTTTTGCAAAAAAAAATGGTTCGTGTATCCTAAGGGGAGCTAAAACAGCTCCAGCTGACATCGCCGTTTCAAAAAAGGCCTTTCGTTTACCCCGTACGAGGTAAGCGAAAGGCCTCAATTTCCGAGAAGCACTTAAGAATTATACTGAAACGAATCTCTAAAATAGCGAAAATGTGGTCGCATATTCGGTAATCGGGAGCTATGTGTTTCAACGGCTAAGTTTCAATATATGGTGGTCGTATTTGGTGTCTCACGAAAAGAATGCTTATGTACCAGTAACACCTGGGGAGCTTACCTGAAAAGTGTTATCAGTCACGATAGGCGAAAAAATAATGTGAGCCCCACTTTGGAATATTAAGAACAGTCACAAAGTAAAAAAAATATGGCAGAAAGATTTTTTTGTACGGGCTACGGACCACGTGTTGGATACCCATGGTTTATGATTTGCTGTCTTGCGGATGTCGTAACCTCACGGCAATGATGTCCCCAAGTCCGTTTGATGTACTGGTCAGCAAATGAAGAAGTTTTATAAGGCTGCACGTGCGGAGTGCTAATTGAATGTATGATACCGGTTATGCCGTCTTGAAGTGATTGATCAATATGTGGAGTTAAACGTCCCAAAATCAACATATGATTATGACAGACGCCGTAGTGGAGGGCTCCGGAAATTTCGACCACCTGGGGTTCTTTAACATGCACCCAAATCTGAGCACATGGGCCTACAACATTTCCGCCTCCATCGGAAATGCAGCTGCCGCAGCCAGGATTCAATCCCGCGACCTGCAGGTGAGCAGCCGTGTACCTTAGCCACTAGACCACTGCGGTGGGGCATTTTGAAGTGAAGGATTTCTCGTACGTGCTTACAACGCTGCATCAACTGCAGTGATCTCCACACTGAGCCGAGCTACAAGGCTGATTGTTAGACTAAGCACCTAATAATAAAAAAGAATAATAAAAGGAAGCGAAAACCACAGTGATGGTTACTTAGGAATGCTAGTTCGCGAGTGTTGCTTATGTATTTCGGCCATAACAGGACAGGGCAGTACTTCATGTATTTGTTCTGCCATCTGGTCATATTAATTCAATAAGTGTTTGGCTGCGTCAAGCACTGGACATTCAGCATTTATTGCGGAGCCTGTTGACTTATAACCTGCCACACAACACAAACGATGTACATTGAAGAGACAGCAGCAGCAAGACCTCCACGTTGGGTGATGAACATCGCATTATTATTCATATACAATCGTTCACTTTTTTTCTCTGGTTGTTAGAGCGACAAAAATGGCAACGGTGGTTCTTTGTTTACCTTTCGCTGTCAGCCATCGCAACGAAAGAGAATAAAATATGCAGAATAAGCTAAAACACACAAAAATTGTTTGACAACTTCATTCATCCGAGTCCCAGCCCGCATACACTTCGCGCCGGCGCGCACGTGCCAGAAATGAAGAAAGCGCTGGCTGCCAGACCGGGATCCTGCTCACCCGACGCAAAGGTTTATTGGCAAGGTTTAAATTTTGATACAGAACGAAAAACAAATCCGGCAGATCTCACGCATTGTGGCAATCAGTTTTTTGGGAATGTGTGAGGGATCTTACGCCGTTTTTTTTTCTTGTAACCCTGTGTTACGAGCATGTGTGTGCAAACTTAGCAGTTGTACGGATATCGTCAGCTTAAAAGGCGTGGCGACTGCACTGGAGTGTCACAAGAAATTTTTGTTGGTCGAGATGGTGTACTTTCATAATTGATTTTAACACATGAAAATAAACGCAAACTTCACAAGGGAGAAAGATGACATAACAAGTGTTGTTAGTGGTGCGCGGTCCGTGTCCTCTCTTGTGCCTGCGTTTATTTTCACGCCTTAAAATTTATTACACAGTGTAAAGCTTATGGACAGTCGTAATGTCAGCACCCCTGTTAGAGATGTCAAATTTATCGCAATGAAGTGCAGGCTAGGGCGCGAAGATGCGCATGTCACAAGTAGCGGCCATTGTCGTATACGAGTGATACTTGACTAAACTTACGCTCGTTACCCTATAGGAGGATATCCACCACAATTGGCGTTGTCACGCCATAACTCTCGTGTAGGGACTTTTTCCTCAGTCGCTTCAAGCACTGGAGCGGCTTTAGTATGCTATCCAGGATGCCTGTCTTCGAATCTCAAGGTATGTCTTCTTTTATTTGTTTAGAATGAGGAGTTATATTTACAAACTTACACACGCTGAATACCATCGAATCAACTCTCATTACAGAGAAAATACTGATATATTAGCTAGAAATTAATGAAGAGTGGAAGAATCAAATGCAAATTAAAAAATCAAAACATTAGCATCTCTCATAACATTAACCTGCAAACAGTTCATTGATCAATGTAAACAGAAAAAATAACAACCACAGAAAATCGTTTGAGTGCTGCGTAAGGATTGCACTGTATTGTAGCCCGTGGACGTCTTCGGAAGGTCACTTTTGGGTGGCATCATCAGTATGGCGTCTTCCATCTTCTCTCGAGCACTCGTCAGCGTCTAGAGTGCTGTCCCATGACACGCTCATCCCACCACCATCAAATTGTGTAAGTACGGCATGAAAATTTTGTTCTCGTTCCATTTTCTTTTATGTACTGCCCTCTTTACATCTCGTCCTGCAGAGGTTTTTTATGGCACTACTTTGAAATTCTGCGAAACGTTGAAGTACAGTGATACCTTGCTACTGTTGTTTTACACCGCTGGTGTAGAACGCAGCCATGTAGATGACATATGTTGATCTGCTACGCACTGCAATGCACAAAAAATAGGTGCGTGGCGTAATTGTTAAGACAAACGCCTTCGTAGTGGGAAGGCCCAGTTTCAATCAAACGTTTTATTTTATTTTTTACAGTGGTGATAATATTATCTAGTGACAGACCGATGGACGGGCAGTTTTCTTGTTGAGGAGGTATAGGAATGCTTACGAACTATTAATTCTCCAGTTTATGAAAGGTGATTGCTAGCAACATCATTGGTGTAAGCATCAAGACCCTCACAGAGTTTTAATGTTCAGCTCAATGTGCAGCTTACTTAAGTTTTTTAAAGATGTTGCGGAAAACGTTAAAAGCAAAGTGCACGAAGCTGGCGTGATTGCGTGAACTTAACTTAAAGTAGTTAATGGACAAGTTTTAAAAAAGCAGCACTGCATAATTTTGTTCTTCGAGTTGCAGAAACAACTTAACAAATGCAGTTTTCTCAAGTGGAAAATAAAAGGGCTGACATCCAGAGAAACACACTTCTGAATCAGGAAGGAAAATGAACGAAAGCAGTTAGTTTAAGTCTAAGTTTTGTAGAGAGCAAAGGTGGGCAACCTTTTGAGGTGCATGGAGGGCCAAGCTGCATGAAATCAAGACAGCAGTGGCCTGCACGGCAAATTGTAGTGTGGGTGAGAGGGTTGCAAGGAGGGCTTTGCAGGCAAAGTGAAAAAATTGCAATTGACAATAATTTTCAAAACTGGATGAGAAATCTGGTTTGTTATAAGCAAGCATGTCACAAAGTTGCAATCGAACATGGGTAACGAGCGAAAACATCAATTTAGCGCTGGAAACTGTCCTGCTGGCTTTCATACCAGAAGTAATGGGAAGGGGTTCGACCAGGCCTGTAGCCAGAGACTTTTTTTCTTGGAGGAGGGGGGTGGCTAAACCTGTTGAAAGTCCTGAAAAAGGTTTATTTTTTATTGTTTTTCTCGGTGAAACACACACCTCCATCCATTTGGGAGGGGGGGGGGTGCTGGGCTACTAGGTCTTCCCCACGGGCTATGGGCCTGTGTTCGACGTCGTTCTGGGGGCTGCATGCGGCCGCAGGTTGCCGACCCATGGTCTAGAACATAGGCCTTGTTAGGCCTTGTGAAATCCGTGGGTTGCATGCGGCTAAGTTTGGCTCACCTCATTTACGATGGTGCTTTCATAAATGGAGGTGTCATACTCCCATCTGTCGCAGGGGTGTGTTTGGTTAGTATCCACCTGCCACGAACCATTGGCGGCCTCGTACAGGCGATACATGTGGCACCGAGCGAAACCTTGGTCATGCCTGGGCACTGCCCATGACTTCCACTCGTCGCTGCTCATGTTCGTCACGTGCTCGGGTGCGCCTTCAGGACGCGCGCACCAGTGGTCCATGTCGGGCGCTATGATAGGCGTAATCATATTCGTCCACGCAGTTGGAAAAGCCCGGAAAACGACCAGAAGTATCATGAGGACATGGTAAGTGCCGAAACCTCCGAGGACGTCCAGGATATCGACGGCCTCCATTCTGCTTCTGCGAGCACACAGATGAACAGTGAGGACATGAAAACTAACGAAATGATGTGCGCTTCAATTCCGTCTCTCAACCCCTTCACCCACCCTCTCAAAAAAAGAAAGAAAAAGATACATGAGATATCCTGGCATTCCTTATTAATCCTTCAAATGCAGGATTCAATACTTACTATTCAAGGAGGCTTTCTGAAAGTGGTTTCGTTCCTTTTTATATAAAACACTACATTACTTCGGGTAAACCTTAATATAAATAAAAGTGCTACACAGAAGGCATTATTGGGGGATTATATTGACTTTAACGCATTTTCGCGGTCATTTCGCGAACAAAGCCTATATCATTTCATATGTAGGATGTCCTTCGAAGGCCACATGAGAAATTTGAAGCTAGCGTGTATTTGTGTGTGTCACTCGCTTCCTTCGTCCTGTGTGTAAAGCGCTGTTTTATATTTTTATCATGGAACTCGCACAGTTTACCTGTCTTCTTCAATTTATTTGATGATTCGTACGACTATGGTTGTATTCCACAATGACGAAGAAATTGGTGGAGCGCGGAGCCATCATCTACCTCTTATAGCGCGAAAAGGCAGGTATTATGAAGTTCACAAGTGCGAACATATGCATACATAGACACCAGAATTCTGTGGAAAAGCGCTGCATGCATGGTGAAAGAGACGAAAAAAAAATTCCAGACCTGCGTGGAACGCGGAGCACAGACACAGCGAAACCTAGAAGAGTGGCCTTTCAGAGCCGTATCAAAACACTCTTGGAGTAACTGCTACAAGCACACTGCTGGTTACCCACTACGCCACACTTAATAATAATTTTTGTGTAGTAGGCCACCATTCACTGTGCTATCCTTCGTCATTATTTGGAGAAGCGTGGTATCTGTTGCCAATTGCTAGGAATTTTGTGCAATTTTTGTACAGTGACTGATGACAATGAGGAAATATGCTTGATGTGTGTATGCGCCACAGTTAATGGGAGATCAAGAACAAGCTTTTGTAATGGATTTCGGCGTTGGAAGACCCAGGCGTTACGCTATTCGCATTTCGTGATGCGTGGCTGTTCCCTTGAAGTTCTAAAGTGATTTATTACTCATAATAATGAGATTCCTTTCACGACATCAAGCCTGCCTCAGGCCAGTTCAGAAGTGAGCTTCGAAGCGTCGCGCATCGTACAGCTCGGATTCAAGCAAAGGGAGTGATCCAGCGTCATGTCGTCGCCGAAAGTCCTTGCCCATGAAGAAGTGTCGCCGATACCGATCGAGGAGGCCTGGTGGGGGTCACGGGAAGCTTCACGGCCAACTCTTGCGACTGATCAAGTGGGACAATAAGCACATTGGAAGGTAGTCACCATGGCGCAGTCTGAGCGACTCATCTTTGGTACCTTGAACGTACGTGGCCTTAGGACTTCGCAGAAACAGGCACAGCTCTGGAGACTTCTCAATCGGAAGCGCCTCGACTTTGTCGCCATCCAAGAGACAAAGATCGAGAGCGAGGAAAAGACAAAGAAGGCCTTGCGGCCTTCACAGAAGGCCGCAGGGCCTTCTGTGAATGCCAATGCTTACCCTGTTCAGCATTATACACTAATGTTGATGAAGAGGGCAGGTATGTATGCTGCAATATTTTGTTGCAAGGAGTGCCATGGCGAATTATCAATCTATATGCGTTTACTGAGGTTCCAAAACTACTTGAATTATTTGAAAAAGTGTGTAATTTAGTTGACGTCGACAGATGCACGGTACTTATGGGACATTTCAACTGCGTATGTAAAGCTATTGATAGTAATAATCCTCTTGGAAAGAGAGACAGGAGTGGCGAGCTTTTATCCGGTATTGTAGATAATGCAGGACTAATTGACATCGGTGTCTCTAATCGGGCAACGGCATATACAAGAGTACAGGGCAGTTCTCATGCTCACCTTGACTGGATTTACGTGTCCTCATCATTCCTATCTCGTAAAATGTCCAGCAGCACAGAAGCTGTGTCATTCTCGGACCATTGTATTGTCATAGCTCAAATTGGTGAAAATCGTCCCAAACAATTCCGTCTCAAGTGGGCCCATTGGAACATAAATGCGAAGCTCCTCTGTGATCAGGAATTCATGAATCGTGTCCAGATGGCAATGATGCAATCCTTTTCTATTGGTTTGCATACCCTTGCTGCTTGTGAGCTTTTTAAACAAGAAGTTCATGCTATCGCTTTAGAAATCGGAGCTATTAAGTCTTTCTATAGAAAGAACAATGAAAAGATGCTTTTTAAAAGTCTTTGCGATCTTTATGAGATGTAATGCGAAATGCCGGGAGAGTACATCAAAAACATTGAGAATATTAAGTGCAAACAAGATATGATGCTGGTCGCTACCAAGGGGCACGTATTAGATCTCGGAACCAGTGCACCTTAAATTCTGAGCAACCGACGCACCGAGCTTTACTTGATGAGCAACGCCATGCGATTTCTAAAGATATTCAAAAATTGTACTCTAACGATGTGCTCATAAAAGATAATAGAGACATTACTTTGGCGTTCGAAAAGTACTATAATAGTTTATTTAGCTCTCTGATGATCCTGACGCTCCCCTCATGACTAGTTTTGTTACTCTTGTGAACCCGTTGAAGGACAATGATTGTGCAGTCCTTAATGGACCCATTACTACACAAGAAATCAAGCAAGCAATCGACAACTTGCCTTTATTGAAAACACCGGGCCCTGATGGCATTTCAGGCGAATTTTACAAAGCTTACAAGAAAACACTTGCTCCTATATTGATAAATATTTTTCAAATGAGTTATGACGTGGATACACTCCCACAATCCTATTGCAAAAGTCACACTATGTTAATACCGAAAAAACTGACAAGGAAAAACTTCGCTTCGTCGAGGGCTAGAGACCAATATCGCTGTCAAACATGGACTACAAAATTTTAGCAAAAGTATTACCAAATAGGTTGCAACTTGCTATGTCGATCCTCATTGGGTCTCATCAGACATGTGGGATCAGGGTTGATTGATTTGATTTGTGGGGTTTAACGTCCCAAAACCACTATATGATTATGAGAGACGCCGTAGTGGAGGGCTCCGGAAATTTTGACCACCTGGGGTTCTTTAACGTGCGCCCAAATCTGAGCACACGGGCCTACAACATTTCCGCCTCCATCGGAAATGCAGCCGCCGCAGCCGGGAATCGAACCCGCGACCTGCGGGTCAGCAGCCGAGTACCTTAGCCACTAGACCACCGCGGCGGGGCCATGTGGGATCAGGGGTCGATTCATACAAACCAATATACATGTCACTCGAACAGTGCTTCAATACCGTCATGGTTTTCAAAAGCATCTTGCAATGCTACAGGTAGACCTTGTAAAAGCTTTTGATCGCGTTCATCATTCCTTCCTTTTTTTCTCTTCTAGAACAAGCCAATGTTGGCCAGGTTGTTCTTAAAGGCGTTAAACTATGCTATAATGGATGCTCAACTCGTCTGATAGTTAATGATCAACTCTCCAAGCCTGTTTCTATTCGCTCTTCTATAAAACAGGGATGCCCGATGTCACCTTTCCTATTTGCACTTTATCTAGAACCACTGTGCTTAAGCATAATACAGTCGAGTTGCATTCGTGGCTTCAGTATATTAGGCAGTGAGGTTAAAAGATTTAGCTTATGCTGACGATGTCGCATTCTTTTGCACAGATAACCCAAGTGTCGAAAATGTGGTATATACTATTGAAAGGTTTGGCGTATTATCAGGAGCTCGGTTAAATGCATCTAAAAGTTTAGGACTGTGGTTTGCTTTGGGGTAGCACACCGAACCACTTTGCAGGGATTAATTGGTCAAGAACTCCTCCAACATACCTCGGTGTACCATTGCATGCATATGATTCAGTGCGCATTACTTGAAGGAATGCGTCCCTTAGCTTGAACGACAAACTCAGACATTTGTACCCTATCGACTTTCAATCTTTGGGAGAGCTGAAACTTGCAATATTTTTAGCAACAAAGCTTTACTTTGTATTGCAACTTATATTCATTGCGCAAGATTCTATATACACAACGCTTTCATCGGATTTTCGCTACTATATATGGTCTTCGACTTTTGAGCCCATGCGTCGTGATAATATATTCGAGCCAGTTAGTGAGGGTGGGTTAGGATTAAAACACCTTTATCTATGGCAAATAGTGTCAAGATTCTTCTTTTTTCTAGACAATTTTCATGCTGTAACCCATTCCTTCTTGCAGGTTACACTTGCTGATCACTTACCATACTTAATTGTTTCATCAAACTTCTCCGAACGCCCATGCTTGTGGGGATTCATGCAGGAAGTTTACCTCGCAGTTCAGTTCCTAAACCTCGCTTTTCTGTAGAATACCTGTACACCGTATCGCCCAAGGTGCTGTATAACGATCTACTGAGTACACTCTTCCCACCTCCGTTGTACCACTCACTGTACTCCAATCTTCCAGGCCACGATGTGTTGAAGCGAGTGCGCAAAATGTACATTCCACCGAATTCAAAAACATTCTTCTATAAACTCCACTCTCAAACATTTGCGTTAAACACATGTTTAAAAAAAGGGTATTTTTTCCGTCTGTTAACTGCCGTCTTGGTGATGTGCCGGAAATGATTGAACATTGCTTTGTTAGCTGCAAAGATGCTATACTATTTTGGAATTTCCTTCAACGAGCACTAAAAAAACGTTTCGTCATTAATTCTCACACGATACGTTATCTTCTGCCAGCAGCGCTTCATGAAGTACCATATGACAAGTTTTTCCTCATAGGTATGCACAGCTTGTGGAAGACAAGAATGCAAGACCACAGTGCAGAGCCCACCACATCATCAAACACAGACTTCATTCAAATGGCTATCCACCTCAATACATTTACGACGAGCTAGACTTTAGACCCGACTGATACTCCATCTTAGAGAACTGTTTGACCTTACCCCTTTTTTGTTTGTATAACACGATGTGAAGAACTCGATTGATTTGATTTGTGGGGTTTAACGTCCCAAAACCACCATTTGATTATGAGAGACGCCGTAGTGGAGGGCTCCGGAAATTTTGACCACCTGGGGTTCTTTAACGTGCACCCAAATCTGAGTACACGGGCCTACAACATTTCCGCCTCCATCGGAAATGCAGCCGCCGCAGCCGGGAATCGAACCCGCGACCTGCGGGTCAGCAGCCGAGTACCTTAGCCACTAGACCACCGCGGCGGGGCGATGTGAAGAACTCTCCATGTGAGGAACTCGCGCTGTATTAGCCATTGAGTGTTTATGAGTAACGCTTGAGCGCTTATTTTCGTGATTTGATTGTACTTTTGTTCGCTTGATTTATCTTTATCGCGCAAATACTTTATTAAATACCATGCAAAAAAGAGCAATGGTGTGGCTCAGTGGTAGAATACTGTGCTGGCACGCAGTGGACCTGGGTTCGAATGCCGTTGTGTCATGAATGCTTTTCGCTTTACTGCGTTTTTTTCTTTCGATACTGGTTACAGACACCGGCGGCGGCAGACAAAAACGGCACCGCGTGTGACCCGTGTTGCGATTCCATAACTTTCGCGGTAAAAAAAGCCAGGCCTGCGCGGAAGGCGCAGCACACTAACAACTAGTCCCCACAATCACACCGAAAGCAGCCTTTCAAAGCCTTTTCTAAACACTCATTTAGTAACTGCTGCAAGGTCACTTGACGCCTACCCGCTACGACATTAATAATAATATTTTCTGGGCAGTAGGCTGGCATTCGTTTGTTTGTTTGTTTGTTTGTTTGTATCCTTTAATTTATGGCTCGTACCCACTCTGGGGGATTGGCCAAGAGAACAAATAGTCTCATATGAACGATAACTGCGTTATTGCTTACAACGAAAAAAAAAGGGGGGGGGGGAGTTGTATAGTTACGACAGTATGTTGGAAAAAAAAGAAATAAACCAAAGATTTAGATAGTGATAAAAAAATCAATAACAAAGTAGACACTAATAGCTACAACTTGATTTTGGGAGCCGACCAGACAGCTGGTTTTGCCAAACCCGATTAATTTGGTATGTCACGGATTTATCTAGAATTGAAAATTACTTTTCGACCCGTTTTTTTTATTATTTGTTAACGAGGGCTTTATGTTGAAAAACGTTTAGAGTCTTGAATAAAATTACACACCGCATCGCTATGCTTTCCTTCGTCTTTCTTCTATGAAGCGTGGTATCCGCTAAACACTCGGAAGGAATTTTGTGCCAATAGTTTTTGCAATGGCTGATGACGATGAGGAATTATGCTTGAAGTGGGTATGCGCCACAGTTTATAGGGGAACAGAAACGATCTTTTTTAAGGGGTTGGAGCATTGTATGACCCACTCGTTATGCTATTCGCAATGTGTGACGCCTGGTGTTGTTGTTTTTTTTTTTGCTGTTCTAAAACGCTAACGCGATTCTAAAATATTAACGCGATTTCTTTTCCGTCATGAAGCCTGATTAAGACAACTTTTCTAGCAAGCTCCCAAGCAGCGACGTGGTTCAGTGAGAGAATACTTGGCTGGCCCACAGCGGACCCGGGTTTGAGCCCTACTGTGTCCTTTCTTGTTACTATTTTTTTCTTATTTCGTGGGATAGTGGTTACGGAGCTGGCGGAGGTGGCGGACAACTACGGCGCTGCACGTGACCCGAGTTGTTAGGAAGTTTAAGAATAGCGCACCGCGAGCCCTTGCGGTGTTGTCGCTGCCACTGCGCATGCGTCGTAACGCGAGTCGGCGTTCGCGGACCACACGCGAAAAATCCGAAATTGCGTGTGGTGATTACAGCCCGAATGTGGCCCGCAAGCGCTGGTTTCGAGGCTACGGTGTCACTGTGATCGTGCGTTGCGGTTCGCAGCAGGGCAAACGCTATTCTAAAACTCATATGGCGCCCGCTACGCCTGCAACGCCCGCAGCGCTTGCAAACGGCATTCTAAAACTCCCTGTTATCTCAAGACAGCTTTCACTGTAAGATATGCATGCTTGTTTCTTGAATGCGATTTTCCTATTCATGACGAGATCGGGCTATAGGTGGCAGCGTGGTCTCCACTAAAGAGGGGATATAGGCGGTTGGCGGCACATATACAATTACATGCATGCAGCGGCGCTTCGCTGCGTGTGGTTTGAGCCGATTGTCAGCGTATTAAAGCGCTGTTTGCTGTTTACTGGTAATATTTAGGCTCCTCTCTGCCGAATCGACGCACGAAGCCTTTGCAACGTTACTATTACTAGCGAGTGAAGCTCGCCCCGACTGGCGGACAGCGCGCTTTTGAACTAAGCGCTGTGTTGTTTGTACGCATTTCACTAATGTTCCGCCTACTGCGTACGCCCCTTGCACTACTGAACTACTTATGAATATCTTACTCACCTGAATACTATAACTCTAAAAGAAAGAGAAGGAAAGATGTCCCTCATATCGGTGCGACGCGCTTGGTGCCACTGTTCGCACCGAATACGCAAGTGCATTTTTTGCGTCATTTTGCGTTCATGAAATGTAGGACAGTCAATAAACTAGCCAGGATAACTTCGTGGCTGACAGTTCTTTGCGTTAAATTGACGTTGACCACGTAGGCACATGTTCGCGCACCAGTCAAACGATCAAAGGCTCTTATGAGTTCTGCAGAAAGCTTTCAATGAAGGGTTACGTGCATATATGACAGTCATAAAACAAAGGTCTGGTTATTTCATGGAGAAACATGTTTTATTTGTCATTTTTAATAAAACAATAACAGCTGCTTTCCGTCAGTCAATGACAAGGCCACACAAACGCTCAAGGCAGTGTAAAAAAAAGATGACGTTTTCCGTGAAATTGTACAACAGTAATATAAGGCACACCATCTGAACTGTTATCGAATGTCTGGGCTTTTTAAAGTATTTTTAAATCTAAGCATGCTGCAGGTGTTTCAGCGTGAATTTCACGCTGAAAGTTCACCAAGTTGAAAAACAGAACTCGGCAACTCCATTTTAGAAAGAGTTTAAGCATTGAAGTGTCACACTTTACTAGATAGAATTACCTCCTTGTAATAGTATCATGGCCAAATGAACATAAAGTTCATCGCATAGTCAAATAACTATACACACTGCCGTAGTTGTACACCCAACAACAAGGCGCAAGTGCGTGACATAGAGTCTCGTTTTTGTTTACAACCAAGTCGCTCAAACACAGCATTCACTTACCATTCATTAGTCTTCATGTTTGAGGCCATGTCCAGTGCATTTTATTACGATGTGCTTAAAGCATAAAGCGGCACCCACACTGAGATGATTCTGGTAAATGGAGGGTACGACGACAATACACAACACATCTGAAAAGTCGCTCATCGCGGATCGTATTGCAGCGCATTACCAGCCGAGCAAGACCAAATGATTTCATACGTCTTTTCTGGCATACGTACAAGCAGTTAAACAAGCGCCAACATATCCGAACAAACCACCCTTTGCGAACGTGCACGACGAACTACTCCCCCATGTAAAGACCACGTGGCTAGCAGACGACACGACGCAGGGAGCAATCCACACTTCGCCGTTTTGGCCAGTAGCAGCCAAAGCGGCGACTCTGCTCGATCTCATGGCCAATATGCATAGCGGTTTATGCCGACGACATCGCGCCATTGGTAAGCGGTCCTTCACACTATATATGGTCCACGTCTTCATGGTGTGTTGCAGCGGGCGCTGAATGCAATTTAAGAATACTCAGTGGAAGTTGGCCTGCATATTTCACCTGTGAAGTCAGCCGCGATCACGTACCATCACTAAGCAACGCGCTCGTTGAAGCATGAGCAAGCTATATCTTCCTCGGAGACAAATCGTTGCAATGAGTAACGAAAGATCGCTACCTGGGTGTAATCATCGCTGATCGCCTTTCTTGGTGTCCTGCATTTAGAACTGTGTGGCGCAAATCAGTGTTCCTGTTTAATTATGGGGCCGCCTTGACTGCCGGGCACGACGACATTCACCAGAGGACAGCGCTACATGCGCGCCAATAATCTCTTGCGCGATGTATGCCTTGCTGGTCTTGAATTTATACCTCGTGCTCTAATGCCTCAGCTGGAAAGGGATCAGCGTGTTGCCCGCCGTGTAATGTTTGGCTTACCTCGTCAGGTTCACTTCATCCCACAACTTAGTGAAATATCCCCGAATCCTCTATAGCTACAAGCTGACCAGAGAGTGCTACACCATATCGAGCGCAAGCATGCATCAGCCCAAGATGACAAAGTGCTCGTTAAAGGACTGTTCAGTACTCACTTTCTCGCATGGGTAAAATGCCGGCTATGTTGATTGGAATTGCTAGAAATTGTGATGAAACCACTGTTATGATAACTTTCAAAGACCCCAGTAAATGTACCTCCCCTGCCTATCTGTCAAGTCAAACAATACGCAAAAAGTGTGAGCAACCCGTTTCGTCACTATACCAACTAGCCAAATAACACTTATTTGAAAATTTGAAGATTGTGCTAAAGTATTTGCGGACGCACCTGTACGCAGAGATGGCCTGGGCGCTCCTGCAGCCTTTTTTTGCCCTTCAAAAGACATCAGGCTGTTGTCTAAAATACCGCACCCATCATCGTCGATTACTGCTGACGGGGCCCGATGAATGTTGCCCTCCAATATGTGCACGAAGTATTACCGAAATTGACAGTCGTCATCCTTACTGAATCTTGTGGTACCTTAAGCTGACTCACCACAAAGGAAGCCGACAGCCCTATTTTATGCAGCATCACGGAATCTGCCAACCAACTTATCTCATGCGGGGTGTTCCTAAATGTTCAGTGCGTACCTTCGCACACCAGCATTGCTGGAAACGAAGACGTGAATCACCTTGCTTCGTCTTGTAATCATGATGATTGTGGCTGCTTTCATCTGTGATGGACAACGCTCGTCTGCTTATACGCTAACACCTCCTAAAGCAGCATTCAGACCAGCGGGTCTCCAACGGATCGTTCCCTCCCCGTGTTCGTTGTCGTCGCTTTCCTCGTCGTCCCACAGCTATATAAACAATGACTCGGCTCTTTGTTAGTGCGCGAACGCCGTCATGGGCACGTTGACACTCCGCCGTGCGCTGCTTGTGGCTCTTGTGAAACACCTCGGCATCTTATAGTACACTGTCTCTCATCTACTGTGCAGCGGGCTTTGCTTATTACGAAATATAAATTCCTGGGATATGAGTGCGCGACCACAGACGATCATCTCTTGCCGAGAGGTCCTGTTTCTCCAGACGACCAGGCCCATAAAACTCTACTGACTTTTTATGGACCAAACTGATCAGGCCACCAGTTTATAGACGTTTTTTTTTTCAAGTGCTTACTGACGCTTGTCTAAGACTTCATGTTTTTATTTATTTAGATGGCAGTCCCCACCTCTTTGTCCCGCTCATTTTTCTGCGTCCATGTGCATCTGTGTGTGGAAATTATTAAATAAATGAATGAAAAAACTTTCTGTTTTGCTGTACTTCCAGCATATTTGTTCAACTAATTGTTGAGTAGAATCAGTGGTGAGTAAGTGAAGCTTCAGTGTTCGTATATAATCGAGATAATGAGGTATTTTATAAAAACGTTACTAGAGCGTTTTTCTACCTTTGCTGGAATATATGTGTTGCCACAGAGATCGCGCTCACGGCGGCCTGCTTAAATGTTCGCAATTGACAACCGATGTCTCCGGTCATTAATCTAGGTCTACTCACAAAGCTATGTCTTACGTTCTCAATTCATAGGTAGATCTCTCATCCGAAACGAGTACGATAGTAGTGGTACACATTCAACTCACACCCTATTGTTGAGGATTTGGTTTAAACCTGGAATCCGATGAACGGACAACGAAGGGAAGAAGTGTGATAACATATTAGCACAGCATCACGCTGAGCAGGTAGCACTGAGAGTAAACCATAGCGGTAAATATATTTTCACTGCATATAGTAAAACAGAGTAAAGAAAAAAATTGTGTTCATCTCGTGAGTAAATTGTAATTTTGCGATTTCAAAATCAAACACGCTAGCCGCGAAAACACGCTTGGTAAGCACGAAAAAAATAAAAATGTGCCAGTGGCGATGCCACATATCAATTCTCCACCAAATTTAGTGGCATGAAAGATTTTAACTGCGTCTTCTAGGTCCTACGCAGTGCCTAGTCAGTAAAACTGAAGTGTATTGTCCTCTTAAGGGGCCATAGACTTAATAAATCAAGCAAGTTTCACAAACGCTTGCTGATTAAATATTTCTAAAATGCGAAATAGACAATCTGATGTCCGTGACAACACTAGCAGAGATTTAGTTGCAACTTTTTTTTTTGAAATGAAACTGTGACAGGAAATTGCTCTTTTACAAGTAAACCCAAGGCGGTTAAACTCACAATAGCCGAGTTTACAGCGCATGTTTCATCAGTTTAAACCATTTCATTATTCCTATTTAGCCTTCCTGTTTCAGGCGTCTGATGCTGCAGCTCTTGTGTCCCGCCGCGTTAGCAGACGTCGGCATGGTCTGATATTTTTCGGGTGGTCACGAGGCTTAGCAGAGGCCACTTTAGAGCTCCGGTGCACTACTTCGCAAGCAACGATGCCACTGCGCGCTCTTGTCCGGTTACTCGATATCGTAGGCTGCATTTCTTCTTTCGAAAGCATTTGACGGCCTCACCCGCGCCACTTTTTCGAGGCGCACTTGGTGGTCGACGACTGTCGCAACGGCAGCAAAGAATGCGTTAATTGCTCGTGATGTTTCTTCAAATGAAAGACAAACGGCTTGCCATTTTGCACGTGTGGTGCCCGCGATGTTCCTTACCATATGCATGCATAACACAAGCTGGTTCAGACGACACGAGTGTATCCAGCAGCAGCTACACTCGAACTGTTAGTTATCGCCAATGTAATATTCTCAGAGCCATTCTCAGAGCCAGAATAACAACTTCGCGCTAGGAAGGAGTCGACCGCCTAACCAAAGCGCCTCAGATGCCAATGACTCAAGGCAAAACTGACCGGCAATATGTCAACCCAACTTGAGACTTTCACGTGAACGAAAAATTGAGCCTCAGCATGTATCAAAAAATTCGCAGTCACCACCACCAGCTTATCCAAGAAGCCAGATGCAGAACTACGCCTTCTTTTTGACAGTACGCGCACTCGTCAGTCATTCACCGTAGCACATGTCGTTGCCCCCTTTCAAGCAACCTGTTCTTAGATGTCAGCCACAGCCCTAGCACTTGATTCACATAAAAAACAGCGCCAAAAACGAGAGACAAGAAAAAGAAGGAGACAGACAGCGGCACTGACTGTCAGTGCCGCTGTCTGTCTCCTTCTTTTTCTTGTCTCTCGTTTTTGGCGCTGTTTTTTATGTGAATCATGTCGTACCAACTCGCCCAAGCAACCACGTTACCTAGCACTTGCCTGCTGGCCAACACCGAAGACGAGCTCTCTTTCGTTACTGACACTGCCTTTGATCACCGACATTGCAACCCAAAGTCGCGCCACATGCAGTGAGCAACACTGTCATTGTTTGGTATGGGCTCCGGTAAATGAAGATAGATAATGAGCCAAGGCAGTGGCATCGATGGGTGTACGTGGTTGCCAATGTCAGCTTCTCTATTTGTACATGTGCCTGATTGTTTTCAGTCAGATCTTGCCGTATAATGTCACCTACTTCTAAGTACTTGGCTTGCAGTCCAACCTCTCTTTATCTGGTATCAGCAAATTTCAGCTGTTCTTAAGATTCTTCCTCTTTTGCGTGTTGAGTACACGCAAAAGAGGAAGCTATGAAATGATTAGGTGGCCGTCAAAACGTAATAACATGCGTCATATCTCGACCATAGGGACAACCCGTGCATTGAGGATCACGCAGCAGAAGTTTGAAGTGGTCCCCCATAAGGTGAAACTAGAGAAGTGCATGGGGCAATTTTGCCGTCTCAGGCCCGGCCCGTTTCAGCGACATATGTTTTCAACATAAACGAAGCACTGTCCAATCTTTAGTTATTGTGTAGATACTTGCAGCACACAAGATAAATTCTAAAGATTTTTTTGAGAATATCTTTCAGGGTCACAAAATTCACCTGTTCTGTGTATATATTCGGTTAATTACACGTGTAAAGCTTTTGTGAAATATTTCAGAGCAATATAAAGTTATTTTAGAATCACAGCTGGCTCTCACGTATGCAGTGCTATAACGACGCTGCACTGTTTTTTTGCATATCAAAGAATGACTGCAATATACCCTCGTAAATTAAAAAAATAGCAGACATTTATACTCTGATCGATATAAAGTGCATATGAGTTGTGGCTGTTGAGTAAAAGTAGCAAGTATCCTGCAAATTTCGTTTATTTCACAATGGTACAAAAACAAACACGCTTTAGCTGGATCTAGCATGAAAACACCAGGCTGGGTAGCGTTACATAACGTTGTCGTATTGACTCCTCGATAAGCAACTGTCCCTATTGTACACTATGTTCTCGCGCTCAAAACATGAAGGTTCTTCCCCCAGCCCTACTCCACCTAGTCACCGCCACAACATTGCTATAGATTTGTGAAAGTGAGCCACACCCACTCGCTCGCTGGATTCCGCGCCGACCGGTTGTGCCCTCGCGATCTCCGACGACAGCGCAGCTCTGGTCGACTGAGTGGGCCTACGCCACCTCCTGACGCCGGTCCCCGACGACGACGACAGCGTAGCTCTGGCCGACTGGATTAGCCCTACGCCATCTCCTGTCACCGACAAGAGCTCTCGTCAGTGGTGCCCCATCCTCGGACTCCTCCAACCGTGTCCATCTTTCCTGTCTTCTCCTTACTTCCGTCGTTCGCCGTCCCTGCACCTCGCTCTCTCTTTCCTCTCTCTCCACCTTTTATTCCTAACCTTTTAGTCGCTCTCTACCCCCTTCCCTCGTGAGCTACTGTTGAGTTGTCCTCCCCCTTGAGAGACAGTTACGGGGCTCACTTTTCTCTTCTTTTAATTCAACCCCCCCCCCCCCCAATCAGCGAGCGAGCTACCGTACTCGCCGTGTTCATGTGACTGCCTTCGATCTTTGAAAGTGTTATGTCTTAAAGCAAGACCAGACTAATAGCTTTCCAAACAGTATGTTAGGGCACCAAAATCAATCCACCAGACGGTAGTATATTTGGTGTTCTCCCCGCTGTACGCAATGTGTCGAGTGTACAGAGTGGGATCCCCCGCAGGGACGGGATGCGGGAGAGCGGGTTTCCGATGGCCGAACGTCTTCGTGTGATCAAGGCAGTGAAGTCTGGCTGTCTGTGGTCTACAGTAGTGGTTGCAGACTGGCAGCTCGCGGCATCGACAAGAGAAGCGAATGAGAAGTGCGACAGAATAAAAGCGGTTATTATAGTGGGGACGAAAAGATGGAAGCTAAAGAAAAAAAAATCATCAGATCCACGTACTTCGGAATCGTTGTTATGCGAAGCGTGCGCAGGGAAGGTGACTGTGTTGTGGTTTTTTTTTATTTGGTGAAATGTTGCCAAATCATGTTTAGCGTGTCTGTGCGTACAGCATTTGCACATATCTTGAACAGTCACATATCGTTTATATACCCAGTTGTTTACAGTTGCGTAACGATACCAACAGCAACATTACTATTAGTAACACCAGAAGTGGTAAGCTGATATGTCGCGCTTATGCTCATGAGGATGCTAGACCTGGGCACTGCTACATAAAACAAACTCATTGGATGGCACTTTAGTACAATTGACCTAAACCAAACGTTGTGACGGCTATACCATATGCGTGCATATGTATTTTTATTTTAAAAATTGCATAGCCAGCACTGGTACTACACTTGACGTTTCGCCAACGTTATGGTCTATTTTAAAAGTAGTTTCGGGACCTGACTTGGCTTTTTGGTAAAATACTTTATTGCTATGCAGAATGCTGAGATTCGATTCCTGCTGGTACCCTGACATTTATTCTTTGCATTCTTCGGATCAAAGCTGCCGATGTCAGCTCTGTATTAATACTCTCGCGCTAGGATTACGAATGTCTACTTTCACCGTTCCTTGGTATAGATATAAACTGTTAATCACCTGGGCACATGCCTGCATACCTGTTCATCTCGAAGTTTTTGCGCAAGCACACGGAAACGAAGACGAGAAACGCGAACGGGCGCAAAACTTCAAGATAGATTTGCTCCAACAAGGCCGAGTTGAAGTTTTACCGCATACTTGCGGCACATGATAGATAGATAGATAGATAGATAGATAGATAGATAGATAGATAGATAGATAGATAGATAGATAGATAGATAGATAGATAGATAGATAGATAGATAGATAGATAGATCGATAGATAGATAGATAGATAGATAGATAGATAGATAGATAGATAGATAGGTGCCTGCCGCACGCAAAGAAACGCTTCGCATTTGAAAGCCACGTGTCCGCCAGGCCCACTTCGGTGAGCCAAGCGACAGGTATTAGAATTTTTAACATACACACACTGCGCGTGGCTCTCACAGATCCTGATTATGCAGCAACTATGCAGCTCGCGAAACTATTCGAAGCAAGCAAGGCCTCTGCAGACAAGAATATACAAGCTAAGCACATACATGCGCATGCATATTGGAGGCAGCAATTGCTATAAGCCTTTTAGCTGGTTCGAGATTTTACATGCTGTACAGCTGAAACAATGTGGCGGAAACATTCCAAAGGTTCAGAGGTGAGGTTAAACGTAGATTTTCGTGCATTTTCGCCGATCTTAACGACATGCTCATTGCAAGCCGCTTGGACGATAGGCACAAAGAGTACTGATGCCTTGTTTTTGAGCAAGGGAGTGCATACGGGGAGGCTCTAGTGCAGTTATATTACGGGCGCTAGCAATCAAAGCCTTCCCTTTTTAACCCTATTTCAATGGCCGCAAGAGTTCTTTGGACTCACAAATCGCGAAGCGCACTTCATACCGCCCTGTGAGCAGGTTAGTTGCTAACGCAGCAGCCGCCTGGCTAATACGATAAACAACCCAACTACCCTTAGTATTCCGTCCATGAAAGCAAAAATCTCGGCAGGCAACTCAAGCGCTGCTGATTCATCTGCTGTCCGATGCACCAACTCTCTATATGGTGGACGCGTCGTTCGCAGCAGGGAGTGACATTCTGCAGCAGGGGGTGCAATGCTGCAATGTGGCAGGGGGTGGAATGCTTTATCACATTGACTGGAGGTTGCTGAAGTCATTCACAAAGTGCTTGAGATGTGCAGAGTCTTGCTAAAGCACCTTCTGAAGAGAGATCAATCTATTTCTCTGGGAAATATTTCCGTAACTTCCTCGAAGGCTGGGCCTTCAACATTGACTGAGCTGAGCATTGACCGGGTTGAACGAACCACCCCCTTGGCGAATAACAACTCTTCCGGTTCAGGTTCAGGAACTTTCATATATGTTCGATCTAACAACATTACTCGCAATATCTCTAGAGACATCTTTCTAGAGACTTCAGCGACATTTCTGGTACCGAAAACAATAGGCAGAGTGTTCATTTCATTGGCTTTTGAAACCGTATCCACCGACACAGAAAAATGGCCTTAGCAGCTCCAATGTGAAAAAAAAAAACGCCTCTCGTCACTTACTATTGTTTAATAGCTGCCTTGCTACATATTTACACTGCTGACGGGTGACATATTGCAGTCAAGCTTCTTGCCAGTCCGTGCTCCAATACTATCAGTAGCCAATATTTGCTTCCACGCAATGGCTAAAGAATCACGGATTTGAAGAACTGCAGAAGTTTATCAAAGGCTACTTGTAGGGCCAGGCATTAGGAACAATGTTCGAGGCTGGCTGAAAACTGGTGGCACCATGAAGGCTACTAACAGCACGTGCAATGATAGGAAGCCATTTCGTCAACCTCGGAACCGTTTTGAACTCTCGCACATAGGCTTGGTGCGACATTTTTTGAATGTCGAAAATTTTACCGCCTCTTCCCGTGTTTGAGACGACACTAAAGTTAGTCTGAGGCAACCCTTCTGCTGGACATCTTGGCTTAAGACTGACGGAAGCATTAGAATACGAAAGCGAAGCGTCGCATTTTAACGTGACAGATCTTCGTGGCAGCGTATGTTAACACCGAAGCGTCGTGGTAAATGTCTCATGACCAGAATACTACTTGACCAAGCCATGATGTGCCCTAATCATAAATTGAGTTTATCTACGCTCAAACCTGATAGAGCTCTGCCTAAAAATTAGTTTGCCCAATACGAATTTGTAGATGAACCTACAGAATTAACAAGTTTTATCACTAGTACATTCGGTTACGCACCAGAAATATTGACTTTGGTCTATTCGCAAGTTGGGTTGCTGAAGTTTAAAATCAACCAGTCCACACCACAAATTGAGCTCACTAAACACCGGAGTTAAGGCTTTCTCCCAAGTAGAGAAATGATTTGACGCATTTTCGCATTCAACGTGCATTCGAGTAAAATTGAGGACGAGACGGCGCTGGTCTACGAGGTCACTTGTTTCCAAAGAGCAGTGTATTCGGTAGCTGCCTTCATCTTCTTTATTTTTAACGCCGTGTACACTAGGTTGATGGTCCGCAATGTGGATTTACAGCAATAAAACCACTAGTGAAACCTATTCATTGTGAGGGCAACTATTCTGTTCAAAAATCATGCAAATATTTTATTACACAGCGTTTTCTTTGCTAAAATTTATGAATTCGGAAACAAGCAGTCCACATATTAATCAGAGTGGGCTTTCAACGAGTAAACTCAGACGAGTAAGCGAGGTTGTGGCGATGCACTAAAGAGCTTATTTGGGCCGGTTAGTCGTGATCAACGAAGCAAAAAACACCGCGAAACATGGGGCACTGAAAAACATCGCTTCGTCTGCCTCTTTCACTGCCCATGTTTCACACTGCTTTTCGCTTCGTTGTGGAGATGTGGCGATAATAATATGGGTTGATTCCAGACACAGTGTGATAACAGTTACGTGGGCTACAAGGTGAGAGCTGTGGGGCTGGCTGATTTTTGTAGCGCAGTAAAACCGACATGTTGGCAAAAATCACAGTATTTCATCAGCAACGTCCCAGCACTTTCGCTTCACAAGGATTGAAAACTGCACGTTTTTTTTTTGAGGAAATCATGCTTACCGGTAAGGTAAAGACCCTTCTCATTTGGTTCCTAGTAGAGTACTGCTAAAAGCAATCAATTGAAACAAACACTCATGCTTTAGGGGCACCTAATGCTTTCAGTGTACTGATATAGCTTTGATGCATTGTCCAGCTACGGCAATGACATAAAACTAGTGATGGTAAAGTAATGGTCTTTTACAAATCTGACTCACCACACAGATGCTTTTCATTCCATTCGTGAGGAAATATTAGGATGTGACACAAAACCTATGTTATTTTCATCACTTAAAAGCAGGAAAAATAACTTCAAGATATCCCAGCAAGCTCCGAATCATGCCCCCCCCCTCGATAATTCGGAGAAATATTTGCACGCGAAACACTTTTCACCTTACTGCGACGCCGTTCTACTGAATAATCCTTCTAAACATAGAGTGCAGTAAATTCAGTTATGATAGCCCATGAAATGACCACAACGAGGATAAGTAATTTCCAGGTTTAGCTACTTCCCGCCAATTTGGCTACTTTTTAGGCCAATGGCGAGAAAAACACCTTCACTACTTGTCTACTTCTTAAATACTTTTTTGTACCCTCCCCCCCCCCATGTGAACCACGTTGCCAATATTCTATAAAGCCCCAGCCGCTGGCGCTCAAGTATGTGGCGTCAAGACATTGTGGCTAATGCATGTTTTCAGTTCCGACAAGTGAATTTGGAACTTGCATTACAAAAAAAAAAATCTTTGAACACATTGTTGGCACTCGGGGGTAACTGTTGCATGCTACCGTATTTTGCATAATACCAATTGCTAAATGTGACTTTGAGGTGCAAGTGGAAGTGAACAGAACCACTGAAGGCAATCCGCATGCAGGACACTCCGTGCTCATCGACATTAGAAAGGAGATACCCGACGCACTGCCCATGATATTTCCTTGATGTGCACCGCACCTCAGAAATATAACAACTGCTCGGGCTTAGTCATCGCGCTAGAAACTACTGCGAAAGTGACAACCATATATTTTTCAATCGCATCAGCTGCCACTTTTACCTAAATCGTGCAGTGCACATTTTCATTGTAACCGAACGAAGGAGTTCTCATCGCGAATGTACTTCGCCTCGGAAACACCCGTTGTGTAAAGATAATGTTCAAAGGAGATTCCATTCCGTCGCATGTCAAAGTGGGACACTTCCGACATCCTGTTCGACCATTTGTCCCTAAACCACTCCAGTGCCATAACTGCATGAAAATTGGGCACATCAAGAGTGTATGTACAAACACCACAGTATGCCCCCGATGCGCTGAGCCGCACACTGCAGACGCATGTCGGGCAACAAGTCTGAAGTGCAGAAACTGTGATGGTCCGCATGATGCTGCATCCAAGGAATGCCCTCGGATTAAGAAGGAAATCGCCATTATCAAACAAATGGTTAGGGACAATTCAACCCACAGAGAGGCTGCTGAAAGGGTACGGCGGCGGCGTCGTCGCCGACGGAGGCGTGTAGGACAGAGTGTTGCGCATAACCCATTTCCTCCGAGCACGAGTGAAGTAGTAAGCACGAAGCGAAATGAAGTGGAGAAGCTCACAGCTGCGGATGAGTGGCCTACGCTTCCGCGTACGCAGCCTGCAAAGGAGCCTCCTGCGAGGCCTCGCCGCTCTACACCTTCCACCGAGTCTACTTCCGTTGAGGATGTGTCAAGGGTCGATCGACAGATCATCCCGATGTTACGATCCCTCGTCGCTGTCATGGCAGACATACTAAGAAGCCTGGGAACTCCAACCGCTCGAAGCGGGTTACAGGTGTTGGACGCGCTGAGCCCAGTCCTCGCCTCCCTCGCGTAGAGTCATGGCAGGAGATCAACAATCGTTCCGCAAAGACGTCAGAGAAGCATCAGTCATCCAGTGGAACGCAAGAGGACTTAGATCACGGATTTCCGATTTTCGTCAGTACGTGTTTTCTAACCGTTTCCCAATCATCGTAATATGTGAACCGAAATTATCAAACCCGATCAGGCTATCCGGCTACGAATCAATCCCGTCCAAAACCCGAAACGAAAGCAGCAAGGTCATTGTGTATATTCGTCGGGAGCTTACCTACATCATTCAACCTGTGTCGCCTCATGATGAGAACCAATATGTTTGCCTGACTGTGAAGCAGAAAACCCTCACCTTCACATTAATAGGTGTCTACTTATCTCCCTCAGCCCGTTTTGATTGCCAAAGACTGGATGACATTCTTTCGAGCGTCCCGGATCCGTGGATAATTATAGGGGACTTCAACGCCCACCACCCAATCTGGGGAGGTTCAAAAATCAATGCCACGGGCCGGAGGCTGGCTTCATTTGTATCGACTCATGAACTGTCTCTACTTAATGATGGGAGCCCTACATTTCTGCGAGGATCAACGTACAGCAGCTGTTTGGACTTGACGTTTGTGTCACGTCGCTTCGCCACAAGCGTTAAGTGGTTTTTAGACATCGAGACACATGGTAGCGATCACATCCCCAGTTATCTCACCATCGAAGGCTTTGCTAGCGACCACCCGCCGAAAACCGTACGGAGGATCGATTTTTCAGCATTCACAACCAACATTGAACACGCTTGTGAAAAAGGCTTAACCTCTGGCATTGAGCAAGCGATCAAACAAGCAGCGCAGAGTGCGATGCGCACGCTGGCATATTCTTCAAGGCCCTCAGAAACGGACATGGAGTTAGAGCGACTCCGTGCGACTCGTCGGCGTGCGGAGCGTAGATATCGACGCACAAAATCCATTCAAGATCTACGGATGGCCAGGCGCATGCAAAAGAAGATCCAGCGTCGTATAGACAAACTGGAGTTTCAACGGTGGGCGAAGTTTTGCGCGAGTCTAGACCCTAGCAAACCGCTTTCTCAAATATGGCGAACCGTGCGAGGCCTACGCATATTTCCGCAACAACGTTTTCCGTTTAAAGCCTTGGCCCTTTTCCAAAATAGAAGGGATATCGAGGTAGCGGAAGATTTTTGTAGGAAGATTGCGGGCCCGTCAAATTGCACAGAAGCCCTTACTGCTGATTACACGCCACATTCACTTGACCCGCACCTGGACCTGCCTTTTTCAATGGAAGAACTGAATGTGGCTCTTGCTTCATGCAATAGATCGTCATCGCCTGGGCCGGATGGCATATCATACCGCCTATTATGCAATCTCGGTGATCGAGCACGAAGTGCTTTGCTGGAAGTATTCAATGAGTCTTGGAGAGATGGAACGGTCCCCAGAGAGTGGAAAACAAGCCGGTTGGTTGCACTTCTCAAACCTGGAAAATCGCCTCTAGAGCTGACATCATACCGCCCAATAGCGCTGGCTAGTTGCGTAGGGAAGCTGATGGAGCGAATGATCCTTGCCAGACTCGAGTGGTTCCTAGAACGCCATAGAATATATCCAGACGCCATGGCCGGTTTTCGTCGTCTTCGGAGCTCCATTGACAATGTCATTGACCTGGTGACCTACGTACAACACCAGAAAATGAGCAGACGGTTATCTGTCGCACTATTTTTAGATGTCAAAGGAGCATATGACAATGTTTCTCACGAAGCCATACTTGACGCCCTCGAGTCAGTTGGTTTGGGTGGGCGAGTGTACCGCTGGATCCAATGCTACCTACATATGAGATCATTGTTTATGCAAACTGATGATGGGCCGACTTCTGAACATTATACACACCGTGGTGTTCCTCAAGGTGGTGTATTGAGCCCCACACTGTTCAGCCTGGTTCTGATCGGTCTCGTGGAACGCATACCAGATTCCGTGCAGATATCTCTCTATGCAGATGATATTTGTGCCTGGACGTCAGGTGTAACACGTCCTCAGGTACGTGCGAGACTCCAGAAAGCAGCGAATTCAATATCGGCGTACCTTAGAGAACAAGGCCTCGAGATTTCTCCTGAGAAATCGGCGCTGGTCGCGTTCACGCGGAAGGCAATGACGTCATATCCCATCGCCATCGATGGACACAGTGTCTGCTACGCCAGGACCCACAGGTTTTTGGGGGTCACGATCGATCGAAATCTCTGCTGGAGTCCCCATGTGGCCACTCTAAAGAAGCGCCTAACGGCCATCGCACAACTTTTCAAGTTCCTCGGAGGCAAAACGTGGGGCACATCAGTGCACGCGATGTTGCATTTGTACAAAACGCTGTTTCTGGGGTACCTGCGGTATAGCTTGCCGGTTCTGACGAACGCTTGCAAAAGCAGTATACGCACAATAGAAAACGCCCAGGGCCAGGCACTCAGAGTTTGTCTTGGATTACCACGCTGTACATCAACAGCGGAAACCATCGCAATCGCCAAATATCATCCGGCCACAGTGCACATTACTTTGGAGGTGCTTAGAGCTCATATTAGACACCTTGCTCGCGCCCCTGCCCACCACCTAGCTTCGCTTCCAGAAGATCGACCGAGTGCCTCCTTCTGTAAGAGAGTATTGACTTTCCGTGAGTGCCTTCCAACAGTCTACACGCCTCCGGAACGGATACTAACACCTCCTTGGTGCTTGGACCGACCAAAACTGCGCTTGACAGTGCCGGGGATTCGCAAGAAGGCGGAGCTCTCGGCGCCAGCTTTAAAGCAGATGATTCTACTCATGCTACACGAAGAATACAAAGATCATGTCAAACTTTACACGGATGGCTCGACAACTGTTGGAGGATCTGCAGGAGCTGTGATCTTCCCAGCAAGAGCCGAAACCATCCAGTTCAGAACGTCACACAAGACGACATCGACAGCCGTGGAACTCGCGGCACTCCGCAGCGCACTCCGCAGGATTGATCGAGAGACACCACAAAAATGGAGCATTTTTACTGATTCAAAACCAGCTCTCCAATGTCTACACAATGCTCTACGTCGTGGGCCTCAAGACCAATTGGCGCTCGAAATACGACAACTGTACCATCACCTAATAGACGAAGGACATGACATTTCTTTTCAGTGGTTACCAGGCCATTGCGGCATCATCGGTAACGAGCATGCCGACGATGCAGCTAAGAATGCTCACGAAAATGGAGTGATGGAACCTATTCCACTATCAAGAAGCGACGCAGCAGCAAAGATTAATACGCTTGCGCAGGATGTCGCAAGGTCTATGCGGAATACGCCCGGTTTTCTCCACACCCGTCTTCACCGCCTGGACCCATGCCTACGACTTACTATTCCATCTGGCCTACCACGATCCGAGACGACCCTTCTCTGCCGCATGTGGCTTGGGGTGTCTTTCACGAACGCCTTTGCCTGCCGCATCGGAATGAGAGACAGCGCTGCATGCGACCATTGCGACAGTGACGAAACAATTGAACATATTTTATGTCAGTGCCCCCAGTACAGCTCTCAGCGACAGTCCCTCTCAGCAGTGTTTGCTCGCCTCGACGACCAGCCACTTTCTGAGCAGTCAATCTTGGAATGTCGGAAAGATCGAGCTTCACGCCAGAAAGCAACGAAGGCGCTGATGAAGTTTCTGCGAGCGACCCGCCTCGTTGAACGATTGTGACACTACTGTGTGCGCGTGTGTGTGTGTGTGTTTGTGCTTCTCTTCCTCCCTTTCCCATTTCTTTTTCTTACTTTTCTGTCTCCCCTTACCCCTTCCCCAGTGCAGGGTAGCAAACCGGATATGTTTTCTGGTTAACCTCCCTGCCTTTCCGCATTAAATTTTTTTTCTCTCTCTCTCTTTCATTGTAACCACAAGGCTGGTACTTGCAGTAATGAGAAAAGTCAAGTCAAGTTTATTTCCAACACATCAAGTCGGAGGTCCTTAGGCGAAAAGTGGTCGCAGACACTTTGAGAGAGCCCGAAAACCCGTGCAAAAGCAGGAGGCATTTAAAAATATCATGAAGTTAACTGTACTTGTATAGCCCCACTATGGTGGTTTAGGAGCTAAGGTACTCGGCTTCTCGCCCGCAGGTCGCGGGATCGAATCCCGGCTGCGGCGGCTGTATTTCCGATGGAGAGGCGGAAATTCTATGGGCCCGTGTGCTCAGATGAGGGTGCACGTTAAAGAACCTCAGGTGGGCGAAAGCCCTCCACTACAGCGTCTCTCATAATTATATCGTGGTTTCGGGACGTTAAACTCCGCATATCGAATAACTGTACACGCATAGGCCAAGTAATAGCTTGTCTCTTTTTACGCATTAAAATAAACACACATATTAACCTAAGTTACATGAACCTTATGTGCACAAGCGCAGAAACAATATTTTAATGCAAAATAAATAAATCCAAATTAAAATATGATAAAATACAGATAGTTCTGTTTGAGCAGATGCTAGATGTTAAAGAGCAGACTTCGACCATGTTTATTGAACTTTCGTTCAGGCAGCTTGAAATCAATATTACTTGAAAATTCGTTGAATGTAGTAGGTATCTGATAATTAAGAAAGCATTCTGCGTAACGTGTGTGACAAAAGGTAACGGTTCTTGACTGATTTCGTAGAGTATCCGCATGAGCTGTCAACCGAATGCAGACGAAGTTTGTTTTTCTGAATATAAAGCATTAGTTTATGTGTGTAAATGCCACGTGATATAATAAGATCATGGTTTATTAAGAGCTGGTGAGTACCTAGTTCACTAGAAAGCACATAAAAAGTTTTAAATATTCTACGAACTTTTTTCTGTAGCACCTCTAATTTGTACAGGTTCTGCGCAGACGTTTCTGCCCATACTAGTGCACAATAAGATAACCAGGAATAGAAATGACAGTAGTATATAGCCTTTTTTAACCATTAAGTGACAAGGTCGGATAGCTTATACATGTAGCCTACAGGTTTGCCTAAATCAGGGACACGTTTTGATGTATGTGTATTGCATGACATGTTTTCCTCGAACCATACTTTTAGAAATTTTGGTGTTTTAACACACTCCAGCATGGTGCCTTGAAAGGAGAATTTCAGTGTAATGCATGTCTTATTGCTAGGCCTGAATATAACACATTCTTTTACTTGCGTTTAAGGCAAGCTTGTTTTCATGGAGCCATAGTTCCAGATGTCTGAAATATTACTCACAGTCACCTAAAGATCGGCCATTGTGTTTGCGCCGAAGAAGGCATTCGTGTCATCTGTGTACATGACTTGCTTTTCTGTGTAAGAGATACTCCATATATTGTCTATATAATATAAGTACAAAGTATAAGTATAAAGTATATTATAAAGACATAGTATAAGTATAAGTAACAAGGTCCCAAAATAGAACCATGAGGAACGTCTTCTTTAAGGACTGTTTCTGCCGACATTAAGTTTCCAAGTTTAACATATTGTTTTCTATCAGATAAGTTATTCATAGTTGAAAAGCAGCGCCACGAAATCCGTAATTATATAATTTTACTTCGAGAATGTCATGTTTGATGCTATCGAAAGCCTTCCTCAGGTCAAGAAACAGTCTAACTGTATATAGTCCTTTTTTTCTAAACTATTTAGTATCTTCTCCTTCACATTTATTAGGGCTGATTCAGTGGACTTTCCTTTCTGGAAGTCATACTGAGCAGAGCTTATGATTTGGTACTTTGAAAGAAAGTTCCTTAGCCCACAATTTATGGCACTCTCAAACATCTTTGATAGCACCGAAAAAAAACAGAAATTAGTATATATTTAGAAGTGTCATTCAAACACCACCCTTGTGCACAGGACATACACGCGCAAGCTTGAGTTCAGAGGGGACAATACCAAAGACGAACATGAAGTTTATAACATGAGCCAAGACTTCCGATATAAGGTCCGCAACGTGCTTCAAAGGCGCGATGCTCAAGTCATCAGCGCCTGTTGCCACATTGTTACGTAGTTTAGTTACCAAGCTGCATACTTCTGATGGTGTCACAGGACATTACTGATTGTGTTAGGCTGTTTTGTTCTACGGGTAATCCTTTCTTGTGTACGATGCCCTGTAGGAGGTACATAATCACCGGAGGGAAAATACTCGTTCATAACCGTGATGGCTGCTTCGTCGCTCATGTATTGGTAGAAGGCCTTTATATTAACACTTATTGTACTTTCGGTGAATTGTACCAGATGATTCAATTCGTTCGAATGTTTACGAGGATCAATGTGAATCTTGGCAAAAAGGCATTCATAATAATACTTTTTATCTCTGAGTATGTCGGCATTTAGCTTATTGCGATTTGTTTTGAATTTTTTCAGCACCTGTAAGTCACGTGTTTGAATAACTTACCATGCGTTTTGTTTTATGTTTTGTTTTTTATTCTTTTGCAAACGTTGATATTTATCCATGGCTGGCGAATGTTCTTTTTCTTATTTGTGTGTATCATCAATGGAAAACTTATTATAACGTGCTTTGAGTTAACGCGAGAAAGCGGTATATGCACGATCTGCGCACACAAAAGACCAGTTCGTCAGGGCTATTTCTGAGTGAACTTTTTTCTAGGTTAAGCTGGTTGATGCCGCATTACAGTGTTTTTTAATTGTACATAGGCTTGTTTACTGCAGTAACAAAAAGAAGAAAAAGGTAAGTGGTCACTAAGATCCAGTGAAAATAGGCCTGTAAAAGTCTTATTCGTCGGAACGTTTGGGATACATATGTACAGAAGTGTGGCGCTATGGTCTGTGATTCGGCTTGGTAGATCGATAGTGTTAACACAACAATAGGTGGACAGAAGTGTTTCAAGCTGCATAGTGGTAACGTCATCGCTTAGTATGTTGATATTTAAGTCATCCATAAAAAAGGGCACGTGAAACATCTGAAGCTATAATGGTTTGGAAAGTAGCGAGAAAATCAGACTTACTGCTTGCGGGTGACCGATACACTGTGTTAATTAGAACATTTGTTAAACAGGTTTTAAAATATTGCATAGGAGGGGTCACAAAAGTTAGCTCATCAATATTATCATGAACAATACAGTCTTTCACGTACAAAGTGACTCATCCACCACGACTACTAGTCCTCGTAACACCATATTATTTGTAAGACTACAGTCGTGAAGGGTTGGATTGTCGTTAGGAGCAAGCCACGTATCCCACAAAGCAAAATTACATCAAACTTTAAAACTAACGAATTGAGGAACATGCTGAGATTGGAAACTATTTTTGGGATAGGTATCCAACCATAGCAAATTGAACGATCACATCACCTTGGAAAGTACAACGCTGACAAGTGCAGGGCAGTTATCAGCAAATTTACGCTTTTCAAAGACAAGTAGGGTGTCTTAGAAAATGTATTCAAGCTGAAAGGCAGCGAACTAAACGTACGCGGAGATTTTTCCTCGCGAACGCGAGTCGCTAGGAAGAACTTGCGCGATTTTGCGAAATCAAAGGGCATGTCATGCAAACTGAACGTTGATAAGCTGCAAATTGATAATAACACATAATTTTACGATGCCATGTCATGCGCAGTTGTTCAATCTACGCGATAGCTAGTACGGAATCGGTTTTTCCTAACTACAGCGCCAAAAGAATGCGCCACAACGTTCATTTTTCGCCTATACTAACATACGCAGCATTTTGTTGAAACAAGTTGAACTAAAATCCCATCTAGAAAATTGCGAGTGTGATATACTAGCTCTAACAGACACTCGGCTTAATTCGAGTATCTTAGATCAAGAGATTCTACCAGACACTGACTACGTGGTCTATCGCAAAGATCGCGAAAGTAAAAAAGGTCGTGGCATTTTAATTGCCGTTAAACACAGCATAACATCCTTTATTCTAGACATTCCCAGCCCGGTGGAAATTCTATAGGTCTGCATCACATCATCCTTCACTAACTAAACAATTGGAGTCTGTTACAAACTACCTGACAGTTCTACTTTCTTCATTTCCAACTTGAGTGCCAATCTCGATGCTATTTCAGAAAAATATCCCAAATAAACTGTATTGTTAGCGGGCGATTGTAATTACCCTGACATTAACTGGACTTTTTGAACTTCTAGCGCTCAATCCTCGAATGAAATCATTGAACTCACCCTCGATCTTTCATTGGTACAGTTACTAGACCAACCTACCCGAGAAACCAACACCCTCGACATCATTCTGGCGTCAAATCCCCAGGTTACTAGTGCCGTTTCTGTCATTGACTGCTTAGTGACCACAAAATCTTGAACATAACTATTACAATTCCCTCACATTCATGAGCAACTACTCTTAAGCGCATCTTCAACTATAAGAAAGCCGATTGTACTGACATTAACTCGGGTCTCCAGACGTTCATTGATAAATTTCTGCCCACTTTTGCCTCCCGTACCCTCGACGAAAACTGTACAACTTTCAAACACAAGCTACTGGCATTAATGGGTGCTCATATATCACTAATCTCATTCAGATTTAACGGGTCAAAGCCATGGTATCACAGATCTCTGCAAACTTTACAAAATAAAAAGAAACGTTTTTTTTAAAACAGCTAAGCGACTAAACACTCCTGCACATTGGTCGAAGCAAAAATCCTGTGAAACCACATACTGTTGCGCCGTGCGTAAAGCTAAGAATGAGTTTTTTTTTTTTTTTGCATGACTTACAGTCTCTGATGACTACCAATCCCGAAAAATTTTGGCATGCTATTTCCCCGACTCCCTCTCCAAATAACATAGCACCAAGAAATGGAAAGGCTAATTTGATAGAAGAAGAAAACTGTGCCGAAGTCTTAAACCATTATTTTACATCGGTATTTACAAAAGAAGACTGCTCAAATATTCCTAGTGTCCCCAACGTCACTTATAGGTATATGAACCACATTTAATTAACAGTCGAAGGTATCGCATCCGTAATAAAGAAACTTCAGGTATACACAAGCTCGGGTATTGATGGTATCGATACTAAGATTCTCAAACTAACCATTATTCCTTGCAGTTTAACCCTTCATCTCATCTTTAATCAATCATTATCCACTGGTACACTTCCACATGATTGGAAAATTATCAAGGTGATGCCAATCTTCAAATCTGGAAATAAAAGTGATGTAAACAACTATCGACCCATATCCCTCACTAGCATTCCTTGCAAGATACTTGAACATATCATTGCATCTAATATTGCCTAGCATTTAGAAAGTAACGTTTACAACAGCATGGCTTTAGAAAAGGTTTTCCTTGTGAAACCCAGCTTCTTGAATTCACCCATGATCTTCATTCTAATATGGATGGCAACTCACAGAAAGACTGCATATACGTCGATTTTTCTAAAGCATTTGATCGTGTCGCACATTGCCGTTTAATTACTAAACTGTCTTCCCTTAATCTTGATTCTCTAACCATATCTTAACTCCGGAACTTTCTGTCATCACGCAAGCAGTATAGACGGGTCAGTAGTACGTCCTCTTCTTTACCTGACGTTCTTTCTGGAGTTCTTCACGGCAGCGTCCTGAGTCCTTTGTTATTTTTCATCTACATTAATGACATTCCATCTCATATCTCATCAAACATCCATATGTTCGTCGACGATTTCATCATATACCGCAAAATTATTAGTCCAGCAGACCATCTCGGCATTACAACAAGATCTCGACCAAATAACATTCTGGTGCTCAAAGTGGCATAAGCTGGTAAACACTGCGAAATGTAAACTAATGACATTCAGCCGAAAGCAGTCAAACTCGACTTATATTCCGTCAACAATAAACCTATATTGGCAACAGACCACTATAAGTACCTTGGCATTAACTTCACTTTGAATCTATCCTGGTCAACGTACATTGAAAAAAAATTACTGTCACAGCATCGCGCACTTGGATACCTGAAACGTAATCTTCATATGGCGCCATCCATAACACGTAAGCTAATATATCAAACATTCGTCCATCCACAACTCCAATACGCATAATCCATCTGGTTACCTCAACAAGCCTATCTCATCGACTCACTAGAATCTACGCAAACCCACGCTGCACGTTTCATTGCGCGTGACTACAATCGCTATTCCGGTGTGACTAACATGAAGGCTTCGTTATCACTACCATCCTTGGAATTGCGCAGGAAGAGAGCTACTCTATGTTTATTCCATATCGTCACCTACAGCACACACGTAAATACATTGCCACTAACAATGCCCCATCGCACATCTCGCAGGCTTCATAATCAGCATAGTTTTGCTCGTCATTTCGGCAGCCTCCAAGCAACTAACACATCCGCGCTAGCACGTGCCATAGTTCAAACGAACAACCTTCCTTATGATGTGGCATGCATTCGTGATCACGTGGCGTTTAGGAATAAAATATTAACTATATAAGACTGTGTTTCCTAAGCATGTATCTTATATTCGTGTTCATTCATTGTACACTGACATCTCAAACCGTTCAAAAATGTATAACGCATATTAGTGTCATATTACTACAATGTATGTTATCGACCATTTTAGCAATTGTATAATACGTTGCTTTTGAATTCTTTTTGTTTGTTTTGCGTTCTTTTCAAATAACTATGGTAGAGTCCCCTTCACATAATGCTCCTATTTGGAGCCTGTGAGGTATTTGTATGTGAAATAAATAAATAAATACTACGCACATTCAAACGTATAGCAGTAAAGTGTCTTCCATTATGCGTGACCACTTTGTTAAAACTGTCTGCATCTTGGTATTGTCAACTACCAAATAATGTCCGTTCGGAGCAAACTGTACCCATTCAAAAGTGCCAATTTGATCTCTAGCGGGTTATTTTTTTCCAGTCATCGCGTTCCGCAAGTCTCAGCATCTCAGATGATTCCGTTCTCCTAGCAAAAATTTTTCCATTGCACGTCCACACATACAGCTGAAGCCACGTCTGTGTGGAGCACGCGAGCAGCCCGTTTTTGCTCCATTGCGCGAAACCTTGTGACAGTTTCGGGCTCTGAAGTGGTGTATCAGGAGCATTCATGCCCACGTTGTGAGGCTGACCACATCAGAGCCCGGTACTGCCTCAAGGTTTCGCCCCACAAAGCAAAAACCAGCTGCTTGTGTGCTATACACAGACGTGGCCACGGCTGTACTGCGATTTAACGTCAGGCTTCTTAGCTACGGTAGCACCAGGAAGTTGTTTCCTAAGCTGGGTTAGGTTTTCGTTGACAAATATAGGATCATTTGACTGTAAGCCAATTTCGGTAGCAGAAAAACGTGCCCTCTTCGCTTTAGCCAAGAGAGCATTGCGTTTTTCCCGGCGAACAAAACGTACAATTATCTTCACATCAGGATGTTTAGTTCCCATAGTGTGGCAAACATCAATACCTGCAGAAGTGATAGGTTCCCAAAATGCTGTGCAAATTTTCTGGACTGTGTCGGAAGGGTAACCTTCATTGGGCAAGCCTTTTATTTATTTATTTGTTTATTTCTACTGTTAGCCAAAGGCTGATAGAGGGTGAAGTACTGAAATACTATCGCATATTGTTCAAAGACACAAGCACTACAGGGTGATTCAAGACAGACAATGTATCTGGCAGATTTAAACACAACTCTAGACCATGCAGACCATACAAATTGTAACGCAAACGAAAAGTAACTCCAACCAAAAGTACAACGCACAAAGGTATTCAAGTTTTACACAGTTGTGATCAACATTGAGCAGAGAGCAACACAATCACAGACCCTACCCTCAACATACACTGTTCCACATGCTTCAAAAGTACAATCATCAAAATCAGGAACTGTTTATCATTACGTCTAATTACTTGAACTGATGTGAAAGCATACAAACCACCTTTCACCAAAAAAAAAGGAAGATGAAAACGCTTATATACGGTAAGCTTGAAGAATAATAGGCCAGTACCATTTTTTTTTTTCAAATTCCTCTAAAGAGTTAATTTTAGTTTATATTATGCGGTGGCACGTTCCACTCTTCAATCGTTTTCGGGAAGCGGGAGTATTTAAAGGTGCCAACCTTTACGGGTAGGGGCACAAATTGATGCTGATGGCTCTATCTGACAGACCGGAAAGTACATGGCATTCTGTTTTGTATGTATCAGTGAGGATGAAAGTTGAAGTAACCGTGTTTCAATAAGTCAATGAATTTTAATCTAGCAACTTTTCACCGTAATGAATGCTCAGGCAAGTTTAGTCGAGTAGGCATTTCGGTCACTGAATCTGTGTACCTATGCTTCGACATATTAGGAAGTTTTAGAAAAGCACACCACGAGCCCTTGCGGTGCGTTCGCTGCCACTGCGCATGCGTCGTACGGAAGCCGCCGTTCGCGTTCGCGGCCTGCCCGCAGAAAATCCGAATTAGCGTGCGGCGATCGTGGCCCGCGAAGTGCTTGTGTAGAGGCTATGTGTAAATTCCGTGCATTTGAGTATGCGGGGCGCCCCGCCGCGGTGGTCTAGTGGCTAAGGTACTCGGCTGCTGACCCGCAGGGCGCGGGTTCGAATCCCGGCTGCGGCGGCTGCATTTCCGATGGAGGCGGAAATGTTGTAGGCCCGTGTGCTCAGATTTGGGTGCACGTTAAAGAACCCCAGGTGGTCTAAATTTCCGGAGCCCTCCACTACAGCGTCTGTCATAATCATATAGTGGTTTTGGGACGTTAAACCCCACATATTAATCAATAAATCAATCAAGAGATGCATGTAAGTGAAATGGGTCGATAATTACAGGGCGAGTGCCTGTCACTGGACTTAAATACGGGAATCACTTTACCAATCTTCCACTCCTTAGGCAGTTCGCCTAATAATAGCGACTGGTTAAATAGGAGACAGAGGAAGCGGCTGTTAATATCTGTGGTGTCCTTCAGTATTTTAGAGTTAATGTTATGAATACCTGATGAAGTAGAAACTTTAAGATATATTAGAAATGTGCCTTTTCCAATATAAGTCATCACACATCGTAATGCCTAGATACTTGAAGTGCCTAACTTGGGTTAATGGCATACCATCTGGCATATAATGATAAACTAACACACTTTTTTGTTTTCTAGTTTGCACGCATATATTGTTTTCTCGTGCTCTATTTTCATTTTCAATTGTGTGCACTAATTAGTAATCGATAATAGTGCTGAAGCTAACTAACTGATCCTCATTACATGATATTTTAGAATATATCAGGCAATCGTGCGCAAACAGGAGAACAGTGATTTTCCTGCTAAAGTCATTTGTAGTGTCATTTATATAACAAAGAAATAAAACAGGTCCTAAAACCGACCCCTGAAGTAGCCGGTTGTTACATTTATTGTTTTTGATTTCTTCCCTTCGGTTTCCACGTATTGCGTTCTATTAGTTAGTTATGATTGAACCAACTTAACTATATTAAAATTAACTCCGAGGTCAAGTAGTTTACAAAGTAAGTATGAGTGCGAGACGCAGTCGAAAGCTTTCGATAAGTCTAAACAAATTCAGTCGGTCTGACCTGTTTCATTAATTACCTGAGCAAGTTTCAAGTTTGTTTGCTCTTGTGTACGCCTCGAAGACCTCAACTTTCACACGTAATTTCTTAATTTCTGTAACGAGAATATTTTTTTATTTTCGCGCATCTGCAAGCTTTTTTCGCAACGATTTTTTTTTTCTTTTTGGCGAGTGGCCCAATGTCGTCATAGACTGCAGTACAACAGTCCACACTTTTTTTTTGAAATCGCGAAATTTCACCCATACTTCTCGCTGAAATACGCCTAGTTTCTTATTCACCTTTTACCAAGACAACAGCAAGCAGACTCAACGTAGACAATGGTACTTGGCAGCAGTATTAGCAACAATACAATTGAGGTTCAGTAGTGAAATTTTCACCTGCGTACAAAGAATACTTGTTAGCGTCGTGAAGCGTTGCAAGCACTGCTGCCAAACTGCTGTCCGAGCGGAAGTTTCCTGGATTATGAAATGATCGTGCTCTGGGGATGCACGCAGGCACAAGATTCGCAAGAGGGACGCAAGACTCGTGAACAGAGCGGTATCTCCACAACAGCACTAGAAACGACGTCGCTCAGCCTCAAGTGGTTGCCAGGCAGTGATCAATGTTGGCGGTTAGATTTTTACAAATGTAATCTTGAATGACTGTTGCTGCCCCGCCGAAGTGGTCTAGTGGCTAAGGTACTCGGTCGCGGGTTAGAATCCCGGCTGCGGCGGCTGCATTTCCGATGGAGGCGGAAATAGTGTAGGCCCGTGTGCTCAGATTTGGGTGCACGTTAAAGAACCCGAGGTGGTCGAAATTTCCGGAGTCCTCCACTACGACGTCTCTCATAATCATATGGTGGTTTGGGGACGTTAAACCTTACATATCAATCGAATGACTGTTGCTGCCCTCACTGAAATCGCAACCACAGTACTTTTGCGTTGCTTCTTCAAACATAAAATCACCATCGTTTTCACTCACGCATGGGTATGCGTTTGGCTCCTTTTGCTGTTTAGCAACTTTATGGCTTATTTATTCCTTCTTTTGGTATTTTTTTGTCCTTTAGACCTGGAAGAGTGCACAATACGAGTCCTTGGTTTCGTCTACCATAATCACGCAGATGCCGGCTTCTCACTATTCAGGAACTTACCTCATCAGGAAAGATGTCTCGAGTGGCGCACTTCCATACAGTAGCGCACCCCGTCCCCTTTGTGTACGACGAACAAGAGAGCCGAGTGGAGCACGTGTTCGTTGTGTTGAAGAGTCATCGCAGCAGGCGTAGAGTTGCACAAACAAGTCAGCAGCCGCGCAGCGGAGGAGTGGACATATAATAGCAGATGGTGTTGTTGCCCCTCGAAACGTGCGCGAATTGGTCACCCGCAATAAAAGACTTTGCCGATGGCATGCCCAATATGGCTCAACTGCCACTTCCCGTCGAGGCGGTGATGTGTTCAATGAATGGACGACAAGGCGCCAGCTTGATGCGCTAACATCACAGTCTGTGCGACGCAAGACCGAACAGATGCGCAAGGGCAACATCGTTCTCGATCAAGCTGCACCGTCTTTCAGCGGTGATCATCTTCTGCGTTTCAGGCTGATCTGTCTTCTATGCCCAATGTTAGGGTTCACAGCTGCGGATCGAGGTATTTTCACGGTAATAATCATGCTGGCGTAGTGATCAGTGTATTTTTGTTAAAGTAAAGAGCAAATCATACTACGTCGGAAGCACAACCATGCAATACATGCAGCTGAGCCTCGTGCACCCACGACATCTCAATAAGCCAGTGCTGAAAGTCGTACAATGAGACTAAAATGCGGACTGTGACTTGAGCATCAGTAAACAAACAGCACCAAAGATATGTATACATTAATCTGGCCAAAAGAACTATTCATTCAAAATGTCGGAATAAAGGCAGTAAAGCTCTTGTTTGGGCTAGATGGTGAATGCATGAACACATAACGCCAAGCTGCACAAAAAAACGCATAAAAAGAATGGCAAGTTCCAGGCCGGACGCAAACATTAGGTGTGACTTAGGAAATCAATGCAGGCGAATATGAATAAACGTCATCTTGACGCGTGCATATATAAAAAAACGATATATATTTCAATGTTTTACAAGAATTGTCAGAGACACACCCATGACATGACGTGTCTTTTTTAGCATACCAATCCCATGAAGGAAATACTAAGCGGGAAAGCTATCCCAGATAGATATCATGAGGAAAAAAAAACAAGGCCGCAAAACAAACATTAGTGATGGCGTGCCTGTTTATCGCATGCGATAAAGAAGCACCCACATAGACGGCTGTGCTCGCTTGGGCTCACTTGTTCATGCATTTTTCTACGCTGCCCTAGTTAAGAAAAAAATTAGGCTTCAGTGCTAGCAACATGTTCTTGGTCTGTTTATAACAACCTAATGTTATCGCAACTCTCTTTGCCACATCACAGCGCTGCTGTAACGTGCACGTAGCATAAACGAGAGTGCTGACTCTCTCAAAACCACAATAAGATTGTGAGGGACGCCGTATAGCGGAGAGCTTACTGAGAAATGGTCGAGTAAAAAGGGTGTGTTTTCGTCCAACAAGGCGAAAGGCCCGCGTACTGTGCGATGTGAATTCACGTCACAAAGCAGACCGGATGGTCGAAATTTCCGGAGCCCTCCCACTACACGGCGTCTCTCATAATCATTTCAAGGTTTTGAGACGTGAAACCACAGATATTATTATTATTGCCTCCCACAACAATAATTGTCAAATGTGTTGCGTTGCTTTTCTTGCATAATTGCCGCGTGCCCGTTACTTTCATGTCACGAACGTATGCGCGTTATCAGCGTGACATATACCACTTTAGATAGGTAAGTGGCCAGAGCCGAGTTTTTGAAAAAGGACGCGCAGGCAAGCCGGATGAAATTATTGTTGTGGAACAAAAAGACACCCTTTTTACTCGATTATTTTTTAGTCCTCAGGAAATTCGACTACTTGGTGTTCCAAAATCTAGGCAGGCGGGCCTCTAGCATGCTCGCCTTCATCAAGATTGTGGCCGTCACGGCGGGAGTTCATTCCTGCGACCTTTGGGTCAGCATTCGGGCACCATAATCGCTAGATCACCGTCCTAAACGAGAGTGAATAAATGCAGTCTTTGAAACCGTTTGACTCTGACCACCATGGCCGAAAGACTTTTCCTTTAAGTGGTTTTGATTGTAAACAGAAGTTCATTGCATTAATCGACGATGTATTCTGGCGAGTTACGTCACCGTAACGCCACAAGGTATATAAGTCTCATTCAACAAGGCTCTACAGTGACTGTTACACATTCGGGTAAGGAAGTGATGGCATCACGTGAGACTCCGCGTAGCTGCGCGGCATATATATATATATATATATATATATATATATATATATATATATATATATATATATATATATATATATATATATATAGCAGTAAGGATTGCGGAATACGCTGTGTCACTTGTCTTAGCTACCAAATAGACGCTTCCTCACCGACCTAGAAAAGAGTATTTATGTGAACGTGGCCCTCCCTCATGCTGATCTCAGTTTGCTTCATCCATCTAATGAGAGGACTTTTGATGAATATCTAGTGAGCGGCGATAACTATAACATACAACTGCTTTTCTGAATGGCCGTGATTGAAACAACAATAGTCATTTAACTTACACAAGTGTGCGCAATAACAACAGGACCAGAGAAGAGTCACCACACTAAATTTCAGTAACTGACTGTGACTAAGTCTGTGAATAAGTCGGAGCTATTGTGAGAATGAAATTAACTTGGAGGGTGCCGAAAGCTCACCGTTGGCTGGTGACGACTTCAGCTCGTGCAACGGTTCACTTCTGCAGGACGCACAATAACAAAATGCGCAAGATCTCTCAGCATTTTTACGCCGTGAGATAACGAGAACCATTAACACATTACAGCGGTAAAAGGCGATAGTGTCATTCCTATAGCTTTCACTTGCACGAATAGACCTTGGTTGCTGATAAGCATTCGACTGTGGAACTTGGAGTGTACGTACACGCAGCTTTAGTTCTGCGATGAATGCAGACTCTGCTTCGTATGGCAACATCGCACATTTGTGGTAACATCTCAGGGGCGAATCCTGCAGAACAGCTTCTTATCTACATCATCAGAGACGCAGCTGGACTGACTGTACGTGCGCTCCTAGCAGACGAAATGCCAGTGTGCGTGACGTCACCATTTTTTTGTGAAAGCAGCATCAGCTGTGCAGCGGCCTCGACGTGGCCGCGAGGTAGCGCTGACAGCACTACAGTGACGAGCTTTCGACCCATTTCGAACCACATTTGATAGCGGATATATTAATCCATATTAGAGATATTCATTCGTACCTCGGATGTGTTTCAGATCGCGAATCGCGCTACTAGGGGGTCGATAGCTACTCGTTGACGCAAAAATCTTGGCATGAGTAAATTTGATGTCAGTGCTCCTTAAATGTTCCACGTTTTCTCACGAAGAGGTTAGCCACAACTCTGAACTAGAGCTGTGCGCCGCCGCCTGATTTCCTCGCACCGCTTGGCGCCGCCGCCGAAGTTCTCAGAGCGGCCACGCCGCCGCCGCGCCACAATTCGTCGTTGTTTTTTGTTTACCACGACGCCGCGGCGAATGCTCTAACCGCGCATGATAAAGTCGCACAACGCCGTACAATTTCGAAGGCTCTGGCCACACCGCTCGTCCCTGTTTTTTTAAAAAAAGACCAAAGCCAGTGAGTGCTTTCCCATCACAGAGTCCTTGGTGATCGGCAACTGCTGATGCCGATTGAGAAGGCCCCAGGTTCAGCGTAAAAAAGCATACAACAAAACCTAGAGTGGAATCGGGCTCGAGTGTCTACGCGAGTAGAACTGGTTGTTGGACTAGTTGATAGATCATTGCGAACAATCGATTTGAGCGTAAACACATGACACATTCACGCACACACACACAAAAACACAGCGTTGTAGGTGTTTGATGTCTGGTTGTGGGTGTGCGTGAATGTGTCGTGTGTTTGGGCTCAAATTATTTTTTGAAATGTCTATGTGGGGCACGCGAGGCTAATTGAACGGCGCTTCAACCACCATGGCTTCGAATCGAAAAACCCAGCCTCCGAATAACACATGACGACCACAAGCCCCAGCGTATGTGGTTGTCTTATTTTTCTTATTGTGCATGTGTTTTATGAACGCTGGGTTCCTAGATTCTAAGCTATCTACCAACAGGCTACACACCAGACTCTCCAATCACAATGGGATTGATGGAAAGTTGATGCTTCATATCTGCTTCGTGTGGATTTCGTTACAACAGCATCGAAAGTTGGGCTCGTTGGATATGCATGATATAACTATCAATTAAAGCGCACGAATAAACAGAAAGGAAGAGAGGACAAGCGCTTTCTCGCAACTAAACTGTTTATTAGAAAGGGCAGAATATATGTACAGGCAACTGAAAAACACGACGCAAGCGTGTGCAGGCAAAAAAGTACATGAGTGGCACATCGAGAACACATGGTAAAAGAAGACAGATTATCACTAAAAATTATCTAGAAAAACAAACTCTTTATCGTGCAGCAAAACAGAAGGCTGGCTGACGCATTGTTCCCCTCTTTTTCTTATGTGGAAAGCTTCTGTCAACTCACGAGTTAATTTATTTTTTGACCGAAAAACCACTTCAGTATCCTGAAAAAGAGGATAACAACCGCACTCTCTGCAATGAGCCGCGAGATGCGATGCACACACAGATTTCAAGGAAGAATCGTGCTCTCTGAGACGAACATTGACGCATCTTCCCGACTGACCGATATACACTTTACCACAGCTAAAAGGAGTCATGTAAACAACGCCCATTGCACACTCCACGAACGTTTTTACAGCGCTTGTCTGTGTCCCCTCTTTAGTATTCCCGTCTTGTGTTCGCGCTGTACGTTTTTCATCACGAACGTTTTGCTGTGTTTCATGCGACATTGCGGAAACTCTTTGCGCATGCGTGAACAAATAGACTGCAGTTTGCCTTTGGCTGAGAAAAGCACATCGACTTTATATCTATTAGCTAATTGCTTAAGTTCATGCGAAGTCTTATGAAGGTAAGGAATCACTGATATCCTCCTACCTTTTCTACTCTCTTCACGACGCCCCGAGTGGTTCCCTTCAAATTTAAGTTTCTTAATCATGTTGTTACAAACGGACGTGATGACATCATTAGGATACCCTGCTTCTACTAGTTTCTTTACTTGACTATGAAAGCTCATTTTCTTTCTTTGTTGACAGGACTTTTTTAAAGCAAAACCAAAACTCGTAGTAACGATATCTCTCTTCACCAGCTTAGAGTGGCTCGACCTGTAATTGAGTATAGGCTTTACGGATCTGAGACAATAATACCAGCAAACATGCTGGGGTTCAAAGGCCAAGTTGAGATCTAGAAATTGCAGTTGATTTAGTCGCGGCAATTCAAAAGAAAAGTTTAGTTTCTTGCCTGTTTCTTTAAAAATCTTGACAATATTCACAACATCTCGCATAAAATCTGAGGACGTAGTGAACACAAGAAAATCGTCGACGTATCTGAATACGCGAACCGGGAGTCCTGAAAAATGATTTTGAAGTGCTACATCAATTTTTCCGAGAAAAATTTCGCTCAAGATTGGAGCTACTGAAGAGCTTATGCATATCCCTGATTTCTGGACAAAACGATTGCCACTCCAAGCCACAAAAGTTGACTTCAGGTAGAAGCTAAGTAACTCGCGAAAACTGAATATAGAATTTCCACACTTCAGGCTGAAAGACAATTCATCATTATCTTGCACGATGCAGCTTTGAACACTTGCCATCAGCTCATCTTGAGGTATCGAATAGTACAAGTCCTCAATGTCTATACTAAAAGCCCTACATTTGCTAGAACTATTGGTGCTCAGAAACTGTACCACTTCTTCGGAATTACTGACACGATAAGGATCCGGGATAGCAAGAGTTTCTAAATAACTTTGCAGGTATCTAGAAACAACACTTTGCCACGTGTCTCTTTCGGACACAATCGCTCTAAGAGGCATTTCTAGCTTGTGTGTTTTGATTGAAAAATATATCAAGCTCAGATCGCTTAGCAGATTTGACCTCAGAAGCTAACCGCTCAAAATTCATGTCAGAGAGCAAAGAACATGCATTTTTCTTTACTTTTGAACTCTTGCAATTTGCAGGCACAAAGTTCTTGTCGAGTGCTTTCACGGCCCTCTCCGAAAAGTTTCCCTCATCCATAACAACAAAGAAACCTTCCTTGTCAGCTACAAGAAGTTGTAGTTTGTTACTTGCCAAAAACTTACAAATTGGGCGAACTCTGTCCCTACACTGTGCGTTCGTCTCAGTCTTAACAATGGCATCCACACACTCCGAAATGCATCTGAGTCGCTCCTATTCCACCACTTGCCTGGAAATGGACCGTGCGAACACCAACTTGTCTACCCGCTTGAGTGACGGCTCGAAACGAAACTTGGGACCAAGACCAAGAACATCAAGGCGCTTGTCAGGAAGTGTTGTGGCGCTGAGGTTCAACACTTTTCCAGCTTGCGCAAGCGACTTCTTGCACTTTGTAAGTAGTGGAAGAACTTGTTGCCAGAGATACTCGGCCATGTCGTTGCCAGTGCGGCACCAGTCCCTGTAGAACGGCTCCCAGCTAGTACCATGAATCAAGCTTGTCGACACCTTCAACCAGTCCTTGTATCTCCTTACTTGCCAGAGCAATTCGGACCGCAGAATTCGGCACATTCTTCTTGAATGCCTGACGGAGGGTAGAAACCATCCCCACGTGGCTTGAAGATCCGGAGGACAGGTTCCATAGCGAAGGTTTCAGTAGCTCCAATCTTGAGCGAAATTTTTCTCGGAAAAACTGATGTAGCACTTCAAAATCATTTTTCAGGACTCCCGGTTCGCGTATTCAGATACGTCGACGATTTTCTTGTGTTCACTACGTCCTCAGATTTTATGCGAGATGTGAATATTGTCAAGATTTTCAAAGAAACAGGCAAGAAACTAAACCTTTCTTTTGAATTGCCGCGAATAAATCAACTGCAAGTTCTAGATCTCAACTTGGCCTTTGAACCCCAGCATGTTTGCTGGTATTATTGTCTCAGATCCGTAAAGCCTATACTCAATTACAGGTCGAGCCACTCTAAGCTGGTGAAGAGAGGTATCGTTACTACGAGTTTTGGTTTTGCTCTAAAAAAGTCCTGTCAACACAGAATGAAAATGAGCTTTCATAGTCAAGTAAAAAAACTAGTAGAAGCAGGGTATCCTAATGATGTCATCACGTCCGTTTGTAACAACATGATTAAGAAACTTAAATTTGAAGGTAACCACTCGGGGCGTCGTGAAGAGAGTAGAAAAGGTAGGAGGATATCAGTGATTCCTTACCTTCATAAGACTTCGCATGAACTTAAGCAATTAGCTAATAGATATAAAGTCGATGTGCTTTTCTCAGCCAAAGGCAAACTGCAGTCTATTCGTTCCCGCATGCGCAAATAGTTTCCGCAATGTCGCATGAAACACAGCAAAAAGTTCGTGGAGTGTGCAATGGGCGTTGTTTACATTACTCCTTTTAGCTGTGGTAAAGTGTATATCGGTCAGTCGGGAAGATGCGTCAATGTTCGTCTCAGAGAGCACGATTCTTCCTTGAAATCTGTGTGTGCATCGCATCTCGCGGCTCATTGCAGAGAGTGTGGTTGTTACCCTCTTTTTCAGGATACTCAAGTGGTTTTTCGGTCAAAAAACAAATTAACTCGTGAGTTGATAGAAGCTTTTCACATAAGAAAAGGAGGGGAACAATGCGTCAGCCAGCCTTCTGTTTTGCTGCACGATAAAGAGATTGTTTTTCTAGATAATTTTCCGTGATAATCTGTCTTCTTTTACCCTCTGTTCTCGATGTGCCACTGATGTACTTTTTGGCCTGCACACGCTTGCGTCGTGTTTTTCAGTTGCCTGTATATATATTCTGCCCTTTCTAATAAACTGTTTAGTTGCGAGAAAGCGCTTGTCCTCTCTTCATGTCTGTTTTTCGTGCGCTTTAACTGATAGTTATACCATGGATTTTGTTCTCGTCATTCGCGGTTCTCGTTCACCGAAAATAAAACAAAGTGATATGAGCTTATTCTCATTTAAGATTTGCTTCATTCTTGCATATATAAAGCTGACTGCAGGAACTCTGCGTCACCTGAATATTGACCCAATACCGGGGCGAATTCCACCAAACTGGGGTATTATACGCTGCTAAGAATTCTTATCGAGATTCGGTGCAAGCGAATACTGCAAAAATTTTTATAGGTCAAAATAAACAGCCCCGCCGCGGTGGTCTAGTGGCTAAGGCACTCGGCTGCTGACCCGCAGGTCGCGGGTTCAAATCCCGGCTGCGGCGGCTGCCATTCCGATGGAGGCGGAAATGTTGTAGGCCCGTGTGCTCAGATTTGGGTGCACGTTAAAGAACCCCAGGTGGTCAAAATTTCCGGAGCCCTCCACTACGGCGTCTCTCATAATCATATAGTGGCTTTGGGACGTTAAACCCAAATATCAATCAAATCAGGTCAAAATAAACATGCGTTTTGAACTCGTAATATGCATCATCAATTTGTGAAAATAAAGATATTGTATAGAACGGTAAATAATTAACAACTTTTTTATACCAACGGCAAGCACGTGTTCTCATGCGCAGAAAGATTGTGAAAGCAGTGGTTCGTATACAAAAGACCTCTCTCTACAATTTAAAGACCATTCAGTACAGAGCAGAAGAGTTCTTTTTACCACCGGGAGGTTCAACGGATGATTGAAGGGCGTTAACATAGCTTCGTCGTCGTTTTGCAGCCGCGTTGAGTGCGCCTAGGCAAGACGTAGTTTTACAGACATTAAAGTGAAATCTATGCAGTTCCCTTGGTAAATTTCTGATTATATATTATTGGGAATCGGTACACGAACGACACTTTGCCAACACTATCAAATACAAACCGTAAATACGCCACGTTGCCTAAACCAGGAAAGCTAGCGTGCTCCCCGCCACTTTCAAGGAGATAATTTTCTTTGCGCCGAACCGAAGTGGCTTTGAAAAAGGGAATAGGAAGAAATAGGCGCAGTTTTGTTACTGCCTCTCTCAGTGGAGGGCGCCTCCACAGTTCTGCACAGGGAACGGGGGAATGGAAATTAAAGAGACACAAGAAAAGAGGTAAGAGAAGGGTGGTGAAAAGCATTCGATCAGTCGCCACACGCACGCGCGCAAGAAACCGCACGTGGAACACGCAATCCACCGAAAGACCACCGGGAAGCCGGGGGTGAAGCGATGTGCCCGTGAAGGGAAAAAAAGGAGGGGAAAATGGGCCCGAATATACATGTTACACTGTAAATGTCGTCGAAAGATGATATTCTTGCGTATGGAAAGAGTGAACAAAACGTTTATTTGATGTTCTGAGCAAGAAAATTGGTGAATGGTATTCTGAAGGCGCAGCGTTAGACTGCCTCGAGCGTGCAGCGGAGACGAACGAATGCATCTAGGATGGATGGATGGATGGATGGATATGGCTGTACCCTTTAGATCGGGCGGTGGCTAGCTCCACCAAGCCGTAATACTTAAAGAACCAAAAACTAGATTTATTTTTTTCCCTTAAATAGTGAGGTTGAGGATTCGTACTTTGCAGCGAAGGGTTCAATTTTCACTCGTGCCTTGACTTTAGCTACCAATCAGATAACCTCCTTCTAGTTAAGTCTACCCATCATCATCATCATCATCAGCCTGTCTACGTCCACTGCAGGACAAAGGCCTCTCCCATGTTCCGCCAGTTAACCCGGTCCTGTGCTTGCTGTTGCCAATTTATACCCGCAAACTTCTTAATCTCATCTGCCCACCTAACCTTCTGTCTTCCCCTACCCCGCTTCCCTTCTCTGGGAATCCAGTTGGTGACCCTTAATGACCAGCGGTTATCCTGTCTACGTGCTGCATGCCCGGCCCATGTCCATTTCCTCTTCTTTATTGCAGCTATGATATTGTAGCGATGCTGAGGCAGACAGGCCAAAGAAACAAGCAACTTTATTAGGGCGAACTTGTGCCCACAAGCCTAATGACTATCGTCGTCGAGTCCAAGTAGCCGAGAGGCACAGAGTAAACTAACTTCCTCTTCCTCGTTGTTGGAGCGCACGAACGCGTGACGCATGCCAGCCGGGTCTTGCTGGTGCTCTTGCCATGATGATTGCGGCGGCTACTTGAACGTGGCCAACCTGTCGCGGCAATATCCTTAACTCCCGTTTGTCCCCTAATCCACTCTGCTCTCTTCTTGTCTCTTAAGGTTACACCTACCATTTTTCTTTCCATTGCTCGCTGCGTCGTCCTCAATTTAAGTTGAACCCTCTTTGTGAGTCTCCAGGTTTCTGCTCCGTAGCTAAGTACCGGCAAGATACAGCTGTTATATACCTTCCTCTTGAGGGACAGTGGCAATCTACTTGTCATAATTTGAGAGTGCCTGCCGAATGTGCTCCACCCCATTCTTATTCTTCTAGTTACTTCAATCTCGTGGTTAGGCTCTGCGCTTATTACCTGCCCTAAGTAGACATAGTCTTTTACAACTTCAAGTGCACTATTACCTATCGCAAAGCGCTGCTCCTTTCCGAGGTTGTTGTACATTACTTTCGTTTTCTGCAGATTAATTTTAAGACCCACCTTTCTGCTCTCCTTGTCTAACTCCGTAATCATGAGTTGCAATTCGTCCCCTGAGTTACTCAGCAATGCAATGTCATCGGCGAAGCGCAGGTTACTGAGGTACTCTCCATTAACTCTTATCCCTAACTGTTCCCATTCTAGGCTTCTGAAAACGTCCTGTAAGCACGCAGTGAATAGCATTGGGGAGATTGTGTCCCCCTGCCTTACACCCTTCTTTATTGGTATTCTGTTGCTTTTTTTATGAAGCACTATGGTAGCAGTTGATCCTCTGTAGATTTCTTCCAGAATGTTTATATATATTTCATCTACGCCCTGATTCCGCAGTGTCTGCATGACGGCTGATATTTCTACTGAATCAAACGCCTTCTCGTAATCTATGAAGGCTATGTATAGTGGTTGGTTATACTCTGAGCATTTCTCTATTACCTGATTGATAGTATGAATGTGGTCAATTGTTGAGTAGCCTGTTCTAAATCCTGCTTGTTCCTTTGGTTGATTGAATTCTAATGTTTTCTTTACTCTGCTAGCAATTACCTTTGTAAAAAGCTTGTATACTACAGAGAGCAAGCTGATTGGTCTGTAATTCTTCAAGTCCTTGTCATCTCCTTTCTTATGTATTAAGATGATGTTAGCGTTCTTCCAAGAATCTGGTACTTTTCCCGTCAGGAGACACCTCGTAAATAGAGTGGCTAGTTTTTCTAACACAATCTGTCCTCCATCTTTCAGCAGATCTGATGTTACTTGATCCTCACCAGCAGCTTTGCCTCTGTGCATGCTCTCCAAAGCTTTTCTGACTTCTTCTATCATTACCGGTGGGGTGTCGTCTGGGTTACTGCTAGTTCTTATAGTATTAAGGTCGTGGTTGTCTCGGCTACTGTACCGATCTCTGTAAAACTCCTCCGCTATTTTAACTATCCTATCCATATTGGTAGTTAATTTGTCTTCTTTGTCCCTTAGTGCATACATCCGCCTTTTGCCTATCCCAAGTTTCCTCTTCACTGCTTTGACGCTTCCTCCGTTTTTCAGAGCGTGCTCAATTCTCTCCATGTTATACCTTCTTACATCGCATACTTTACGTCTATTAATCAGCTTCGAAAGCTCTGCCAGTTCTATTTTGTCTGTTGTACTTGACACTTTCATGATTTGACGCTTCTTAATTAGGTTCTTCGTTTCCTGGGAAAGCTTGCCGGTGTCCTGTCTAGCTACCCTGCCTCCAACTTCCACTGCACACTCCGTGATGATACTCGTCAGATTATCATTCATTGTATCTACGCTAAGGTTGGTTTCCTCGCTAAGAGCAGAGTACCTGTTCTGCAGTGACACTCTGAATTCCTGTACTTTCCCTCTCAGTGCTAGCTCATTGATTTGCTTCTTGCGTATCAGTCTCTGTCGTTCCTTCTTCAAGTCTAGGCGGATTCGAGCCCGTACCATTCTATGGTCACTGCATCTTACCTTGCCAACCACTTCCACATCCTGCACGACTCCTGGGTGTGCAGTCATTATAAAGTCTATTTCGTTCTTATTTACGCCATTAGGGCTCCTCCATGTCCACTTGCGGTTTTCTCGTTTTCGGTAGAAGGTATTCAAAATACGCAGATTATTGCGTTCTGCGAATTCTACTAGTAGCTCTCCTCTGGCGTTTCTAGTGCCGATGCCATAATCTCCTACTGCCTGGTCTCCAGCCTGCTTCTTCCCTACCTTTGCATTAAAGTCGCCCATTACTATAGTATACTGTGTTTTCACCTTACTCATTGCCGATTCCACGTCTTCATAGAAGCTTTCAACTGAAGCGTCATCATGGCTAGATGTAGGCGCGTAAGCCTGTACTACCTTCATTTTGTATCTTTTATTCAGTTTAATTACAATGCCTACCACCCTTTCATTAATGCTATAGTAATCCTCTATGTTGCCAGCTATGTTTCTGTGAATTAGGAACCCTACTCCCAGTTCTCTTCTGTCTGCCAAGCCCCGATAGCAAATGACGTGCCCATTCTGTAGCACAGTATAGGCCTCATCTGTCCTCCTAACCTCACTCAGCCCTATTATATCCCATTTAATGCCTTCTAGCTCCTCGAATAATACAGCTAGACTTCCCTCACTAGATAACGTTCTAACGTTAAACGTTGCTAAGTTCAAGTTCCAATGGTGGCCTGTCCGTATCCAGAGATTCCTAGCACCCTCTGCTGCTTTGCAGATCTGACCGCCGCAGTGGTCAGTTGCTCCGCAGCTGGTGGGGACTGAGCGCCGTGAGTTAATTGACTAATGCCTACGGGAGGGGGTGGCCAGATACTGCACCAGGGTGGCCAATCCTTGTCTGGTGAGATCATCGGTGCGTACCGGCTTTAAGCCGGTACGATCAGACAGTAGTGGGAATGCTCCATGCATGTCTTCCTTATTGTTGTTCAGCAGCGTTGGCGGCCACCCACCACGGAGCCCAACGAGGGGACGCTACAAGGTTACAAATGCTGAAACCTGCAGATGCCAGCCGTACAACGCCACTATAACCCAATGCGCCTAGACCAAGGTAGGCTATTTGCACAGGGTTAACCCTAGCCGCCAGGAAGTTTGGAAGTAAACGGAAGAGAGTAGAAGACAGGACAGATAAATAGTAAGAGATAAAGACGAAGATGTAGGGAGAGAGAGATAGGAAAAGGCGACTGCCGATTCCCCTGGGTGGGTCAGCTCAGGGGTGCCGTCTACGTGAAGCCGGGGCCAAAGGGGTGTGTTGCCTCTGCCGGGGGGCCTTAACGGTCCAATCACCCAGCGTCGGCTCAACCCCCAGGATCCCCTTTTCCTCGGACACGGCAAAGCCACGCACGGCTAGGCGTGGGAGGGAGTCGAAACTCCCCCGTTAGCTCGGGTTCGTGGTGTCGCTACACACCAAACGCCTACTTGCGCAGGCGCCCCTGCGTCGTAAGTCTACCCGCTTAAAGTCTATTTTGCCCTCCCTATCCCTAAACCCCAGTGCTTTGAAAAACTCTGCGCCATCATCCCGAACTATAGGGTGAAGCCCTTTACAGAACGTTATCAAGTGTTTGACAGTTTCTTCTTCCTCTCCACAGGCACTGCATACCGTGTCTACCCGTTCGTATTTGGCCCGATATGTCTTGGTTCGCAGTACTCCCGTCCTGGCCTCAAACAGTAGAGAACTACCTCGAGTATTATCATAGATCCTTTCCTTGGCTATTTCCTGCCTAAAAGTTCGATAGATCTCTAGTGTGGACTTCTTAATCATGCCGATTCTTCACATATCGGTCTCAGCTTCCTTCACCTTTTTCTTAACCGATAATTCTTTTTGGTTTCATTTCATTTCATTTCATTTTATTACCTTAAAGGTCCCCAGGGGGACATTACATAAGGGGTGGGGTTACAAAAAACGTACAAAAAAAGCTATGAATTAGCTTGAAAAATGGCTTGTGACGCTATGCATAAATGTTGATGGACAGGTGATTGTTGCAATATGGTGGGGGAGGTCATTCCAGTCTTTTGCTGCACGAAGAAAAAATGAGGCAGCAAAAGTAACGGTGCGGGAACGTTGACGGGCAACTTGAAAGACATGGCCAATGCGATATGACCTGCGAAATGGGGGGGAAATGTAAGGTTCGATTGCAAGTGGACTGTGAAAAAGTTTATGAAACAAGCAAAGGGTGGCAATGCGGCGGCGGGAAGATAGAGGGGACAGGCCAATTTCTTCTTTTAAAGATGACACGCTAATGTGATAGGCATATGAGGAATGAATGAATCTAGTAGCACTGTTTTGAAGTGATTCGAGTGCAGCAATGAGATACGCGTGTTGTGGGCTCCAAATTGACGATGCATATTCAAGCTTGCTTCTTACGAGGGACTGATATGCTAATAATTTTACATGGCGGGGTGTGTTGCGCAGATGACGTTTTAGGAAGCCGAGAGTACGATTAGCAGCTGCGATGATAGTCCGGATGTGCTCAGCCCAAGTTAGGTCACTGCACAAAGTTAGGCCAAGGTATTTGTAGGATTGCACAAGTTGAACAGGAGTGTTAGAGATTACGTAGGAAGTGGTGAGCGGGTTATGGCGACGCTGAAACGACACAAGTTTACATTTGTTAGGATTAAGTTCCATTTGCCACCGTTCACACCAACGCTGCACTTGGTTAATGTCACTTTGGAGGCTAATTTGATCAGATACATTCGTTACTGTGTGGTACAAAACGCAGTCATAAGCAAACATGCGTATGTTACAAGTTAAGTTCGTTGGTAGGTCATTAATATATATTAGAAATAACAAGGGGCCAAGGACGGAACCCTGAGGGACACCTGATGTAACTGGAATAAAGTTGGAGAGCTGATCATTTACAAGGACAGATTGGGAACGGTTATGTAAGAATTCTTGGATCCAGATTAAGACTGCGGGATGTAAGTTTAAGTGGGAGAGTTTCAGTAACAGGCGTTTGTGAGGTACCTTATCAAATGCAGCCCCCTGCTGTTTTCCAAGTATTTACCAGTCAATTTTCTGGTTTGCTTCCGCCCTTTTGTATTGACATTCTTCATGTACAAGTAGCTGAATACCTTCCTAGCCCAACGCTCCTCCCCCATTTCTCTCAATCGCTTTTCAAATTTTATCTCTGCTAGCTTCCCTGCCCTCAAATGATGTCCATCCCGTATCACCTTGTACTCCCAGATTTGGTGTATTCCCGTGAGCTCCTAAGGCAAGCCTACCTATTCCACGCTGCTTAATTTCTAATCTTGCTTGAACTTCTGATCTCATGCACAAGACCACAGTGCCGAACGTCAGACCAGGAACCATGACCCCTTTCCATATTCCTCTCACAACATTATACCTATTGTAATTCCACAGTGCCCTGTTTTTCATTACAGCAGCATTCCTGTTACCTTTAGTCGACACATTTTTTTTCGTGTTCCCTTAGGTACTCGGCCCCATTGTTTATCCATACGCCCAGATATTTGTATTTATCTGTTATCTCTAGCGCGACCTCCTGTATTCTAAGCTCACTACCTTCGTTGTCATTGAAAATCATGACTGCTGATTTTTCCTTATTGAATCTAAAATCTAACCTATCTCCCTCATTACCGCAGATGTCCGTCAATCTCTGCAAATCTTCCTTGTTGTCGGCTATTAGCACTATATCATCTGCGTACATCAATGCTGGTAATGCCTGTTCAATGAGTTTTCCTTGTTTGACGAAAGAGAGGTTGAAGTCCAGTCTACTTCCCACTAATTTGGCCTCTAATCCTTGTAGGTACATCATTAATAACAAGGGTGACAGAGGACACCCCTGTTTAAGCCCCCGTTTCACCTCTGTGGGCTTAGATACCTGTTTTTTCCACTTTATAACTACCTTGTTGCTTTTATAGATATTCTTTAAAAAATTAGTAACTACATCTTCCACGCCTAGTGTGTCCAGTATTCCCCACAATTCCTCTTGGACCACTCTATCGTACGCTCCCTTGATATAAAAAAATGCTAGCCATAGGGGCCTGTGTTCCTTTTCTGCTATTTGGATGCACTGCGTCAGTGAGAACAGATTGTCTTTCAACCTCCTGTGTTTCCGAAACCCATTCTGCAGTTCCCCCAGCACCCCCTCATCCTCTATCCATGCCTGCAGTCTTTCCTTTATAAACTGCATCGCCAGCCTGTAGACCACTGATGTCACTGTTATAGGACGGTAGTTGTTTATGTCAGCTTTGTACCCCTTTCCTTTATAGATCATGCTTATCCTGCTAAGTTTCCATCCATCGGGAACTTCTCCATCAATCATTATTTTGCTCACTGCCTCTCTCAAAGCCTGCTTAGACTTCGGACCTAATGTCTTTATCAGCATAATTGGAATGCCATCTGGGCCTGTTGATGTACTACTAGGAACCCTTTTCTCAGCCCTTTCCCACTTTTGTTGTGGAAATGGAGCCCTTGCGCCACCTGATTCATCCTTGTCTATTGTGGTGCATAAAGCACTTCTGTGTTGAAATTTTTCTGTCACCCTTGTTTTTATATATTCAATAGCTTCGTCCCCTTCTAGCCTAGCACTTTGAGCTGTAGTTATAAACCTCTAGGCACGTGAAACACGAGCACCATCTGGCAGTTATCTCCGAAAACAAGGGCATGCGCGACCGCGGAGAAAGATGCGCGCCAGTCACGGAGGTGATAAGGTGTAGAATGGAAAGCGACGGGCAGGTGCCACCGCCATGTCGTCGTAGCAAAGCGTTGGAAACGCCTTCTTGAGCATCACGCTGCGCTGTCAGCGCAGCGCGTTAAACGCAACAGTCCTTAAAGTGTTTTGTGTGTGTCCTCTTCTAGCATAAAGGCAGACGTACAAAACATAGACATGTTGTTATGGTGCCTCAGATATGCGCAATATTTGCTTTTTTAATTGACAATCGCACAACTATGAACGCTAAACCTGGAGCAATATTGGTTGGTGCTGTAAATGGGGTTGGCCGTTCGGTACCGTTTGAGGTATCGTTAGGGTGGACAGACAGGCAAACGTACTTACAGAAAGACAGACCAAAATTTTTTCCTCGAAGGTCCCCATGAAAGACTATCGTCTTTAAAAAAGAAACACTGGACAAGTGGGAGGAGGTAAGGGTGCTCCCCGACTAACACAGCTCCCCAACACACACATATACGCACGCCTATGAATACGAGGCACTGCGCCGTACTTTCGACCGGGCTGCAGAAGTTAGGTGTCTTTCTCCTCTTCTAATCACTACCACTACGTATGAACACTGTAGGCAAGGTGAAGCTGCTTCACGCAGGAGAAATTGAAACTCTGAACACCCGTAGGCCGTTCGCTAACTAATGTAATTCGATCCCAACTGTGTTTATACTTCCCATCATTCTCACAATATATTCGAACGATTGCACCGCCCGAATTTTTTCAAGGTTATAGTAAAAATCTGTATAAGCTTCAGAAAGCGACAGGGTCAAGAAAAAATTGCTGCCCAAGCACCAGTGAAAGCTGAAACGTGTGGTCCTATTGTTCAGCAGTGGGTTGAACCCAACCCTGCACTGCAGCCTTTCGGAATTATTGGTTACCTGTTCGTGCTTCTTAATGAGTTTAGACACATGTTTTGGTTGGTCTACTTCAGTGTTTGTTTCACATGCTTCACATTGTGTCTTACATAATGACGGTCAAGGAAGAGTGTAAATTGTGGTTAAATGCTTTCGAATCGAATTGCGTTAATCGCACTGCAGTGGTTGTTCTCGACCTGCCGGCGGTGTGGAGGTGTGACCAGTTTGATATTTATTTATCGTAGTAAGCGCTATCTTTCGCATATCGCAAACGACATTGTTTTCTCTATTGCTTCTATATGAGTCTTTCATAGCTTCATTTGACAGATAAATATATCTGCGGGTTTGTACGCTGTATTCCCTTTGCATTTACTCATGCAAATAAATGAGTGCATAACTAAAGAAAACGAACGAAGTGCTATTGTGTCCGATTCTATCAGCAAACGAAATCGTCATTTACGTGTTGCAATGCAGCTCTCTGCCCCCGCCGCTCTCCCCTTCCCACCAAAAAAAAAGATGTCTTCCTGACATCATAAAGCAGTTGTATGTGCTTGGACATAATCCACGTTGGCATTAGCTACATTATTGCTGAAAGTCAGATAAATACACAAGAAGGGACGTGCGAACGTTACACTCATTTGAGTGGTGCACTTCACACGAAATCTTGCGCTATTGTTCATCCGTTACCGGACATCTATATACGTCCTTACTGGTCCTTCAGGCAAAATTCGTTTGGTTAGAGCAACTTTCTGCCACTTTAGCGTGCGGTCACACGTTGTGCTTTATGCCGAAGCTCTTTCCCTGCACCTTACTTTTCAGTACTGATAATGTACGTGCTAGTCATGTCAAAATGTATTCACAGCTGCTCGTAACGCCGCTAGGATGATATTGACGTCCTAAGGAGCAGAGGTAGACATTAGTGGGTCCAATCCGCTTCTTCCCTGTGCGGCAGCGGATGCTCGCTTCTCTAGCGCAAAGCTCGCAAGGCGCTTCTTCACATTGAATGCTTTCATCCTGGCGATGGCGGTTTTCTAGCCCTTATCCGATTCCTGCAAAAAAGGACCAGGGGCCACACAGGAAAATGAAGGTGACTTCTACCGCCATACTCCGGAGCCACGGAACACCACCGGCACGCTGCGCAGAACTGAAGAGGAATCTAGCAGTACAGAGCTTTGCTCAAAGATACAGTCCGAATTTCCATGATATTGGCAAATTTCTTTCCCTTTTTCTCCATTCGAACGACTGTTTACTCTCTTCTACTCACTCTGGAGCATACTCCCTGCCGCCCTTCCCTTCCACGCTGCGCCGCCGCCGATACGATGAGCCCCGCGCCGGTCACGAGCCGCCGCCGGCAATTTTGGTACCGGCGCACAGGTCAACTCTGAACACTTGGATTCTGCAGATACATCGAGCGTGCGAAACCAAGAGCTGCAGAATATGCAAAAGACGCTACCTCTCTTAACATCTTTAAGAAGTAAAATAACCTTACGGCAAGCGTTGCGTTGGTTCCTGTTTCCAACCATCCGAACATGCTACACATAGATGCACGTTCATTCTTGCATATTTGTTTCATCTACTCGTCACACCTTTGTGATTTACGCAATCCCGCAGGCGCACCAGCCAGAACTTGCAAATTAAAGCATCCAGGCAACCGGTCACGCCCACGACTTCGGCGCACTCGCATTTTAATCGCCGAGAACGACGCGGAACACTTTTCACTCCCGAAGGACAAGCGTCGTCTCAGGATGGGGAGACAACTACAGAGAGCACACCGCCATGTGAGTATATACTGCCTCGTAGAGAGCTCGAATGTCTATCTACATTTGTATTGAAATAGCACACACTGATGAAACAAAAGCGACGTGCATATCCGCTTGTTTGAAGGAGCCGATTCGATCACAAGTATAAGTCTGTGTGTGCGATTTTAGGCGAAGCCGCCCCAAAGTCGGAGCTACATGTATTGTAGCCATGTGTGTGGTGGTTTCGGGACTTACGGTCCAGCTACACAGCCCTCAGGGTTGGAACACATTTTATGTTGACCTGCACAACGTTTAGCATCACCCCATATGTCGCCTTTATACAGCAACCAGAAAAATACGTGGAACGGATTGATTTGGGAACATCACATCATATGCTTTTTTGGCTGGCCAAGGTCGGGCGCAGCGAGAGCACGATGATGACGAGAGGAACTTGAAGCAACTGTTACTGCTGCGCGAAGCTGATGTGCAGGAACTAGCAGAATGGCTAAATATAACAGGCTATAAATAGATCTCCGGTGACATCCACAACGAAATGCTCGAGTTAATAACACACAGCATGTGTCGCTCCCCAATGAAAAAAAGTGCACGAGGCAGAGTTTTATGCCGTTATTGCTGATGAAACCTCCAACATAACTAAGCAAGAGCAAGTATTTTTCTGCTTTCGGTATGCCAACAAAAACTTGGAAGTGGAGGAAGTAATAGTTGGATGTTATGCAACTGTGGACACCACAGCCCGTACTCTTTTTTTTCTATTTTGCAAGATGTGCTTTGTCAATTCAACCTTCGGATTGAGAACTGCCATCGGCGGTGTTATGATGGGGTTGCGAATTTTTCTGGCAAGAGCATTGGGCTTCGGGCCCTTGTTGAAGAAACAGAACCAAGAGATTTGTATGCGCACTGCCTTGAACATACACTGAACCTCCCTTTGAAAAATTTGCGCATGAAAATTGACGTCTGTCGGGATTTAATTAGCTTGTTTACAGACCTCGTTAATTTTCTTAAAACTTCCCCAAAGCGTCTCAATTGGTTCCAGCAGTTTCAAAAAGAGGAAAATCCTGCACGGTCAGACAGTTTTTTAAAACCAGGTGGACGTTAAAGGCGAGCTTTTTCCGATTGGTCTCCGCTTACTACTCCAAATTAACCAGATTCCTTTTTCCTCTTTCTTCGGAAGGCGAAAATGACACCTGTGCCATAGCGAGGGGTTACGCAAAAACGCTTCACAAGTTCGACACCTATTTTCTACTGGGGCTCATGCTTCTTGTCTTTGACAGGTTAAAAAGAGTCAACTCAGCTCTCCAAAGTAAAAGCCTACAGTTTACACGTGCATAGCATTTTGTAGTAAGGCTGTTACGGTTGAAAAGTGTCAGCTCCACTCTCCAAAGGAAAAACCTATAGTTTAAACGTGCATAGCATTTAGTATTAAGGCTCTTAAAGAGAGCATCGGTCAACTACGCGACGACTTTACCAGTTTTTGGGCGAATGTGTCCGGTGATGTGCGCGAAATGGACATCGGGGCCCCAAGAGTTTCGAAGAGACCAGTGCAGGCACCATGTCGGTATGATGAAGGGTCGCGCCCACATGACTTTAATTTCACCGAAGCATTGTACCGGCAGTGGTTCTATCTAGTCATCGACACGGTACATGCATCACTGGCATGCATGTGTTTTCCGCCAGAAAAGTGGTAGCATATGGAGCAAGTCGAGCAGTTCGTAACTGGTAATACTGCCGGTCTATATCTACGCGAGTTCTCCCAAGGAGATCTCAATGCTGTGCGCCTTCAGCTTCACCGCAACATGTTACTTGTCATGGCAAAGCAACGTGCAACGAGTCTTGTTGCAATTAAAGATGTGGTCGACTTTCGGGAAATGCAGGGGAACCTTTCAGGGTACTCCTTCCAGAAGTTTTCAAGCTTCTACAAAGCGCCATGACGATTCCTGTGACTTTCTGTTTGTCAAAAGGTCTTTATCCTGTGTCCAGAAAGTTCAAACCTACCTGCGCTTAACGATTGGACAGGCTAGACTTATTCACACCGCCTTGCTCCACTGCCACAAAGAAAAAGCTAAGCAAGCGGGTCTGAATCTTGTGACCAAGGAGTTCATTCAACGAACGGTAGTAAGAGAAAATACGCTTCATGTTGAAATCCAAGACTACCGTTCTCAGAAATACGCTGTAAAATATCGTCGCTTGTTGAAGCTCCTTAATTTTTCAGCCACGTGTGTCTGTTTTTATGTACTTGTATACACAGCTTGCACGTGACGTTAGTGTTGCTGCGGTCCTATTGCGACAGCTAACTTTACGAACCGCCGCTCATACCGGCCTTGTGCACGAGCTGTACGATTGCAGTTTTTAGTACGACGGAGCCGCACTGCCACTTTCGCTATCTTTCTCGCGATAGTTTCTTTTTGTTCATCATGCCGCTGGTTGGCACAAGGCAGCCGTTTAATGCGGTGTACTACTCAGAGTTGTTAGGAGAAGCACATTCTCGCTACAAGGAGAAGATTATCTTGTGCGATGGAGTAAATTCATACGCACTTCGACTTGGAATAGAAACTACTTAAAATATCTCTGTGATCACAGAGGTGTCGCATGGTGGCATCGTGAACTATTTGGTTTTTAGCATCAATTTTGTAACTTATATTTTGTAACTTAGGCGAATTGAAGGCTTTCAAATCAGTAGAAGCGCACAGCTATACTTCACCAGCGGCTGAAAAAAAATTTCTGCTAAAAAGCTTCACCACCGTAGAGTGACCGTCGTTGCCGAGGTAAGTTCAACGGTTCATCAAATCTATACATACACCAGCCCCGAGTTATGAAATAGTGATGGATGAATGCTGCCTAATCAACAAATGCTGATGTTTTCGCTCAGTTCCCACGCGAGCACATCGAGTCGCTCACGCGGCGGCGCGTTTTTAGATTGCGCCTCCCCGTTTGGGTGTTGCTGTTTCTTTTGTCATAAACATAGCCGCATGTACGTGTGCGTGAACGTAATACTGAAAATGTAGTCACTGCGGGTGCACTGTCATCGAGAGTGAGCCGCATTCGGATTCATCTACACGAAGGGATGCCTTGATCTTGTTCAGCAGCAGATATGCGCGATGAAACTTCAAAGTGGCAGAGGGCGAAATGAAGGATGAAAGTGCAATGTACTCGTTCGCGTAGGTCATGGAGGATTTCTTCGGGGCAGAACGGTTCGTAATGCAGCATTCTTTGCTAATTCGGACGGGCATGCGGGGGCATCGGCGGCAGCACACGGCTGTGACGCCGGCTCAGCTGCTGTAAGGTTCATCTAGGGACCTTATGCTGATGCGTCCACGATCGCCGCTTCGGAATGTCGTGAGCGCCGTTCAAACTTTGCTTGTCACTTATCGTGACGCCGCTTTCCTCGCGCTCATGCCACGCAGCGCCTGTATGCCTGGAGCCGTAGCCGAGTTGCAGAGACGGCGCACCCAATCTGGGTTCGTCTCGTCGAGCAACGCAGGCGGCTTTCCTACGAGCACAAAAGCATTCCCGTTAGGTATTGTCTTTACGCTTCCTCTCTCAGTCGCTTACCTTCTATAAAGTAAGCTCCTCACCCCCGAACATTGTCGTTTTGTTTGTCGGAATGCACACGCTTTGCGCTTGCCAGCTAGGTCTTCCGACGGTTCGCGCTGAACACTTTCGTACGCTCGCGTTAGTCTTGAATAACCTTCGTCGGTATTTGGCAGAAGCTCGTACGAGTGAGTTGCTTCTTTCTTCCGCAACTGTCGCTGCGATAAGAGCAGCCTACGATTGCGCATATAAGCGTTGCGGAGGAAGAAACTCGTAGATCCAACTAGACGCGACTGATTAAGGCCTGACCTCGGTTCATCAAAATGGCCAAGTCACTCAGAGCAGTGACGTCGAGGGACGCAGGTTCAACCTATGTATATCATGACTGGTGATATGTAAAAGCTTTAACAGTTTTTTTGTGCATTCAGAATTACAGGTACATCGAACAAATGTAATAATTCTCTTATTTCTATGTGCTCAGACTGTACAAAACCACTGTGAAGTCTCAGGTGTAAATGGTCTTGTATCGCTAGCCCCAGTTCTTTTCTGTAGGCTACAAATTTAACTACTTACACTTATACAAAATGTAACTTACATCTACTTTGCGAAGCATTATTTAACATTTCATTCGTGAGAGTTCTTAGTTCAATATCTCTGTGAAAACCTCAATTTCTCCGTAGATATTATGCACGAGCTGGAATTGAGAAGATATGTTTGTTGTTTCCTTTTCTTTCTTTTTGAGTGATTTTGTGAGTGGTCGCGTAAGGAAAATGCTAAAAGAAAAAAAAACAGCAGTGTACGATGAAATGAGTGAGCAGATGCCTCATGAGTGCTTGTATGTTCACTCTTTAAACTTACAAAAATATTTAGTATCGATAGGTTAAATGTCTAAAGACGATTGTTACTAGAACCTACCAACGCTCAAAAAAGTGTCTACCAATTGTCTTTAGACTGCTTTACCAACAATCTGTCAACGAGCTGGCTGTGATTGGCCACCAACTTTGAACAAAATCGTGTTCATGGGCTGTCTGATGACCACGTGGTAACACCCTATTGACAATGTTCATTAGACACCCTAGTAACAGTCTCTCATTAGAAAGACTGTACGTGAGCAGTCTGTTAACCATCTAGTTGCCTGTGTTGTTATACAGTCTGTTAGAAGTTGGTTACAACCATTATATTGAAGCATGCTCTAGACGCTCTGTAAACGGTTTGTTGGTACGTCGATGCGGTTTAACGTTGAACAGCGACTCAGGACACCGCATATACGGCTCATATATGGCTCTATATAACATCGCCCGATCGGCACGACTCTAGGGTTTTTTTCTCCACCCAAATGCGACCACCACGTCCAAAGTCTTTCCGATCAACAGTCAAACATCGTAAACACGAAATCCCCACGATGGTTTTGAACACTGCCAACCAACCCATGCCTTGCGGCTACATGCTTGTGTGTATATGTGTGCACGAGGTTTTAGTAAAAGCCATCGCAATCTGGAAAATACGTTAGCAAGGAAAAAATGGACGAAAGGCTGCACTCAAGACCTTTATTCGAATTACTTGACACTAGTTTCTTAAAAAATATTCACGTCCATTGATAGTCACACAATTTACCTACTGAACACGCAAAGGAACATGAAATGAGTACATTTCGAACGCACTCATGATTTACAGAATATTTTGCACAAATAAATTAAGGTTAAAAGTCATACATCGTCGATATTACAGTGAAGTGATATTTGAACTTCGGAGAAAAAGTGCATTGCTAATTATATTTTAAGATATTACAGTAGAATTACGTTTATTCAAATGAACTCGCTTCTTCTGCAATAAAGAATTTAAAACTCAATTTTAGAAGGAACACTGGTTATAAAACACCCTCTAAAATAAAGCGTTTGGCCAGGTATACAGTGGATAAGATGTCACACCTCAGTAGCCCAAACTATGGCGCGATACCGCAGGTGAAAAAAAAAAGTACTCTCTTGATATATCCGTGGCACAAACATGCACTTCTAAGGTCGAGATATTATTCTAATGAACATAAACAATCCCGCCAATCGTGCATAAAAATTTGCCACGGGTGATTATTCGATTGGTAAGAAAATAAAAAGATGAGAGCGAATGAAAATGTAAGCATACCATAATAGCAGAAAAAACACAAAAGAGTGAACAGTAATTATGTGTAGAAAAGATTGAATAAGGTAATAAAAGTCTGGTGAGACGTAAGAGCTCTCAACGCGTAGGCTTATGGCTTGCGTGCAATTGGCGTGTCTACTTCGAAGCATAGGGCTGCTGGTTGCTCGTTGTGGTGATGAACAAGTGGCTGACTCTTGCCACATGTCAATGTTCTTGCCGGCAGAATTTCCTTGGTAGTTTTACTTCACCTTGCGGCTACTCGTGTCCGCAAGAACCCACATTTGAAAAATTCTGCCGTATGTAGTGAAATGGTCAGACTGGCTCTTGCCGCAACAGCGACCAAGTCGCAGGGAGTGCACAACCTCGTGGACCTCGCACAGGGAAACTTTCGCTGCACTTCCCTTCACCATACTCGATGAAATCGGTATCACAAACCAACAATTACGTAGTATCACGTTCAATCAAATAAGTCCACAAACGTAAATGAATGTTCTAAAATATCACTGGAGAAATCCAGAAATTGGTGAACCCCGTGCAGCTGGACACCTGTGCAACGACAGGCGAAAAGGGAAAAGATGGACAGGTCGGAGCAGGTTGTTGGACCAGGCAGCTCGCTGGCAGAGAGCTGAGAACATCCTGTCAGGTCAGTTTCGGGACAATGGGCGCGTGTACCGTCACAGCACGGCCGCTCCGCAGAAGAACATTCCAGGTATCTTGAGAGCCTCAATATAGCCGCTTGTTAAAAAACAAGTGAGAAAAAAAATTGACATGAAGATGAATGAAAAAAAAAGATCCATGTTCGAGGCATTAACAAAAAACGGCACGAACACGTGTGTTGAAACCACATTTTTGTATTTTGGGCGGACCTCTCTACCTTTTTGTCAATAAATTCTCTCTCTCTCTTTCTCTTATTATTCTGCTTCACTATCAATAATAATAATAATAATAATAATAATAATAATAATAATAGTAATAATAATAATAAACACTGTTTTTAAAAGCATCTGAGAAGAGTTGAATAATGGTGTTACTGCTTTCAGAAAGCCAAAATATTTGACATCATTTGAGCTACTGCGCATATTACAGTTCACTGGTCTATTTAGTTTATGGGAACGTTCATCCCATACTCAGTGCCTAAAAGAACGTATGAGACGTAGTGATGTAAATATGTTGGATTCAGTTTATGGCTCACCGAGGGCGTATTTAAAACAACTTCTTACGCAAAAAGCGTATCAGATTACTTCGGTGAGTGCGGATGCTGGACATATTAAATGCGAAGCATTTCTTTTCGTACTGCAGGCACGTTTGGCGTGTATCTGCGTATCTATCTATCTGTCCGCCTAAGTCTGGGTGCTCTCGTGATCACGCCTTTATCTTAGAGTGAACCAAAATTGTGTGAAAGGTTAAGGTAGTTTGAAATATATGACGCGCTGGTCGTGACATCAACGTCACAATCCCGTCGAATACGTCGTCAGACACTTTCCACCAAACAGTGCCACATACCCGCGGGCGGGTGTGTGTTGCTGGTATGCGGGTATGCGCCACAGAGAATCGACAGTTTACATGTACCCGAGGATGGCGACAACAGAGAATGGTGAAATAAATGCGAGAGCGTTAAGAAAAACTGGCATCGGCAGCGTTGACCCGGCGAACATCGTGGTCCCAGCTCCTGAACCCAAGTATGCTGCGTGGCATTCAAGCAGTCTACCGCAGAGCTGTAGCCATGTCTCGGCACTGCTTTGGAAAAATACTCTTATCAGGTGCAATATTGGGCAAACATCAATTGCGGTGGCCTTGCTGGGGCTATACAATTTTATAAACATTGAATAAGTACTCCTAAGATAGAGCCGTCTCGTCGGGTTAACATAAGTGGTATATTGAGTGCCATCTACAGAATTTGTGTAGCCGTGTCGAGGGCAACCATCCTCGGGAGCACAAGCCTTGCATATTAGCTTACCATTTCTCGTGTTGCTATTACTCATTTGCTGCTGGAATCGTTGAGCAAGCGTAAACAACTGGTTAAATAAAACATGTGCGACTGTTCGACATATCTCTGTGCGTACAACATTCCCTACTTATATTTACGTTATTTCGCAACTTAGCTGTCGCTGAATAATAAGAAATACAACGCGTTCACCTTCTCTCCGCATGCTTCGCATAACCTCGATTCCCTAGGTACGTGTGATCTGCCTGAATTTTCGCGAACACGGTTGCAACCAATGACAAAATGGAAGGCATACTAAGGCAAAGCATAGTGAGTTGGTCCCATGAGGCTAATAGAAGGTAGATGTAATCTGATTTCCACTTTTTGGAACTGTTCGACTTATGGTCAACAAATCTGTAGCCACTAAGCAAGTTATTTATTTTTCGATGGACACCATTTTTGGGCAGAACACTGTTGATCAAATGAACGAATGGTACACCGTCGGCTTCTCGAGTCATACGTAGCGTACTAGATTTATGCAGCTCGTGCACTTATTTGTGCTATTAATTATTCGTTCTCCCGTATATCTTGAATTTATAGCTTTGATGTGTGCGCATGCGTGTAAATAGCATGCCATACTTGTTTTGAGGCAAAAGAAGTGGGAGGAGGCTAAATGTTTTTTAACCTCTTTTAAAATTAACCAAAGGTAAATAAACTTTTAAAGGTAAATATAAAAATGTACCTATACATGAGGCCCCAGGGCGTGTATTTACCATACTCTTTACACATCAGTAAGTAGCAGGCCTTGAGACGGTCTACATGTTATAGTCTTTATAGAATAGTTAGAAGGAGACCCTTAGGTGATCAACAGATATAGTGTTTATAAAACAGTAAGAAAGAAACCTTTAGGCGGTCTACATAACAAAGCCTTTATACGATAGTAATAAGCAGGCCTATAGAAAGTCTACATAATATAGTCTTCATAAAAGAGTAAGAAGGAGACCTTTAGACGATCTACATAATATAGTCTTTCGAAAATACTGAGAAGGAGGCCTTTAGACTGTTTATTAACTATTGTTACTAGAGCGCAAATGCATATAGACGCTCACCAATGTTACTAAAATGTAGGTGACCTACTCAATGTTACCAGCCATTTTCCTAAGGGTACTTTTTGAAGTGTAAACGTATTTTAACCATTGCATTGATAATTGCTGAACGTGTTCTTCACGTGTGCCTGTTCGTTATAAATGCCTTATGCAAAAACTAAAAAGTATTAAAACTTTTCATTACGGACCCAAGATTTGTTTCTGTTAACTACTGTCAAAATTAACACTTCTGGCGCACCTGCGTATCTAGTCCGGAAGTTTCGTAGTATATAGTGTATCTCAAAGTACGTTTTACTTGCTAAAATGGCCAGCAAAATTTGGCTCCTTCGCGCAACAAGTAGGAATATTTTTTGAAAACCGTTGCTTTTCGATGTTTTACTGGTCACAATTACGCCACAGATTTTTACCTCCAAACTGCCCATTAAAAGAAAACCAAAGCGACTCGTTTTTTTGTGCTAATGGTACAATAATGCAATAATTTTGGAAAGATGCGACTAGTAAAACACGTATTCCAAAAATTTCAACTGGATGAGTCAAACTGCATAAGTTCACTGTTCATAAATTCGCGGGACGTCTTATTTGGGGACATCCCGTAGTTAGCTGCCGCAACGTAAAAGGTCTTCACTGCTGCGGGTGCCCCTCATGATGATGGCTAGTGGTACCCTCTGTGTAGCAGGGTGATGACGTGCCATCTCATAGGAATCCCGCTTCCAGCTCTCCTCCCTTTGCCGCTTGTGCAAGAGTATACGGCCGCGTCAGCAGCGCCAGGCTGTCTCTTCGCGTTGGGATCGCAGAACGTATAAGGGTTCAGGAGCAACTGGCGATGACGTCGGTCGAGATAGCACGCATGACAGCGCTCATGACCGCGCCCTTAGAGTCAAACTACTGCTCGAAGGATAACAGCCTTGAGGGAACTGGAATGAAAACTGTTTCGATGAAGCACGCTGTTTCAGCCAGATTTCAGGGCACGAGGATTGATGGCTGTCGCACCTTGCGGCTAAATTTGCTGTGGCGCCGTATGGCGCTGATAGACGAATTTGGCGTATTAGGGTTTGTGCGACACAGGATAGCACAAATGCCTTTGGCACAAATGCCGCAGTTCTTCCGTCCCCTTTTAGGTTGTCATACGTTTTAGAAACCGTCTCGACTATTAGACCTGAGAAGGAACACTGGCGTCGCTGCGGTCGCGGTGATGTGACGTCACGGCATGGACTCGCCTGCTCCACCGGCGTTTGTCGCCATTTTCGGCGCCCGCCTTGTGCACGCTTTTAACGATACGTTCGTGATTATTCCTCAATTTCGTGACACAAATTTCTGCACATACAAGGTGCAAGGTTTCACAAATAGTGGAAGTTTTTAAAGCTGTAAGAAATTGTTATATTTTAGCTTAGGATATATAGGCCAACTCCCGACCAAACGGAAGATTTATTGTGAACATGGACATGGTGATGCAGGAGAAGACGTTTGTTGTTTTCATCGCGTACACCTCAGAAAGGGTGCTAAGAAAATATTCTAAGTGGTACAAACGTTATTAAAACTAGGCATATACTACGGGCTTTGAACATGGCTGTGCCGAAGTGTGATAAATAAAATTGGAATGTTTTCAATTCACTAAATGCATTTTTCTTTACCGTACAAGTTGCGCCTGCATCTGCGAATTATCTAAATGATTTGACAGAACTGCGCTTTCTCGAGCAGGAGACATTGCATGAATGAGATTGTCGACCATAAGCACTCATGTAACATATTCGTCTAACAAACAAAATAATACTGCCACACACACAACGATTTACGAAATAATTAAATATTTCCTTTCACTGGGATCATTAGTACAGGATTCTTCTCAACAGTCGCCAGGGATTATGCAGTCGTATACCCTGATTTGCGCGAAATGCTGGAGTGTTCTACCACCGCGTCACAAAAGCTAATGGGAGCTTCACGTGGGAGCACCGCTGATAGAGACACTTTTAACACAAATGTCAGAAAGTCGAAATGAACTCTTTGTATGCCACGCTCAAGGGCGTGGCCCAAGCAGTGGCGTAACCAGGAGATGGCTTACCAGGCCTGTCCCCTACCCCCTCCCCAAATTTTTCACCATGCAGAGAGAAAAAGGACCATTTTGAGTAGCTGTCCTCCCCCAACCCCCCAAAAATTTCAAACTATAGGCTTCTGGACCCATGTTATAACTAAACTGTCTTTGCCTAGATGAGGCGACGACTGGTGTCGCACGTCATGTCCACCAACAGCTAATCAACTGCAAGAAAATTCACATATGAGGTGGCTATCTAAACTGGTAGTTCGGAGCACGACCGCACCATAGCTAAGATTATGCTCGAAGGCAGAATCTGACCGATATAGGAATTTCTGGACCTGACCTCAACCGCACTTATCCTCAATAATTTTGGTCAAATAAAGCTTCAAAATTATAGCGAGAGAAACATAAAACTAAACAATGTGTTGAGCGAGAGAAAAACAACAACGGTGGTGGTATTCAAGGACGAGCGCCTTCTATTATACGTTGCGATACTCGATGCTGCACGTGAGCGTGGCGCTTGATACACTTGTGAAACCACTGAGCGGAGATTCGTGGATTCCTCTGGTATAAATATTTCTAGGGGAGGAGAAGCCCTGATATCCCAGAAAGGAATCACCCATGCATATCTCAATATTGTAATGTAGATATGGTGTCTTAATTCCTTCTCAAAATCACATGGTTAATGTGTGAATGAGTTTGTAGTAAACGAACAGATGCGTGTTTTTGATTTTCAGACAAGTCGGACGGCGGCTGTCACCGCCACGAGTGGAATTCGTCATTGGGGTTAGCAGCGCAGCACAGGCCTTCTCACTCATCTCACATTGATATATACGACCCGGCGCGTGATTGTTTAGTAGCGAAAATAAAATTTCTATTGCTTTACCTGAAATATTACTCATTCTGTTCTCTTCATTCATCTGCAGCTTGTAACATGCAAAAAGCGAACGCAAGCATTGGCACAGCGAATGAAGCGAGCGCATTTTTATGTAGGCGCGCCGCGGCTCGCATCGAAGAATCTGTTCCATGACGTCATCCACCAGGCGGCGCCACTCCAAATTTTCGGGGCAAGTACTGGTGCGGCCTGCCTGCCAAGCAGAAGAACTGAGTTCGTTCCCAATAAAACCAATCATTTTTATGTTTGGTTCTACTGGGAAATGATATTGATTTAGCAGGAGTGTAAGCGGGCTTCAATGTTTCAGAGCAGCTTTGGAGTAGTAAAAGGCAGTTTTGCAGCAGCCCTGGAGCACCAAAAGGCGTGTTTTAGAGAATCCAAATTTAGTTTTGTGAGCAGATTTCTCGGGTCACACATAACTGTTAACTAAAATTTTCGCTTTCTGGTAAACACAAACAATTTCAGTGGTTTTCACTAAGCATGTATGCTGTTGAAGTGATCAGACACCCTAATTGATATGTATTAAACCTAACAATATCACAGCTAAAAGCACAGTAACTCAAAAACAGAAACATAAACGGCACTCTGGACCGCTACAAGACCTCAGACAGTGTTTTCTAACCGCGGAGCACGCCACACAAGGAACAAAACGCAGGGGCTTGCACATACACTTGGGCACGCTATAATTAATAGACGGCCGATGATGATGATGATGATGGCCACTAGAGGACCCCCCCTTTTTGATAACAAGGGAAGTGATGCAGTGGTCCCCAAGAAACAGTCTTAGCGGTCAGGTGATCGGGTAGACTTGCGTTTCAATGGTGGCCAAGAAGTTTCAAGCACATATTTCCGGTGCTGTCGCTAGGTAGGCGGCTTTAGCTCTGTCGATCACCGAGACATCTTTACTTCACTTGAGCTCAGTGGTGACTGTTTTTTTTTTCTGTCCGGCTGAGCACCTTGAATGGGCAATCGAAGGGAGGCGTGAGGGAGGGTCGGATACCTTCCCAGGCAACCTTGGCCGACTGCCGACCATTGCTGGATGGCTGGCATGTAGTCGGCAGCCGACTTCCACTGGCTCCCAGACATCCGAAAATGGTCGGCCCGAGATGCACTGCTGGTTACGTCGGCCATTGGTAGGCGGCGTGGTTCGGGCGTAAGTCGGCGGCTGAGTGAACGCCGATCGTGCTAAACACTCATCGGGGTGACCAGTCGGCAACACATCGGGCCGGCATTGGTTGCCGAAGGAGCATAGTAAAACAACTTGAATTTATTTAGGCTGGCATAAAATATATTGCTGAGTTATTTTAACTAAATTTTGGTTTATATTGGAACAGATCTAAAAAGGTCTCGAGAAGGGAGTGGAAAAAATTTACGTTCGGGTGTGGGCCGTACTGTGGTTTACGACTGAATTAGTGTTATTGCCACGTAACAATATAAACACCAGTGTATTTTCTTTAAAGGAGCGCTAACATCAAATTTACTCATGTCAAGATTTTTGCGTCAACGAGTAGCTATTGATCCCCTAGAATAGATTCGCGACGTAAAACGCATCTGAGTGACGAATGAGTATCTGTAATATTGATTACTATATTGGCTATCGAACGCGGTTGAAAATTGGTGGAAAGCCCACCAAATTGAAGTGCTGGCAGCGCTACCTCGCGGCCACGTCGAGGCCTCTGCACAATATTGCCGCTTTCACAAAAAATGGTGACGTGACACTTGGCGTTTCGTCTGCTAGGAGCGCACTTACAGTCAGTCCAGCTGTGTCTCTGAAGGCGCAGACATGCCCCTGTCACCAACATCGTCATCCTCGCCGTCATCGCAGTCAACATCGGCAAGTGATGATGACAGCGACCAGAAAGTAGGTATCGCCGCAATTTGCGACGATCTTTGCTTGACAAGCTCTGCGTTAAATGCAATGTATTTATCAGTCCCAGCCACACTGCCGGAGCTCAGAAAACCAACTACGCACCTCATGTCACTGACGTTTGGCGAGTGAATCGCTGCTTTCAGCTGTGGCAGGGCACATGGTAGCAATTCGCAAGTTTCGTCGCCTATAGGGGGCGCATAGAGTGGTTCAATATGGCGCCCACAGAGAGTATCGGAGTCGCTGAGCACATGTGCGGCCTGCACTGCAGTGTGTGTGTGTGTGTGTGTGTGTGTGTGTGTGTGTGATTGATTGATTGATTGGTGGGGTTTAACGTACTAAAACCACCATTTGATTATGAGAGACGCCGTAGTGGAGGGCTCCGGAAATTTCGACCACCGGGGGTTCTTTAACGTGCACCCAAATCTGAGCACACGGGCCTACAACATTTCCGCCTCCATCGGAAGTGTGTGTGTGTGTGTGTGTGATTGATTGATTGATTGATTTGTGGAGTTTAACGTCCCAAAACCACCATTTGATTATGAGAAACGCCTTAGTGGAGGGCTCCGGAAATTTCGACCACCTGGGGTTCTTTAACGTGCACCCAAATCTGAGCACACGGGCCTACAACATTTCCACCTCCATCGGAAGTGTGTGCGTGTGTGTGTGTGTGTGTGTGTGTGTGATTGATTAATTGATTGATTTGTGGGGTTAAACGTCCCAAAACCACCATTTGATTATGAGAGACGCCGTAGTGGAGGGCTCCGGAAATTTCGACCACCTGGGGTTCTTTAACGTGCACCCAAATCTGAGCACACGGGCCTACAACATTTCCGCCTCCATCGGAAGTGTGTGTGTGTGTGTGTGTGTGATTGATTGATTGATTGATTGATTGATTTGTGGGGTTTAACGTCCCAAAACCACCATTTGATTATGAGAGACGCCGTAGTGGAGGGCTCCGGAAATTTCGACCACCTGGGGTTCTTTAACGTGCTCCCAAATCTGAGCACACGGACCTACAACATTTCCGCCTCCATCGGAAGTGTGTTTGTGTGTGTGTGTGTGTGTGTGTGTGTGTGTGTGTGTGTGTGTGTGTGTGTGTGTGTGTGTGTGTGTGTGTGTTTTCTTCGTGATGGCTCTGTCCTTTTTGCAGTCGGATGTTGTGCGCCGCCTAGACGTTTCACAAACTCGGATACGATGCCTCATTGAAAGCGAAGAGGTCCTGAATGCCACACAGATCACTTTCGGCGTGAAAGCCTGTAGCCCATCTGTCGTTGTGCAAGGACTCTGCCTGCAAACTTCTCATGTCTGCCAGAAGCCACAAGAAGTGGAATTCACACATGACTGGAAAACACCTATTATTATTTGCTAGTGCAGCTGCTTGTTGTTGGATGAAAAAAGTCTAGAGATTAATTCAGTGCTAGTGCCTTATGTGGTGGCACTATGTGGTGGCACTTATGTGGTTTCACGCCATTGCAGCTGCAGAGCAGGCAATCCACGACGCTCAAGGACATCATCGTGATGGGCATGCAGCGACTTCTCTTAAACAAGCAAGCTCAAAGGCTTTCGCATTAATAAATATATTAAGATATTGTTAAAATATTATTTCTTGATTGCTGCATGCAATAAAACTGTGCCCATCCGCATGACCAGGCAAAATCAAATCAGTTCGTTTAGACCCAAGCTAAAGGTGCCGCATTTTTTTTCGCGTATTGAACATGGAGCTTCCCCTATACCACGCATCATGAATGTATGGCGGTTTCGCATGTGAAGCTCTTAGCTGTTTTGTAAGTTTCAAACAATAATCACAGCACAGAAGTTCCGAAAAAATCCTTTATTGAGCATGTATGGGCCTCCAGATAAAGTAAATATTGCACAGTAATGACGCTATCATATGCATGCATTTTCACGTGATACAAACCTTGAGAACGCCTCACAGATGCACGAGCACTACGTTCCGCTGCGGCTTACGTTCGTGACAAGTTCTTGTCGTAAGGCCACCCAGGCAAGCCTTCGGAAGGATCAGCTGATGATTTCAGTCGCTTCCTTGCAGGCTTCCTTATCTGCGGGTCTACATGCAAAAAAAAAAACAAATTGAACCATCACCAACGAATATTCCTTCCAGGAATACCTTTAAATGATTAATTATTTTTCATAACACAAGAGACAGTAGGATTGGGTGTGTTGGTATAACATGATAAAGAGTGCTTACCAGCGCAAATGACAGGGCAGAGGGGACCGGAGAAGAGACGAGACAGAGCACTGAATTGCCAACCATTTATTTCATGCGAAGGTCTTCGCTTTTATACAGTTACCAGTCGCAATAGTCATGCGCGAAACACAATGACAATGTATAAGTATATCACACCGACAAGCAAAAAAAAACAACTTTTCCTTGTGACACGTTACGCCATCACTAGGACACGGGTCAAAGATCTGCAAGATCTTCAGGGCAGAGTTGCAAAGACAAGTACAGCTCTACAATGAGTACTTTTGTGCTCACGTACAGATCTCCATCACACCTGTTAACGCTGCGAAAAATCTGCGAGAACTTCGGCGGCATATTTATATGTCAATCGAGTTTCTCTGGAAGACTGAGCTCCTTCGGCTCCACAACCTAGCGCCCACACGACAGCAATCACCGAAATGGCCGATCTACAATCAGGAAGACTTGGACTTGCCCAAGCATGTCTCTAAAGTGCTTTCGTTGGGACCGAAATTCTCGGTGGAGCCTAAGCGTTCCCCGCACGACCTTTTGGCTACTGTACGACAAGTCTCTTGGCGTGCTCCACCAGAAGAGCAAGACCGCTGCATAGCGGACAGTGTAGATGTCCTAAGTCGGTGCAAGGCAAGCCTTTCGACTTTTCCGGTAAAACGCGTTGTAGATTTTATGAAGGAGCATTCATTATGTGTGTTACCTGCTGACAAGGAGGGCGGCTTTGCCGTCATGTCCCTTGAAAAGTACCGGGAAAAAGCTTGTCACACAGTTTCGGCCCTTTTTGACTGTCATGCTGAAGTGTCGACAAAAAAGGTCAAAAGTAAAGCTTCTTAAGAGCCTGCTTCGCAAGTTAAACCTTGTAAGTGTCGATAAGAATATGTCAGATGCCAAGGAAGTTTTCCTTGAAGCCTTCTTCAGCGCGAAAATGCATAAGGTCGACATGCCTTTTAGGCTAATTGTGTCTGAAAATAATACCAGGAAAAAATGTATTGCGCTCTACATGCAGAAAACCTTGAAATACCTAGAAGTGAACGATCTAGTTTTGTTAAAAAGTTCATGTGAAGTCCAGGAGTTTATTTCGTCGCGTTGGAATAAGACTCTATTCGCCTTCTCTGTAGACGTCAAGGACCTGTGCTATTCAATTCCGCATGACTCATTGTTACAATGCATTGGAGAATATATAGATGAGTATGGCGCCTCGAAATTCCAGACCCAGTCTGGCGTCAGCGTCAGTGGGTTTTTAGAGCTTTTAAGGTTTTACCTTCAGTAAACGTACATCCTACGGGATGGAAAACCTCACCTTAGAAAATCCGGTATCTGTATTGGTTCTTGCATCGCTCCCATCGTCAGAGATCTGTTTTTAGGCAAATTAGACATATTCATTTCGGAAGCTTTCACTAACACTAATGTGACGCACGTTTTCAGGTACGTAGATGATTTTTTTAATTGATATGGACACTGACGTCGCATCGTATAACAATCACGCTCTTACAGTTTTAATCCTAATGCGAAATTGTTTTAAACATTTTGAGCTTACCCATGAACTTTCTGAAACCAGGTTCCTTGACTATAGGCTATTCCTGAATAATGGACGCACTTGCTGGATGTATAAACCGCGTGGAAATAAGCCTGTTTTGCCATTTAATTCCGCGTATTCTAAATTAGTTAAGCGAGGTATCGCAAAATCTTGCTTCGTGAATGCCTTGCGAAAATCCTGTGTGCACAAGATTACAGAAAGCTTTGTTAAGCAATCTTCAAGGCTGACGTCGGCTGGTTACTCCGACCACGTGCTAGTTTCCGTTGCCGAAGGCCTGCTGCATGAACTCAAGTCCAAAGGAACCGATAATGCAGTCCCACCGGTCAGAGCTAGACAGGCTGTCGCCATGGTTCCGTATATGCACAACATAGCGCACAATCTTAAGAAAGTGGCACAGCGAGTTAATGTGAAAGAGGTCTTTACGGCCCCTCATAAGTTGAGTCGCCTGTGCAAGCTGTCCGCTCCTCAGTCCAGACCCACCCTCAGTTGCACTACAAAACATGCAAATAAATTCAGAGATTGCATCTGTAATGTGGTGTATCAGCTGCTGTTATCGTGTGGGAGGTATTACGTCGGTTAAACAGGTCGTTGTATAAATGAGAGGCGGAAGGAACATATGTACAATGTGGATTACTATAAACAAGGATGGCTGTCCGTTTACTGCAGCACGTGTGGCTGCCGGCCAATATTTTCAGAGTGTACTATTGTTGCTAGATGCAGGGATCCCACCCTGCATCCCACCACACGCGAGATCATAGAGGCAGAAAAGATTTGCTCATTGAAAGATACTTGTGTTAGCACCCCGTCTCTCGCGCTCACCGATAAGGAAAAGTTGTTCCTTTACTTGTCGGTGTGATATATTTATGCATTGTCATTGTGTTTCGCGCATGACTATTGCGACTGGTAACTGTATAAAAAAAGCAAAGACCTTCGCATGAAATAAATTGTTGGCAGTTCAGCGCTCTGTCTCGTCTCTTCTCCTGTCCCCTCCTTCCTTGTCGTTTGCGCTGGTAAGCACTCTTTTTCATAACACAAGACGCCCAGTGCGTCATTCACAAACTGTTACGTATTTCTGAAGCATAACCTAAGCTGCTCGTTCCCGTTACGCTGACCACAACTGTGCAGCTCGAGCTCTTTTAATTGATGGTATACAAGTGCAAGGTTCTGACAAGGCGTAATGTAACGGGGACCATGAACTGGGACTTGACACAAGAAAAACCATAAAAAATGCTATATAACAACCACAACAAGGTTAGTGCTACTGCAACATGCTGTTGCAAGCTCTACTTCATTTTTTTAATGAACGCCCTAATTGTCCTCATAAAAGTAATGAAAGCATGCATAGAAATCAGATATTCTCATTTTCTTATACCTATGGCTCCAGAAGTAGTTGGTGTTGAGAAAGTGCGCGCTGCACTCTTGCATCGGCGACGTGAGTGTCTTGCCGAATCTCAACTTCACGACACATTCTTATTTTTCTCATTGCGTCTCTTAATTGGCAAGGCGTGGAGGCTGACTCTTGTCGACGCTCTGTTTGTATAATACTGCACGCAGCACACACGATAGCTTTTGAAGCCTTCAAATTTAGTCATTTTATGCCAACTGCTGCAATTCGAGGGTGGGGGGGGAGATAATAACGACTCGAAGAAGAAAAAAAAGCAAATGCACATTTGGAGCGCCGCTGTCCCGCCGCTGCTCCGATACTCTTTGAAAAAATTACGCTGGTGGGCGCGGGGTGGCGTGACAGTCTACGGAACTTGCGAATAGCCTCCGCCTCGAGAAGAGGCCTCGTACTGCCGGTGAAACCTAACTGGTTCGCCAACACAAGATTTACTCTGTAGCAGCTTGCCACAAAGTGAAGGGAGAAAATGCGGCGTCCAGTCCCTCTGTCCAACGGCGCGAATGAAGTAAACGCACTGGCTGCGTTGAGGTTTGTGGCTTGGAAAGGCATGAAACGCCACGCAATTTCCGCACCTCGACTTGCAGGTTCTTACTGCGCTGCGGTCGCCCGACATTTTGGCACGTTTGTCACTCTGAGTGATCATACTCAGCGGTGGAGCACAACGTAAATCAGTCGATGCGACCCAATGAATCGCACGAACGCTTCAACACAGCAAAGAGAGCCCTAGTGAGAGCATGGCTTGGAGTCGGCTCCAAACACACTCAGAGATCGTCGACCTCATCGTTACTAGTGTATCGTCACTCAGGATGGTATTTGTGGAATGTATCACACTGAACACGTAGTACTAGTGTCGATGTCGCAGGGCAATCTATTTTTCGTTTTTTCTCAGCTTTTCAATGATGTTCGACGTCGAAATAAAATAACTTTGAAGCGATGGACGCCATTAAACTTTGGCCAAGAAGACCTATGCATACCAAGTGATCGAATGATGGGCACATCTCGATCTTGAAATTTCATGTCAGTGCTCTTTTAAGTTTGGGTTATAGCGTGCGCAGAGAACTGGCACAAAGGCTTAAGTTTTTCTTTGTACGTAAACGGAACTCATGCAAGAATTCTTCAATTTGAGCTTTTCGTTGTCTTGCAAGTGTCCTGTTTAGGTTAGGGTGGAAAAGGTTAGTGAAGGCAGCTCCAAAAACCAACCAGACTACCAAGTGATTTTGTAGAGGAGGAGCATTGCCCTCTTTCGGGGCTACTGCCCTTGTCCTCTAAGAATGACCGCCTGCTGCGTTGAAGCTTCGTTTTGCAATATACGTTTCAAAAAAGGATACTCCATGGCAACTCGGACAGTCTAAGTTACTACCCTGTCGCGAGCGGCATTCTCAATAGTTCTGCAATATTTTTTTCCTTGACCTAGACAAAAGCCATTTATTAGAGTTTTTTTGTTTTGTTGCTTTTTATAGTTCGTTGAACTCGTGGTGAATACATTGAAGACATCGCTATCCAGGGTTTCAGGTTAGGTGTGCTTCCAGTGTTGTTATTCTGTTTCACACAAATGTAGGAGAGGAATGTAAAATAACAAGTGTACTCCTTTTAAACATTTATGAAAAGGAAATATTGCCTGTTGGGATTTGACGGAATTGTCTGGCTCTCACTAGGTGAGTTGTTGTGTTTTCCTGTGCATATATGTTGTCTGTTGAGCCAAAATGAAGCAGATGATGTACACTACTTCATCAAGGAGCGTCTTCCCCAGACCAGACGTCAGCGCTGATCTCATCGGACTGTGGCTGCAAACCTCAGCCTATCGAGGTCTTCACCCCTCCCTTGCGAGAGATTATGACTGTCATCATTATTGAAGTTCTTTCGACGTTTGTTAACTGGACGAAAATATATCAATAAACAATTTTATCGGGCCAGTTGGTAAGGATCCATCTTGCTAGGAAGCGCAGCCAAAATATTTCGACGCATTCCAAGCAAGGATGTTCAGTCAAAACGGGCTGATTTCTTCTCAGCAAAACGTGAACAAAGGGTCCCAGGACCAGTTCGGCGCTAAGAAACGGCATGAGCAACGAAAGGCCATCGTGAACTGGACTCCATTAAAGGCTTTCCTGGGAAACAAGGGGGCAACTGGGCTACGTTCGAGGTCACCGTGAATCTGGAGAAACCGGAACCAGCGTGGTATTTGCAGTTTGGGCTGAAATCTGAAACCAAAACTGGTTATGGCTGCACCTTGCGAGGAGAAGCAAAGCTTGTTCAAGGAGAAGCGAAATCCCGGACTTTCCAGTTAAGCCGTAGCTTCCAGCAAACGACATGTGGCAGCTTTGACGATAAGCTGTCAGGCCGCTACATTGTCCAACTCAAACCCAGTAAGACAAGTTTGGCACGTCTACCAAGAGCTAGTCTTTCGAACCTTATCCTACTTGCGAGAAGAGTTCTTGGAAACCAAGTTCATCTGGAATCAACGGACGCGCGCAAAATCTTGGTGACGTGTGCAAAACGTTGGTGCAGTGCGTTCGCGACCATATTTGGGCATCGTGTAGACTGTGCCCTCTCCACGTGCATTGTGTGGTGTCTTTCCCCTTCTTCGTGGGTGGAACACCTAGACCATCGAGTGTTGTATTGGCTGAAGCCGCGGACAATGCGCGCAGGGTCGGCAACGTAGCGTTATATCAGCGAAAGACGTTTGTATATCTTTAGCTCTAGACTTCTTGAGTTCTGTAGTGAGATCATACTTCCTCGATCACTTTATCACCTCTTTTTGAATTCTCAGTTACTAACCATGTAAATAAATTGTCGTTCTTACGAGCGCGTCAACTACGGGAGCTGGCTACCAGAGTGAGACCCGCGGGACCTGGAGTCGCAGCAACAACCCGTTCGTTAAGTCAAATCTCATATATATATATATATATATTATATATATATATATATATATATATATATATATATATATATATATATATATATATATATATATATATAGAATCTCTGCGATATGCTAACATCGTCAAAATTAAACGAACCCGCAACATCTGGCTGTGCACCTTGCAACAAACCACGCTGCAAGGTTTGCCTGCATATGCAAACCACCCAGGAAGCCGTTAGTACGTCGTCTAATATCACCCTTAAAATTCGCGGCCCCTTTAGTTGCGATAGCTTTAACGTCATATACATTCTCGAGTGCGCCGTCTGCCAAGAACAGTATATTGGCCATACAGAAACATCGTTCCGAATACGCTTCAATAACCATAAATCACATACCAATACGCAACCTAACCTCCCGCTCTCAAAACATATTCGCTTACCAGGGCACTCGTTCGAAAAAATTAGGGTCACTATACTTGAATCGGGCTTGCATTCTTTCCACGATCGGGAAATCTGCGAATCGTACCTCATCTACAAATTCAACACCATGTCATCAGGCATAAAAGAAAGTACAGGCACGCTTTCTAGTGTGCCCACCAAGCATTATCAGCCTTAACCCATGGCCCATAGCGTGGTCGGTTAAGCTTGTTGGATATCGTCTCTAATGCTTCTGTTATTGTGTATATTTGTGTATCAAATTTTTACCGTCACTTGAGTTTATTAATCGCTGCCGCTATCGTGAATGTGGATGCAAGACTTTATTTGAACGTGCCCGCGCAATAAAAGCATCAACTACTCGTCTTATTCATATCACAATGACTGAGCTGTGTTTATGACGCGCAATCTGACTGCAATATCACGCGGTTTTTTTGATATTTTGATATCCATGCTTTCATTGTTGCTTTATCATTATCTATCTCCGGTTCTTACAGAGTTATGCTGTGTGCACGAAGAAGTGATTTCTGTTCTCTGGTGTTCTACATTTTTATATATGTATATATATATATATATATATATATATATATATATATATATATATTTATTTATTTATGTTTTTGCTTGATATCTAACTGTACTGTTATGAACACTTCACGCTATGAATTGTCTAATCGCTCATATACGTCGCCGATCTTTATTATCCCATGTGAATCGTATTTATAAGCAAGCGCGTTGACATGTACATGTTACTTTGACAAAGGCTGGTCCACCAGCCGAAACATCAGTCAGAATATGCTATGCAAAGCCAACGTGCGTCGTACTCTATTTTTCCTTATTCTACAGGGGCCAGCGTTACTTCCTTGCTATATATATATATATATATATATATATATATATATATATATATATATATATATATATATATATATATACTACTTCAATGATATAATTGTTTTTCACCGACGTTCGCGAGCCATTTTGAGCGACTGTCCAGTATTCTCCAAGTATTCCGCAACGCTGGTCTCCAGCTGAACTCCTCCAAATGCCATTTCGGCCGTCGCGAAATAACTGTGCTTGGTCACCTCGTTAACGCATCTGAGGTAGCTCAACCCGGACAAATTTCGCGCAGTGACTCCATTTTCCGTACCCTCTTCTGCTAAGGATGCCCGGAGCTTCCTTGGTTTGTGCTTCTATTTCCGCCGCTTCATCCGGAATTTTGCCGATATTGCACGGCCTCTCACCGAGCTCCTTAAAAAATACGTTCCATTTACTTGGAATTCGCCTCAACGTGCTGCATTTTTGGCGCTCATTGCCGCCCTCACGACTACGCCAATATTAGCCTTCGATCAGACTGCCCCGACAGAAGTTCGTACGGACGCGAGTGGCCACGGAATTGGTGCTGTTTTAGCTCAGCGTCAGCATGGACGTGACTGTGTCATCGCCTATGCCAGCCGCCTTTTGTCCCCTGCCGAGAGGAACTATTCCATCACGGAAAGAGAGTGTCTTGCTCTTGTTTGGGCTGTCGCTAAATTTCGCCCGTACCTCTTCGGCCGCAGTTTTACTGTTGTAACCGATCATCATGGGCTCTACTGGCTTTCATCGCTCAGAGATCCCACGGTACGTCTCGCTCGTTGGTCTCTCCGCCTCCAAGAATACACCTTATCGGTCGTGTATAAATCTGGTCACCTACATCAGGACGCCGACTATCTGTCACGGTATCCAGTGGATCCGCCAGACGCCATATAGAGAGCTACTGAGGCTTGCGTCTTATCAATATCGGACTTTCTTGATATCGCTTCTGAGCAACACCGCGACCCGGATTTACTTCCCATTATAGGAGGCCTGAGTTCCGCTACTCCACCCACTTCTCTGAACTTCTCTTTCCTTCATGAAGGGGATCTCTACCGCCACAACATGCGCCCTGATGATCCTGACCGCCTTCTCGTCGTGTCTTCCCATTTCCGTGTAGATGTTCTCCGACAGCTTCACGATGAACCTGCCGCTGGTCACCTGGGAGTCACCCACACTTATGATCGCGTCCGGCGCCGTTTTTTCTGGCCACGTCTATGTCACTCTGTGCAAAAGTATGTCGCCAGCTGCGACCTTTGTCAACGTCGAAAACGACTAACATCGCGTCCAGCTGGCGTCCTTCACCCTATTGAGATCCCTGCTGAACCATTCCACCGCGTAGGGCTCGACCTTCTAGGGCCATTTCCCACCTCTGCATCCGGGAACAAATGGGTTGCCATGGCGACCGACTACGCGACACGTTACGTGATCACCCGCGCTCTCCCAACCAGCTGCGCTACCGATGTCGCCGACTTTCTACTGCACGACATCATTTTGCATCACGGTGCTCCTCGACAGCTCGTTACTGACCAAGGCCAATACTTTTTATCTCGCGTCGTCCAGGATATTATACGTTCCTGTTCCACGAACCACAAGTTCCCAATAGCATACCATTCACAAACTAATGGACTTACGGAGCGCCTGAATCACACTATCACCGACATGTTGTCGATGTATGTTTCTCCAGACCACCGCGACTGGGACTGGCAACGTTACCCTACGTCACCTTTGCTTACAACTCCTCCAGACATGACACAGCAGGCTATTCCCCGTTCTACCTTCTTTATGAACGTGAGCCCTCTCTGCCTCTCGATACACTCCTTCCCGCTGGTTCAAACTCCCCTGTCACATACGTCCGCGATGCCGTAGAACGAGCTGACGCAGCATGACAGATTACCCGAGAATGACCCACAGTTTCTCAAGCCTCTCAGAAAAATCGGTACGATCGTCACCACCGTGAAGTTTCGTATGCACCCGGTTCACTAGTACACCCTTGTGGACCCCCTGTCGTCACATCGGCCTTTCAGCAAAGTTGTTATTTTGCTATGACGGACCATACAAAGCCCTGCGCAAGGTCACTAACCTCACCTACAAGATACAGCGAGTCGTCGATGAAGCGCACTCAACGCCACCACCATCTACTGTTGTGCACGTCGTAAGACTGAAGCCTTATATGTCGCCCAACACTTCGCTTTCGTGACAAGCGCCGGGTCGGTGCTTCAACGCCGCGGGGTAGTGCCACAAAGCAGTAGTGGGATTGGGGCATAAAGTGGTAGGGGGTCTCTGCTTGGAAGAAAAGACTACGAAGTGGATAGAGACTGGTCCAACAGATCAAGAAGTTACTGTCTACATTTATGCTGATGACATCGCATTTTTGCTGCTGACTGTGATATTTACTCACTACAACTTAAATTACCAAGATATATTAACATGTTAGAAATTTGGTTGCAGTCGGTTTCGTTATTGTTAAATGTCCACAAAAGTGCGCTCATGGTGTTTCCGCTTGCAGAAACAATTTCAATTTCAATTCTATATAAACAGGAACCCATCCAGCAAGTAGACTCTATAAAATATTTGGGAATCATTTATAATGACAAACTTAACTGGAGTCCACACATAGAGTATAAAACCACCAAAGCACAGCGAGCTTCAGGCTTACTACACAAGCTAAGTAACCGGAAATATGGGTTACGGAGGCACATCTTGATAACGTTGTACAAGATGTATTTGCGCCTCATCATGGAATTCGGCTGCATATTATTCTCGGGTGGCCCTGCTTTAAAACGAAAGCTCTAGTTGTCTTAGAGCAAGAAGCACTGCGAATGTGTCTGGGACTCCCTAGGTTTGTGGCTATCAACGTACTGCACCAGGAAGCGTGCCTGCCTACACTACTTTGTAGATTTTAAATTTTGACCGTACGAGCATTTTTAAAATTTTATAGCTTACCAGCAAGAAGATCTCAATATGCTTTTATCGCAAGCCCAGACGCCTTCTTTCTTGCTCATTGGCCACGGTTTCACACACCTCAGATAATGTTTGTACAAATAAATCTACAAAGTATAAATATGAACATTAGAAATTTAATTGAGTCTAATGACTTGAATTGTCATGTTATAATTGAGTATGATGATATATTCCCCCAAAACGCCAAGTTACAATCTCTCAAATTTTTAAATAACGTATTATTAGATTACTTGGAGCATGCAGAAACTAAAAATATAATAGCCACAGTTGCTTCCATAAATAATCAAAATGCAGGTGTAGGCACTGCCTCTGATTCGCTTGACTGATCCTTTTCAGTGAGACGGCCTGATTTTACTCCAGTTTTTGAAGCGGAGCTCCTGGCGATTATTTGAGCTCTTCGAAAACTTCCATCAAATCAAAACAACGCAGTCATAATGACGGATTCTCTTTCAGTTTGTGCAGCTCTGACAGCTTCAGAGAACTCTCGAATTCTAAGCACATTCAAAACATTAGTACCCCCGCAGCTGAGACTCCTGAGGTTACTATGGGTTCCGGGACACTGTGGATTAAGATTAAATGAATTGGCCGATTCCTTAGCACGAGCCGCACTTGATGGGCCAGTTTTGTTCATACTGCAAGATGTTGAAAACAATACGGCAATAAGATATTGAAAATCAGCAATCTCCACTGATACGATAGAAAAAGTAACTACATGGACAAAATATAATCACCTCATGTTTCCATGGCAACCCTACTGGAGCCAGTCCAGAAAGCTCGAAGTTTTAATTACTAAATTTCGATGTCGTGCCCCCCCCCTAAACCTGTATTTACACAGAGCTGGTCAGACAACATCACCCCTCTGCGCATTCTGCGGAGAAATGGAATCACTAGAAAATTATTTTTTGTATTGTCGCCGCTACGCTGTACTTCGAAAAAGGTTACTAGTTATGCCATTTCTGAAAATAGGCATTACATTGACGGCGGAAACGGTGCTAAGCTTTGGTGCCTCCGTTTTGGGACATTGCCACAGGGATGCTTTCAATGCCGTTTGCGATTATATTCAGGCAACCAAGCGTATACTTTTGTGATCTTCAGTGAGTGAGTAAAAACTTTATTGAACATGTCCGGCGTCATTGAGCGGGGTGGGGCCACAAGCACCCCGGCCTAGGTGACGGCCTCGAGTCCTTGGACCCGGGCGGCATCCTGGGCTTGCCGGACGGCCCACAGTTGATCGGCAAGGACGTGGCTGAGCAGAGCCGCCTCCCATCGCGCCTCGCGGTTCGAGACTGCCATGTCTTCCGGGTTCGTAGGCGACTGCTGCGCGTTACCGGTACACTTCCACAGCATGTGCTGCAGCGTCGTTCTGGCTCCGCACGTCTTACACGCGTCGGACGTATGAATGCCTGGGTAGCAGAGGTGGCGGCATATAATATTATAAGAGAGAATAATAAATGCCCGGGTAGCAGGTGATCTTCAATCAAAAAATTATTATTTATTACTCCCCAGGGCAAAGTGAAGTAAACGCAGCTGAGTGGTAATCATAACACCTCAAGTCTCAAAATTGCTTGACTTGACTTTTCTATTTTTTTCTCGTTTGCTCTTTCTTATGTTGTTTTTTACATTAGTCTTACTATAATACAAATTCATTACACATACTTAAAATGATCACAGAAAAACTGCACTACACTTTCTTGGCCAATCCCCCTGAGTGGGTATGAGCCATTATCCCAGGGAAACAAACAAACAAACAAACAAACTGGTCCCAGCCCGCCAGTGTGTCAGCCATTGCCATCGCATGTAAACATCGTAAATATCCGCAATTATACGTTTCCTTGTAAGATTATATATATATATATATAAAGCGACTTGCGGATATCGCCCGTTAACTAGGATAAACGAACCTGTTTGGGTCCCGAAACGCCTTACGTTGACTTGGTCAGTGACCGCATGTGCGTCCTCAAATATATTACTTATTGCATTGGTTTTAAAAGCAGTGTAAAGTTAGCCAAACTGACAATGCTTGTATGCACAAAGATATGGTATGTTTTGCACAGAGGATTTCGTACTGTTGCATACACGTGTAGTTATCTAAGTATATTTCGTCTTTAGTGCAGTGTATCACGATAGCTTTCATGTCCGGCCTTAAGGCACGAGTATTTTAGATCAGATCTTTTTTTTATTGAAAATCATTCTCAAGAAATTGTTGTGTCCAATCGGTGACGAAGCGATTTGTATTCGTGGAGAACTGAGCTTACGTTAAAAAAAAGGAGGGCGGGGGGGGGGGGGGGCTCTATGATTGTAGTCTGTCTAGCCTTCCCTTGAACCCAGCAAGGTAATAGAGTAAAACATTTAATACGACAGCGTAAAAGAGCTCCTTTCGCAGAAATTACGACGTCAGCGTTGACTTCGCTGCGGTTGAGTGAAAACTCATCATTGTCCGTGACTGAAATACCCAGCAAGATGCAAATAAAATAAATAAATAAAGTTTTCGGGTCTGAGTGACAATAAAACTCATGCTGATTGAGTGGCAGGCAGGTGTTTTACCACAGACCGACAACATTTGTTGAAGTTGACTCGAAAAAAAACATTTAGCGAATGTCATGTAGTAGAACAAGTCTCGTTAACGCACCATATGTTACGTGTCAGAACAGTAGGATGGCACCATGTGTCAAAAAACGTGAAATGAGCAACGAGTGCATGTTTTAAATGGCCACCCGTTGCAAAGCGCTCAGACACATTTAATCAGCAGCCGCAGAACCATCAAAAACGTTATACTATAATAACTGTTGGGGTTTAACGTCTCAAAACTAGCATACTACTATGAGATACGTCGTAGTGGAGGGCTCTGGAAATTTCGACCACTTGTGCACCTAAATCTAAGCACATGCACCCCAATCATTCACGCCTTCGCCTACATTGCGACCGCTGTGGCGTGGATTCGATGCCGTGACCTGCGGGTCAGCAGCCGGGTGCCTTAGCTACTAGACCGCCGTGCTGGGTAATCAACGAAGTAAACGGCTGCGTAGGTTCGCGTGTTGCCCTACGGAAGCGTAGTGGGCCATTCGCTGATTGGCAAAATAAATAATAATGGAGTAGAGAGCACTTTACCACTGTGCTCGCTAAAGGCATCCGATCATACTTTGAAACGGCCAATGTTACGCACGCAGCATGGTCGAGACATGCACCGAAAACCGAAGTAGGCTAGCAGTTCAAGAGGCGATGCGCTCGAGGCCCGATGATGGTGTCACGATGCTCAAGCGCCCTACAATTTTTTTTCGAAGTGAAGCTCTTCAGACCCACACTGCACCTTTCGCAGCCGTCGTCGTCGAAGCTCCCAGCACCGGGCAAGAGCGCCGAGAAAAACAACAGGTGCGCGCGCCCGCTGAGCGCAGGCTCGGTGAGCGCGCATGGCTCGCGCTGCACCGCCACCGAGCGCAGCAGACGCTCTCCCCACCAAACCGCCTTCGCGAAAGCACAGTCCCTTAATACCGTTGTTGAGCACAACACGTCAGCCATCTGCCTTGATCCAAACAAAATCGAGGGGCTATTTGAAAGTACCTAGCAGCCGTCTTCTTGCTCTCCTGAAAATTGTTGGAGAACATGTAGAGACGTACACGGTGCAAAACATTGCATGCGGTGACGTGTACGCGAGGATTGTTGAGGGCATTTCGCTCGACAGCCGCACAGCGTCAGCAAGTGTAGGTTGTCTGTTGCACTTTTTAGGGACAACAGCTGAGGTTGAACACTTTTTTTTAGATGTAGATTACATTTCTTCACCCGAGAAAAAAAACAAAGCCTCGCGGGCAACTGTGCGCAGTTCATGCCCTGCAAGTGATGGGCGGAAGCCACAGTGTTAAGCATAATGGCTGTGTATGTGAGCACGCCTTCCCATTTGTATATAGTGTTGTATATCTTGTATACAATACACTGTAATATTTTCGTACTATTCATATTTATCTGCAAATAGTGTAAATAGTGTATATTCAAATACAGTTTATTTTAGGCAGTGAGCTAAGGCAGAGTGCAGCTGTTAATGAAACGAAATACACATTGTACAGTAGAGTCACAGATTGTGTAACATTGCCCAGAACAGCTGCAATAGTTTCTAGTGCTTTTCTTCTCAAAAGTGTTGTTCTCAGTGTATTTTGTGTAAATAAATGTTTTCCAACTTTCTCCCCATTACATGCACCATATGTGAATCTCCCATTCATAAGTACACACCTGACTACTAAGCGGCGTATCATTAGCACCAAATTTAAGATTTATTGCATGCCTTAAATCATAACCGCCCTTCCCCCCCGCCCACCCAAAAAATAAAAACAAATGTGTGATGAGGTACCTCGGTAGTGGCAGAGGCGGCCAAGCGGCTAGCACTGGCATCAAAAGGAACTTCCAGATAAGGCTGCTGTACTTCTGTTCCCGGAGAAATCATGGGTTGTCGGCCGGTAAATAATAATGCCCTAAACAGTAAACACAAGGAAACGTCAAGCGGCGGGTGTCCCGTGTAAACTGCGTGGAAAGAAGTGATCAATCAAATGTTGGGCACGTTTAGAGCGGTCGCGAAAGGCCTCGGCATCGAAAGTCCCCGCGTCAAAAAAGCGATCGGCGCTCACAAACGTGTGTCCAAAACAACTGCGCATTTGGATATAAACTCAATTGAAAGGTCTGGAATAAAACTTCTGGCTCAACCATTCAGTTCATTTGAATACTTGGGTAGCAGCGCGCGAGAGGCGAGCCGGATATAAACCAATGTGATTGCTCCTGTACTACCCAGTCGTGTTTCATTTCGTTCACCTTCCTCCCCCTATTAGCGGCCCTACCAGAATATAAAGCTCACCTACCGCATAAACATAATGACCCTTTGGCCGGGCGCAAATACAAACATGTTGTCGAGCAGATCAAGCAGTAGCTGCTCGTATCAAGAGCATGGAGCATAAGCATCGTCTTTCAACACTTGCGAGCCATAGCTCGCAAGTACCGTTTCGAGGCATCGTAAGTATGCATATAATTGGGCTATGAGACAATTATTGACACAATGCGTTATCGCGCGGTGTGAGAACACTTTTAATGCGCTGCTGTTTATAAGGTGGGCCCGCACTTCCAAGTAAACTGCGCGCGCGTTCCAAAGTAAACAGCTCTCATTCGTCGTCGACACTGGATCCCGTTTCAACTTATTTGTCTCGTGGCATTGATGCGTTCAGAGACGTTTAAAAAAAGGTAACAGGAAGAACAGCACGCACATAATCGCGTCGAAACGTCGGCCGCAGTGCGCATACAAGCCCAGCAGTGGCGGCGGCTTGTGGCCCCCATACGACGGGTGGCGCCTCTAGCGACAGATTTTGTCCCTATATCAACCTTCGGGCGGAGTTTCGTGACCAGAAAAGCATTGAAGGACTCTGGCGAAAGTCAGCAGAAAGATCGCGCACGAAGTAGTTTGAGTTTCATTTCTAAGGATTAATTAATATGTGGGGTTTAACGTCCCAAAACCACTATATGATTATGAGAGACGCCGTAGTGGAGGGCTCCGGAAATTTAGACCACCTGGGGTTCTTTAACGTGCACCCAAATCTGAGCACACGGGCCTACAACATTTCCGCCTCCATCGGAAATGCAGCCGCCGCAGCCGGGATATTATTTCTAAGGAGCTTCGCTCGTTGGTTCTATTCGCACCAAGAAGAACTGCTATAGTTTTAGTAAAGCTGGATAGATTTTTTTCCCTCTCTTTCTCGCCCACAGCTTAGGGACATATATGGCACCGTTTTTCGCCGACTGCCGTGGTTTCCCACCATAACTGTTTGAGAAAAAGGCAGAATTATTCCAGCCAGAGGCCAGAACTAGCTATCAAAATTGACTCGTGCTTCTGTAGAGTAGAAATCAACTGCTATATTGTTTGTGAAATTCTAGTAGTAGTGAAAGTACGTATAGGCTCCGACAACATTTTATTATCTTGCAACGCAACATGTCATATATTCGAAAATTTTGAGAACGCACGCGGTTCGTGGTGTGCTTTGCAATTTTCAACAAAATAACTGGATGGGTGTCCGTAGCAGGTTTGCGAAGGCAAGCTGCCATTGGAAATGACTGCCAGCCTGCGTCTGCCGTTGCAGCAGAGGCCGAACTAAACCTGCCTCTTATTCCAGTAGATTGCTATACAATATAGGACTGTGAGTCAATTTTCTGAATTAAGTTTCTCAATAGATTTGAGTATTCTCCACATATTTTTCCGCAATTACGTAGAGGCTCTGCCACCATCGCTGAGAGATGATGCCACGTCTGCAACACCAAGTCACGTTGTATGAATTCGGATCCAGCTAATCTTTTTTTTTATCGCAGATGATGTTTTGGGAGACCGAGTCGTTGTCCGCGGTCCTCAACCATCTGAATCTGATTAGCCTGTCCTTTAAATTCGGAGGGAATGGTAAGTGCGACGCCGCGAAGACCATTATGTTGCAGATCTTCAAAAAGCTGGTCAACTTGAAGCAACTTGAACTGCAGTTTTTTCGCAACTTTGACCTACACGAGATTTTCAAGAATTTCCCCGAGCTCACAGACCTCTCTTTGCGCGACTGAATTTTTTTCTCTGTTTTCGTGATTGACGAGGAGCTCCTGCCGAAGAATCTTGCGTCTCTGCACCCGTCCCTCAGTTACAGTCTACAGCAATGTCCCTTATGCTCCTGGAGTGTTACTTGGACACTCGACTAGAAGGCGTCATTTCGTCCTGGGCGTTCCTCGAAATGTGCTGCCACAGGCAGGTTCCGAAACTCCGGCGTCTGACGTAGAACATGGACAAATCCGTTCCTGTATATAGTTTACACATCGCTCCAGAAAACTTGCACGTCGCTCTCGGGAACATGCCCTCGCTCAAGTTTCCGGCCACCGACAGCTACAACATGCGGCTGTTGTTCGAAAACTACGTGCCCTCGGTCGTGATTTTCTGATGCGTGTGTATCGTTTGCGTTGTCGGGCTAGCACACGCATCGCTAGCGCGACACGTGTGCCCCGAACTCTACGTGAGTGAAATGTGCAGTGTGTGCGCGAGCGCGAGAGCCACCCTGGCTCACATACTCTGGGGATGTGACGCAGACAGCGCGGACGGTCCGGTGTTACCGCCGCAAGTAGAACAGCGTGTGGGGTCTACGGACCCAGAAGACCAGCGAAGGGCCGTCCGGCAGCTCGAGGTCGCACTGGCGCTGCAAAGGCGAAAGGGGGACACCCTCAGTAACCCGAGCGGCGCCGGGGCACGAAGGCCTTGAGGTCTAGGCCCGCGTGACATTAGGACTTCTAGTGTAACGTGAGATAGGGTGAACCCCACGCCCTGCGCGGCCGGAGGGGATCCCGCATGCTGGAACCCAATAAAGTTTATTCTCTCTCTCGGGCGGTCAAGGTGTTCAGGGCAGTAGTGAGGCGATGCATAAAAGGTTGATATCTGTAGTCATAGACTGTAAGTTTCGATTATAGCTGCTCCAATTTTTGTGTTATTAACAATGTTCGCATCTCAGCTGCACTCGACATTCACCCACAAAACTGCATCACCACCGGGTAGAAAATGTGTGCTATACGCATAAATTGCTCTGCGTTCGAAAGGGGATACTCGGGACGTGTGGCTGCGGGCGGTGAGTACGACGTTGAAATTGAGGGAGTTTGTCACACGCGGTGACTGCATCCGGCCGACAACCGTTGCGCGTGTGGTAATTTGTAGCACCGGTGGAGCGTTGCTTGCCTTGCATATGGTTCCGAAACACTGCGCTCACGTGCTGGTACGCCGCGCAAAAAAGTGTGTAGCTGGTGGGCGTGCATTAAAAATGATTGCAGGGGTCTGCTTGACTTATTGAGAACACCAGACTGAACGACCGTTTTGCCGGATGCAATCACCACGAGTTGGGAATACTCTGTCCCTCACAATCACCATCAGCGACAACAGCCACGCGCTGCGAGTGTCGAGTTTCCATCGCAGAGCAATACCCAACGGTGCCACATACAGCGGCAGCATGTGTGTGTTGAAATATAGTGAAACATAATACGCTTTTCTCTTCATATGCGAACTTACTCATAATGGAGTTGGTGTTTTTTTTTCACAAGTATGGTGGTAAAAGATTTGAACGTTCATTATGGCGAAGAACCTGCCGGTATTTATTATCTCGTTGCTTCAATCATGCTATGACGAAGTATGACACGGCGTGAACTTTGGTTCCTGGCATCGTGGTAGTGATGCTTTGAAGCATTGAATTCATGAGCGTTCAGATTTGCGTTCCTGGGGCGCTCCACTTATGTCGATGATTCTATTTGTGTGTCTACCTTTTTTTACCGCAGTTGTAATAATCAAGTGTGATAATACGACTGGCATTTGAGATGCGGCCGTCATGTTCTGCATATTTCTTCAGAAAACTCTCAAGATTATGCTAGAGAGAGCGAGAGAGAGAGAACACAAGGAGAAAGGCAGGGAGGTAAACCAGGGCTGAGCCCCGGTAGGCTACCCTGCACTGGGGAAGGAGAGGAGGATGAAAGTTATAGAGGAGGAGAAAAAGTTCACTGACTGGGCTGACACGTAACAGTTTGACATCACCAACATTGAAACAGGCCAGTGTCTTTGAGAAAACGCAACAGTGCTTTCGTTGCTTTTCGGAAATTGGATGGGCAGTGCCATGGTCTCAATACTTTCTCGACAGTGAAATCACTTCTGTCCAGTTAATTTAAAACATTGCCAAGGTGAAGCCTCTCGTTTTTGTATGCCGGGCAGTAACATAAGATATGTTAAATAGTCTCATCGACGGCGCCGTCGTTGAACTTCGCGCTGTCGACCATCCCTATCTTAAATGAGTAGGCATTGGTGAAGGCTACGCCCAGACGCAGACGGCACAACATGGTACCTTCCTCCCTAGAAAGACCAGAGGGTAGCTGCAGTCATAGAGATGAGTCGAAAGCGAATATAGTCGACGATGTGGGGACTGTGGTGACTGCCACTTCTGGAGTGTCATGTTCTGCGCCAGCTTACTTAGGTATCTAGCCGAGTCAATCCTAGATAAATGTACGGAAACAGGGTTTGTTTGTACGTGTGAATTTCTGGCTGCTTCATCGGGGAGGTCATTGCCGGAGATACCGCAATGACTCGGTATCCACTGGAACACAACGTTGTTTACTTGTTCGGTCGCATAGTGCAGCATTTCTCTGATCTCCCTCGCCAGTTGTTCGTACGACCCGTGAAGAAGTGCCGACAAAAGACATTGTAAAGCCTCCTTGGAGTCGCAGAATACTGCCCACCGATTAGCCGGTTGTTGCTTGATATAATCGATGGCACCTCGCAGGGCAACAATTTTTTAACCAGTCGATGTGCTCACATGACAAAGTTAGTAAGTGATGTTGATGTGTCGCGATGGAACGACGGAGGCGCCGCTTGAGCTAGTCTGCGTGGTAGATCCATCTGTGTATACGTGGATTCTGTCAGCGCAGAAGGTGTGTAAACAGTTCAGAGTTGCTTGCTTCAAGGCCAAGGTAGAAAGGATTTTTCTATTTCTTATTCCTGGTACGGAAAGGCGCACGTCGGGTTGTCGTAGGCTCCACAAAGCAGATGGTAAACGCGCCAAGGGTATAGAACCGGATGGTAGCAAAGCGCGGTGGGAGCTGACGACCTTAGAAAACGACGCCTGCGGTCATTGTTCTGGTGAAAATGCCAACTGACTCGATACCATCCGTCAATTGTGCCAAATATGTGCTCTCAGCACGTCGGTTGTGACCTAGGTCATAACCGGATGATCCCGAGTCAATATAACTGCTCCAGTGGTTAAGGTAAATTGTGGTAGGCCGAGACAAAATCATAGTACCTGTGCTTACACGCCCTAAAGTGCTCGAATGTTTGTTTTGCAAGTTTTAGTAAGCAGAGAAGTGTAGCACAGTACACCAATAAAAAGTGCTTGGTATAGCTGTAGCACGGACCTCAATGACGGACCCCATCTTTTTCCAGCGATCACTTTCAGGACGTGGGCAATAGATACCAGTTTCGCTTTCAGGCTAGCCACGTGAGGCCTCCAGGAGAGGTCGTGGTCAGCAATGACAAATAGAAAACGACGGCTATGCTTATAAGAGATGGGCTAGCCATTAATGCTTATCGGGTATCTCGTCATCGCCTTGCGCGTGAAGGCCACCAGTGCATATTTTTCTGTTGAGATTGTTAGACCTTGCGTGCGAAGATAGTCAGATGCTTGGGACGCTAACCTGTGTATCCTTGCACGAACTTGTAGCCGTGTCAAAGCAGATGCCCAGACACAGATGTCATCAGCGTATATTGAAACACTGAATGTTTCCGGGAGAGATACCGCCAGGCCAAGCAAGGCAAGATTGAAAAGAACTGTGCTTAAAACACCACCTTGCGGGACGCCATGGCACATGTAGTGGTCTGAGGTCGGGCCATCTTCAGTATATAAAAAAAGATCTTCGTGTCAGGTAGCTTAGGATCCATCGAAACATTCACCTCCCCCGCCCAGTTCAATTGATTGATATGTGGGGTTTAATGTCACAAAACCACCATATGATTACGAGAGACGCCGTAGTGGAGGGTTGCGGAAATTTTGTTCACTTGGGGTTCTTTAACACGCACCCAAATCTGAGCACACGGGCCTACGACATTTCCGCCTACACTGGAAATGCAGCCGCCGCAGCCGGGATTTGATCCCGCGACCTGCGGGTCAGCAGCCGCGTACCTTAGCCACTAGGCCCCCGCGGCAGGGCTCTCCCAGTTCAAATAACAGCAGTGTGTCTAGTATAGCTTGATGGAAAACGTTGTCATATACACATTTCACATCAAAGAATAGCGCAAGTGCTAGTAGTTTCCTAATTTCTGCTGTTCTACGAAAGGCACCCAATTGATGACGTTGTCAATCGATGAACGGCCTCGTCGAAATCCCGCCATAAAGTCGGGGTAAATGTACCGTTCAAGGAACCACTCCAGGCGCGTGAGAATCATGTGCTCAATGAGTATCCCGACGCAGCTGATGAGAGCTACAGGCCGGTATGATGTCAGCACCAGAGGGGATTTTCCTGCTTTTAGAAGTGGCACAAGACGGCTCCGGTTTCCATTCTTGAGGTATACGACGCCATCTTCCTATGAACAATTAAAAAATTTAGCAGTTGTCGTCTAACTGTTTGGACTAAGTGACGCAGAGCCGTATACGTTATCCCCTTGGGCCCTGGGGAAGAAGAACGCCTACACAGTGTCAGTGCAGCTTCTAAGTCTTTCATAGAAAAAAGAGCATCCATACTTATGTGTCGTGGACCGGGGATATCACACAAAAGCATATTGGTGAATGGGACTGTCCCACCGGTGATGTTCGCGCAAAAATCCTCTGCAACGTCCATTTCACGGCGGTTTAGAAGTGCGAGAGCCTTTAAGGGATGACGTTGCATGGCGTCTGAGCGAAGACCCTGTAGAGTTCTCCTTACATGAGACAATGGTTTGCGTGGGTCTAATGACTCGCAAAAGCTTTACTATCTTTGATCCTTCAGCTTGTCTGTTCGGCACTGTACTTTTTTTCTGCGTACGCCTTGCTACTCTGAGATCAAGAATCGACTTGGTACGCCTGCATCTTCTCTCAGGACGTCTACGTGACGCCTGACGCCTTTATATTTCGATGTCAAGCTCCGCGCGCTTCTGTGAGCGTGTGAAGCTGCGCGTACAATTTTTCATTGCATCTGCAATTACTTCTAGCACACATGAGGAATCATTTCTGCACGTGTTCTCCACTTGATCTTCATAAAGTGTCCAGTCTATATACCGACTGACTAGCGAGGACCAGGCATCTTGCCCATCAACGCTGACATAAGTCGAAATGTAATCGCTACCATGGGTTTCGATATCTGGAAACCACCGCACTTTTGAACTTAGGCCACGTGACACCAGTGTCAGGTTGAGGCAGCTGCTGTACGTTGTTGCTCGCAGGTATGACGGGCTACCATCTCTCAGAAGGCAGAGGTTGTGGTCTTACACAAACGATATCAGTGAGCACCTCTTCGAGTTTGTCCTCAAGCTTCCCCATATCGGATGCTGTGCATTGAAATCACCTGTTATAATGCAAGGGCCTGGAATAGCTGCCATAATGTCTGTTAATCTCTAACAATCAAATGGGCTTATGGAGGATATAAACGGGCCAATAAGTGTAAAAGACAACTGCTTCTTTTTCAGAGTAATGCACACGTACTGGTTCTCGTCATCTGGCGGTATAGCATGGGTGAAATAAGTAAGACCCCTGCAAACGTAAACAATAACTTTACTGCTCCTTCCATTCGTGGTTGAAGCGAGAGACTCGTATTCTGATATTCTTATAGTCGATGAATTCGGCTCAGAGATTACCATATTGGGAAGTGGTTTTCAAACACGAACTGCCGGAAATCTGATATCCGGGTCCTCAGGCCTCTCACATTCCATATAATTAGGAAGGCGTTCCGAATATCCTCTGCAAATGATAGCTGTTGCCATTGACAAGCCATGATTCTGCTGTTAATCTTGTTAAGCAATCGACCTCTGAAGGCTTGCTAGAACCGGGCTGATGGTATCCAGCAGCTGCAGCACGCTTCGTGCTATTGGTGTTTGCACCCTCTCCACGAACACACGAATGGTACTCACGAGGGAGCTGACCATGGCGACTATTTGTTTATCCTCGTCTGTTGGTTTAGAGAATTTGGACGAGGAGTGCTTCACTGCTAAAGTCTGATGGCGCTCTCTAGTGGCGTGTAGTCGAGAGAGTTCCGGCCTGGCATCAGCTGTGTCGCTGTTGGCGGCTCCTTTATCCTTCGACCCTACTGCGCTTGTTCTGGGAGACGCGGAGGTGATATTGATCGCGGTTCACGAGTCAACGGTGTCTTGGATGTCTTGGAGCGCCGTCGATGACGCGATCATCGTTGTCTAATAGATGCGGCCGCTTCCCGGTGAGACGAGTGATCTCCAACCATTTTCTTCAGCCCTGCCATTTCCCATCGAATAATCGGACAATCCTTCGAAAGATGCGTCATGAAGCCCGTCATAATTCGAACATTTCCGAGTATTGGGTTGACATGTGTTAGTGGCGTGAGGTTCAGTGCATCGGGCACAAACGGTGGTGTTCTTGCTCACGTGACCCAACTTCGGACATTTTCTTCATTGAAGTGGCCTCGGTGCGAAGGGACGAACAGTGTGCCGAAAGTGTCCCACCTTCACGTGTGACGAGAGGGTTTCACCCTTGAATATGATCTTCACGCAACGTGACGTGCCGAGAAGAAAAAACACTTGTGATTATGGTGCCTTCTGTAGCGGGCTTGATCAGAATTGCAAGACAGCGTTGGCAATGGTCTCGTCAACACCATATATTACTCCAGTGCTGACTTCCTTGCCGAGCAGTATGTGAGAGCGAACTGCCATGCCATTGAGCTCTGTGACCTTGTGCAATATGTCCAGTGCAGCCACGTGGTTAACGTCAACGGCTAGAACATTCTTGCGGGTGTTCAATCTAACGTCTTTGATTTCGTTTGGCAGCAGTGCCTCCAGCTGTGCAGACAAAGCTTGCCTGTTGAGGCGCCTCATATTGTCCGTGGTGAGAACTGGCATGAACAGGACGGTGAATGCCTCGACACTACGCGAAGGTCTTATGGTGAATGCACTCGAATCGGATGGCGTGCTCAGAAACTGTCTCTTAGCCTTGCGGCTCCTCACCAGCTCGAAGGTGTGGTCACTGGACTTCTCACTGCTTACATAATAGCTCATGGTATCATCACTGTCAGTGTCGCTCTCGGCGCCGTCGTGCTTCCTGCAGGCGGCTTCCACGGGATTTCTTGGGTCTGGCGGTCGCGTGTGAGACTCCAACCATCTCCATCACACGCCGGCACCCCGTACTTGGCTGTTGAAAACAATGTTATTCACAAAAAAATAGAAAAACTTAAGTACTCGCCGTTCTGTCAGAGAGACACTTCGTCTTCTTTCACTCTCCTCTTTTGCTAGTTTTTGTAATAAAGATACCCGTACAATTATATTTGATCATTTTGGAAATACAACATCAACAACACCAGGGGGTGGTGTGGTGTCTTGTGCTATGGTGGCTGTTTAGAAAGGCAGTGGGTTTTTTTGTATGACCCTCATCTTGATGCTGAAATTAGAACGTCTGCTGTGTAGAAAAGTTAAACATTCCAGTTCCAGCACTTGTCGACACAACGTTGTCCTATCGTTGAAGACGTTCTTCAACGTTATGTAAATTGTTTTCATCTAAAGAAGAGATGGTGGCGCAAAGCGCACTGCCTGAAAAGCTCACTGCAGCTCGGATTAAGGCCGAACTATATGCTACGTTTTCGCCGGCGTTTTCTGGCATTGCGTCTCTCGTCGTCATGAAATAAACGCCGCCGGCAAGCCACATGGAAAGTGCTGAGACCGGCGCAGCGTCACACGTATGTCAAAGAAAATGAAGCCGACAGCTCGCAAAGCAGTGCGCAGTGTCCGTGAATGCAGCAACAAGAGAGAGAGAGAGAAAACGTTTGTGGCCAATGAGTGAACGTGAGACGGTTCCTTGTTCTAGGAATGAACCCGCAGACCTGGACCACCTGCCTCGCCCGCGCGACGACTTGGTGCTCGTCTACAAGGTCCAGCAATAAGAAATATTCCTGAATATAAGTTTCATGTCCCATTTGCAGTTCTGAGGGGAGAGAAACACGCCACAAGTCCACCAACATTTTTTTACTTGTAGCGCCACCTGTTGGGAATAAGAACAAGAAACTCGCAATACACGACCCCTGAGCATGGAAGTTGTACATCTTTGAGGCCATGTATTCAGCCGATACTCAGGCCTGCTATATTCTATATACCCATGAACTTGAGTATGGCGCTCAAAAATGGAACGAAGAATCCCGAGCGCTTGCTATCAAAGGTTCTGAGTGACCAGCTAAGTCAAATACAAGCATCAGTTGCGAACTTTTGGGTCACACAGAGCACGGTGACGACTTAATAGTAGAAGTGTGCACCGAGCTGGTTTCGACCAGCGGCAGCGTGGAGCTCGTTTTCAGTCGGCATCGTCGGCGCACACCGGGTAAAATGATCGGCGGCGTCACAGAGCCACTTTTCATACGCGTGGAAACCGAAAGGATATGTTCAAAAAGCTCTTTACTGCTTCTTTTTTGCTTAATTACCTGAAATTCTGAGCTTTTGACACTAGCGGCAGAAAGGGCAGAAAATGACATATGGGATTACTGGAAGAGAATTGGCAATTATTTCGTAAATGCTTTGTTTTTGAGCATGCATACTGAAAATTTGGGGAAAAATGGGGCGAGGGGGGGTACTTCAATAATGAGGTATTTCATATCAGAAACGAATTATTCAATGTTTTTGATGTCAAAGGCAACGGCGATATCTTAATATACAAGGTTGATCGGTCCTATCGGAGTGGCGAGGTAGCAAGTTGCGACAGTTGGGGCTACTTATCTCAAGTCATATACAGTATATTATGAAGTTCCGGAGAAGTTTCCACCATCCGTTTAGCGTTCGTCAAATGATGATTACCACGACTGGGATCGAACACGCATCAGAACACCGTGCCACCATGATACGTATGTTGAATGTATGTTTATTGCTTCCACAAATTTGCAGCATTCTTTTTTTGTACCGCGTTTGCATTTGTTCACAAGATTCATGGCGGCAACCTGCTGGTCATAGGCGTATCAGCCGGGGGGGAGGGCAATGGAGGGCGAGCTCTCCCACAAAGAATAGTTAAGGCGGGGGGGGGGGCTGAGCTCCCCCACTTTTGACAGTGGTCACTTTGGGCTTTACGCTGGCGAAACCAACAAGTAAGGAGTAGCTTTTCACCACAACATGTGATCACTCAGTTATGCTCTTAATAGAGAATGAAATTGTTACGAGGCTATTTATAACATCATGGCATTTTGCCAACATTGCCGGTAGGATAATTTTTCTTGTGGGTTCTGTTATATATATATAATAAAATAGAGGTGTTGTACATCGAGAAAGGTTCAGACGCAGCTTGGCAAAATGTGCTTTATCAGGCAGGTCTGGCTAATTGCGAGCGGCGTGCGCGAGCTACTACTACATCCACCGATCATCGTCTTCTTCATTACCAGCAGAGCGTCCGTTATTCAGATTCATTACATTCACTCCCCGAGAAATAAGGAGCCTTCCTGGTGACCTATGGACAAGTAAACACGGGAGGGTCGTGGCAGGGGTTAAGTCTCGAGACGTGGACAATTTCCTGGCCATGACGACGTTTGTCAGAAGATGGTTCCCGTGGCTCGATGAGGTAATTCACCGGTGGCGTTTTTTGTAGCACACGATAAGGGCCATGATACTTGGGGACCAACTTGATAGAAAGGCAAGGTGTAGCAGAAGGGACATTCAGCCAGACGAGCGAACCTGGATCGAAGGAAGTAGTGTTATTTGATGCGTCATGGTGGTGCTTTTGGCGTCCTTGGTCTTGGGTTGTGAATGATCTTGGCAGTTGGCGGCATTCTTCAGCCTATGTAGCGGCTTGAGACAAAGTCGTGGACTTTGAGGAGTCAGGTTTGTACAAAAGAATGGTGTCCATAGTGCAAGAAGGATCGCGTCCGTAAAGGAGGAAAAAAGGAGAGAACCCAGTAGTGCTTTGAATGGCGGTATTATAGGCGAACGTGACAAACGGGAGCACTCGGTCCCAATTGGAGTGGTCTGACGAGATATACACAGACAGCATGTCACTAAGGGTGCGGTTGAAGCGCTCTGTCATTCCATTGGTCTGAGGATGATAGGCGCTTGTAGTGCGGTGAACGACGTGGCACTCACGCAGCAATGCTGTGATGACATCTGACAAGAATACGCGACCACGATCGCTGAGTAACTCCCGAGGTGCTCCATGGCGTAATACGATGTTGTGAAGAACGAAAGTCGCAACGTCTTTTGCTGTAGATGAGGGAAGGGATGAAGTTTCGGCATACCGCGTGAGATGGTCGACGGCAACTATGATCCAGCGGTTACCGTCAGCAGTGTTGGGAAGGGGACCATAGATATCGATGCCGACGCAGTCGAATGGTCGGGATGGGCATGGTAAGGGTAACAAGGTATCGCTGGCGTGACAAGGGGGAGTTTTTTGTCTCTGGCACGTCAAGCAGGCCCGAAGGTATTGTCGTATAAAACGGTACATGCCACGCCAGTAATATCGGAGACGTATGCGAGAATAAGTCTTCATTGATTTGATTTGTAGGGTTTAGCGTCCCAAAACCACCATATGATTATGAGAGACACCGTAGTGGAGGGCTCCGGAAATTTTGACCACCCGGGGTTCTTTAACATGCACCCAAATCTGAGTACACGGGCCTACAAGATTTCCGCCTCCATCGGAAATGCAGCCACCACAGCCGGGATTTGATGCCGTGACCTGCGGGTCAGAGAATAAGTCTTCAGGAAACCTGCGTGGCCACATTGGGGGTCGTCATGAAACGTGGAACAAATTTCGGAGCACAGATGACGTGGAATCACGAGTAGCCCCTGACGTCCACCGGGTGCGTAGTTGCGTCGGTACAGCACGTTGTCGTGAATGGCGAAGTGCTCGACTTGCCGATGCAACGTGCGAGAAGGAGGGGAAGCCGTCCGCCCAGCCAGGATGTCTAGAATCGAAGCAACCCAAGGGTCCTTGCGTTGCTCAGATGGCATGTCGGTGATGGTGACGGCAGTGGCATCACAGGTTAGACTTTCGCACCAGTCCGGGTCAGGGGGTAGGGGCGAACGGGATAGGGCGTCTGCGTCCGAATGTTTCCGGCCGGAGCGATAGACCACGCGAATAATATATTCTTGGAGGCGTAACGCCCATCGGGCGAGGCGACCGCTTGGATCCTTCAGTGACGACAACCAGAAGAGGGCCTCGTGGTCAGTCACAACGTCAAAAGGGCGCCCGTACACGTAAGGTCGAAATTTCTCTATCGCCCAAATAATGGCGAGGCATTCCTTTTCAGTGACGGAATAGTTGATTTCGGCTTTGCTAAGAGTTCGACTTGCGTAGGCAGCCACGTACTCTTGGAAGCCGTCTTTCTGCTGTGCAAGAATAGCACCTAGCCCGACACCACTAGCGTCGGTGTGGATCTCTGTGGGTGCCGATGGATCGTAGTGTCGCAGAATAGGCGGCGACGGGAGGAGGCGGCGCAGTTCATTGAAGGAATCGTCACAGGTGGCAGACCAGGCTGAAAGGTCTCTAGAGCCGGCGAGGAGCTTGGTCATAGGAGCGATGATCGTCACGAAATCGCGGACGAAGCGCCGGAAGTAAGAGCAAAAGCCTATGAAGCTTCGGAGCTCTTTTATGGTGGTCGGTTCGGGAAATGCTGAAACGGCTGTAGGTTTGGCAGGGTCAGGAAGAATGCCGTCTTTTGAAACCACGTGGCCAAGGATCGTAAGCTTTCGAGTGGCGAAATGGCACTTCTTCAGATTCAGTTGCAGCCCGGCGGCAGATATACACGCGAGGACTTTCTCGAGGTGGATTAAATGGGTTGCGAAATCAGTTGAAAAGACGACAATGTCATCTAATTAACAAAGGCAAACGTTCCATTCGAGGCCTCGAAGGATAGAGTCCATCATTCGCTCGAAAGTAGCTGGCGCGTTGCAGAGGCCGAAGGGCATGACTGTGAATTCGTAAAGCCCGTAGGGCGTGATGAAAGCTTTTTTTTCGCGGTCAGCCTCTGCCATGCGTACCTGCCAGTATCCAGAGAGCAGATCTAAAGAAGAGAAAAATTCGGCTCCCTGTAGGCAGTCCAAGGCATCGTCAATGCGTAGCAGTGAATGAACATCCTTGCGCATGATTTGTTTGAGACGTCGGTAGTTCACGCAAAACCTGATGTATCCGTCCTTCTTCTTCACCAACACAACTGGAGAGGCCCAGGGACTGCTTGACAGTTCGATTATGCCACGTGTCAGCATGTCGTCAACCTGTTCATTGATGGCACGATATGGACGCTGCCGTAATGGCGTCTCTTGACCGGTGTCTATACGGTGAACAACAGATGACGCTCGACCTAAGGAAGGTTGATTGGGGTCAAACGAGGCTCGAAAACGCTAGAGGAGATTGATCAGCTGTTCCTGCGGCCCAGGCGTGAGGTTGCAATCAATGGACTTGTGGAATACATCCATAGGTTCATTAGTGTCAGTTGCGGGTGTAATGGCACAAGTCGGTAATAATGGCTTGTCTGGATAGATCGGGTCTTCGAAAATAAAATTTAAGGTCTCGAGGCTTCCCAGACACTCGCCGCGTAGCAGGATGTACTGACAAGCAGAAACGTTGCACGCATAAAGTATCGCCGAACCATTGGAAAAGTTGATGACGGCAAACGGGAGGACGAAGGTTCGGTGGTGCACACTAAGTATAGTTGGTTGGAACAGGAGCGTCGAGTTAGTGGCAGCAGGGGAAAACACATGCACTTGGACGGCGGACAATGGCGCGATGCGGACGTCAGCTGTGGCAAACACTTTCGAGGGACTGTGGTGGTCGATATTAAGGCACGGATTTGTCAACGTTAGTTCAGCACGAGTGCAATCGACGAGGGCCTGATGGGTAGAAAGGAAATCCCATCCTAGTATGACGTAGTAAGATGAACGTGGGAGAACAACGAAGTTGATGGCGTACCAAACATCTTGAATGAGAACGCGTGCTGTGCACTTAGCCGTCGGCGCGATGAAATGGGACGTGGCTGTACGCAGAGCAAGATTCGTAAGCGGCTTTGTAACTTTTCTCAAATCGCGACACAGTTTTTCACTAATTACAGAAACGACGGCGCCTGTGTCGACAAGTGCACGTACAGCAACATCTTCTACTAGCACATCAATTTCGTTGGGCGGACAAAGAGGAGGTCTTGGAGAGTTCGACGACGACGCAGTTCTTGCCTCCGGAACTGCGGCTGTCAGTTTTCCTCTCGAGCGGGGCTCGTGCGCTGAAGCATCGGGTAGACAGATCAGCGACGGGGTGGTAATGACCAGCAAGAATCGACAGGGCGTCGTGGGGACAATTAGTCGGTGATAGGAGAAGATGGCCGCTGGGGATTCTGGGCAGCCTAATAATTTGCAGAATTCCCATGGTCTGGAGGCTGGAAGTTGCGATGGCGACAGTAGCGTGCTATATGTCCAACAAAATCGCATGCAAAACAGATGGGTCGATTATCCAAGGTGCGCCATTGGTTAACGACAGAAGGTGCAGGGGGCGAAACGGGATGGGGTGCCGTGTATGTAGGCAGTGTCGTAGGGTAGGAGGACCCGGTGCCCCGGTATGCGCCAGAGAAAGGTGGGGCTTGGGGTCTAGCAACGACGGCAGCGTACGTCGGCGGCGTAGGGACAGATGGCGATGGAGGCAGTGCCTGTGTGACCTGTGTCTCGATGACCTGGCGTAGATGTGGGTCTAACGAGGTTACTGGCTCGGATGCTTCGGCCATGAGAGAAAGCTGACGCGCAACTTCTTCACGAATGAATTGTTTGATGTGGGGCAGTAAGACGGTGTGATCAGCAGCGACGTCGTGCATGAGGGCGGAAACTTCAGCCATATCTTCAGCGGCCCAGTGCGTCGAGACACGCTGCTTACGCAACTCATCGTACTCCTGACAGAGCTGGACAACATCGGTGACGGTCTGTGGATTCCTAGCGACGAGCATTTGGAAGGTATCGTCGTCAACTCCTTTGATGATGTGCTTTATTTTGTCGCGTTCGGTTAGAGATTCATTGACGCCCTTGCAAAGTGGGTGGAAAAATAACCTGCCGTGAACAGGAATCGAACCTACGACCTTCGAATAACGGGTTCAATGCTCTATCCGAACGCGTTATTCAAAGGTCGTTATTGAACGCGTTATTCGAAGGTCGTAGGTTCGATTCCTGCTCACGGCAGGTTATTGTTTCACCCACTTATCATTCTTCTTATTTACAATACATCGGTTCTAATAACTTCCCTTGTACATTCCTTGGCATTATTGTCTGTTCGATCTCATTATTATTGTGTCAAAACACGGAAAAACGAGCCCTTAGGTATACACTTCTTCCCCTTATATATATATATATATATATATATATATATATATATATATATACGGTCTAATAGAAAGTAATACAGATGAAAGTAAAGGGAAACCTATTAGACTAAATTGTAGTGTATATATGAAGTAAGAAAAGTGGGTGAAAAGACAACTTGTCATGAGCAGGTATCGAACCTACGACCATCGAATAATGCGTTCGATGCTCTACCACTGAGCTATCACGGTGTCTTCCCCCCCCCACCAGCCACTTTATTTGGTTTATATGTGAATTTAAACATGGGAGTGTCAGCCAGCGCCACCTTTAGCCATGGCGGCGAGTGTGGCACACTCGTTTATGAGCCTGTATGGCGTCACGTAGCACGTGAACTTATTACGAGCTGGCAGCTGACCAATAGTCTCTCGTATACAACCTAACGGCACCAATCTGCCAGTACGAGACCCTCGTTAATAAATAAGGAAAAGAAGTGTATACCCAAGGGCTCGTTTTTCCGTGTTTTTGACACAATAATAATGAGATATAACAGGCAATAATACCAAGGAATGGATAGGGAAAGTTTTTAGAACCAATCCAATGTAAATAGGAAGAAAGAAAAGTGGGTGAAAAAGTAGCTTGCCGTGAGCAGGAATCGAACCTACGACGAAGCACATCACTATTCAATTGGTCCAAATTTACCCCTGCCTAGCTATCGCACTAAGCTGAAGTCATGCGATTAACAAATGAGGAGGCCCTGAACCTGAAGCATAATGTTATCAGCGGGCGAGTTCCACGACCACCAGTTACCTGCATCAGCCACGAGTGTAAACAGTCGCACTGTTTAAAAAAACAATGCTCAAAGATGTACTGCTTAACTTTTTTGTAGATTTTTCTCATCATTTTTATACATTTTACGACCAGTGCAGCAACAAAAAGGGCCAATCTCAGAGGCTTTGTATCTCAGCTGCTCATATATTACTTCAAAGGTCGCCGACAGGAAGCGGCACAGTAGTACGGTATGCTCCGGCAGCACTGGCCATCATCGCAAAAAGAGCCATGTTTGGGGTGCCAGATGGCACACTGCCTCATTGCTGTACACACACTGCCACTGCGCAGACCTCTATGAATTAGAGTAATTTAATTCTTGAGTGGTCGTTTCGGAGCGCTCTTTTAATAAAGAGGGAGGGGCTGTTGAAAGGAAAAAGACGCTATCTCTAATTCTTTCTCTCTCTGATAGCACTCTGAAACGACCAGTCAAACATGGCATAAGGCGGAGGATTTGGCAAATGAACAGTACCACGGCCGCTGTATTATAGTGTACTAGAATAATATTCTAGTACACTATAGCTGTATGAAAGGCGCACGGTACGGCCTGCCGCGTGGAGCGGCTTTCTATGGGAGAGCGCGTGTCAGCCGTAGGGTCAGTTGCGGCCGCTGCAGCATGACGGGACGGGGACGGGAGGGACAGGGAAACGAGTGGCGGCGGCGCCCTCGGGGCAGCAGCCGCAGCAAATTAGCTGGTATTTGTCCCAACAGTGACCCACTCAGTTGTTCTAATTAGCGTTTTTTAAATCCCATTTATCACAGCAATGACATATCGCATATTTAATAGACTACGAGGCGCTATCTAGTCAAAAAGCCAATTGATTTTTTCTGTGTGTGCCGCGCACCGGACTTTTTTTTTCAGAACTAGCTTGTTGCTCTGAGGCTGACAGAAAAATCCACAATGCATGTAGCTGACTGATATGGAACTGAGTGTTTGACAAAGTCATTCTTCTATTTATAGAGATGTCTTAAACTAAGACATTTCGATTATTGAGACGTTTATTCTGAGCACTTTCGCGTTTTTTTTTCAGCCAGAATGCCTGACAATTATTTTTGGACACTTTATAATAGGCGTTCATAGTGTTTCATTCTGAAAGCGTATCGAATAAACATAATTTCAATATTTTTCATGTTATTCGGTACACGTGGTAGTATGCCGCAAAGTAATCAAGCTTCAAACGATAGATAAAAGTGGTTTTTACAAACATGAGGACGCGCTCCTCGTAACTTTACTTAGGCTGCGAAAGTATACATCATTAGAAGTTACTAGGTAAGGCTATATATATATATATATATATGGACGGTGCTGGCGAAGCCTCGTACTATATGAACTGTCAGGGACGACCTCGTACGTAACATCACTCAGTCGTCGCAGTACTAGATATGGGCCAAAGTATCTCCTTAGGAGCTTTTCAGAGAGTCCTCGTTTCCGTATGGGCGTCCAAACCCATACTCTGTCGCCGGTCTGGTAAACGACTGTTCTGCGGCGAGAATTGTAGCGGCTCGCGTCGTACTCTTGTTGTTGCTGGATTCGCAGGCGTGCTAGTTGCCTTGCTTCTTCCGCTCGTTCTGTAAACATCTCGGCGTCTGGTTCGATGTCGTCGCATTTGTGCGCTAGCATCGCAAATAACATGGTTCGTACTTCTCTCCGTGAATTAGGCTGAACGGGGTCATCTGGGTTGTTTCTTGCTTGGCAGTGTTGTATGCAAACGTGATATATGGCAAGATTTCATCCCAGTCTTTGTGTTCGACGTCTACGTACATTGAAAGCATGTCTTCAATTGTTTTGTTCAGACGCTCTGTAAGCCCGTTCGTTTGCGGGTGGTAGGCGGTGGTCTTGCGATGGGTTGTTCCACTCAGCATGAGGACTTGTTCCAAAAGAGCTGCCGTAAATGCGGTTCCTCTGTCTGTGATTACGACGCTTGGTGCACCATGCCGCAGGACAACGTTCTCGATGAAAAATTGTGCCACCTCCGCTGCTGTACCTCTCTGGATAGCCTTTGTTTCAGCATAACGGGTAAGGTAATCAGTCGCGACAATAACCCAGCGGTTCCCAGCAGTAGAAGTAGGAAGTGGGCCCAAAATATCCATGCCAATCTGGTCGAATTGTGTTCTTGGGACCTGCACGGGCTGCAGGAGGCCAGCTGGTTTAGTCGGTGGTGACTTCCGTCGCTGGAAGTCGAGGCAAGTACGAACATGGTGTTTTACGGCAACGGTCAGTCTTGGCCAGAAGTAGCGCTGCTGTACTCTGGCCAACGTTCTTGTGTAACCTAAGTGGCCTGAAGTCACCTCGTTGTGGCATGCTTCGAGTACTTCGGAGCTAAGGGCTGCTGGGATGACGAGCGAATACGCAGATCCTGTCGAAGAGAAGTTTCTTTTGTATAGTACTCCACTCCGTAAGCAAAATGATGACAGTGCTCTTACGAAAACAGTTGGTGCCTTCTGAGATCTCCCCTCCAGGTAATTAATTAGGGCAAGTAACTCAGAGTCACCACGTTGTTGCTGTGTAATAGCGGTTGAGTCAAGCACACCGAGAAATGCTGTTTCCTCCTCATCGGATAGAGTTGCCGATTCAATGGGTGAGCGGGATAGACAGTCGGCGTCCATGTGGTGATTTCCTGACTTGTGTACGACAGTCATGTCGTACTCCTGCAGCCTGAGACTCCAACGCGCTAATCTCCCGGTAGGATCTTTAAGATTTGTCAACCAACACAGTGAGTGGTGGTCGCTGATGACCTTGAAAAGGCGGCCGTATAAATACGGGCGAAATTTCGTGACCGCCCATACCACGGCGAGGCATTCCTTCTCAGTCGTGGAGTAATTAGTCTCAGCGCGTGTTAGTGTTCGGCTTGCATAGGCGATTACTCTTTCTGTGCCCTCTTGCAGCTGCACAAGCACAGCTCCCAAACCAATATTGCTGGCATCCGTGTGTAGCATCGTTGGGGCTTTCTCATCAAAGTGGGCAAGCACTGGAGGCGTCTGTAGTCGCTGGCGGAGATTCTTAAAAGCAGCTTCCTCTTCGTTGCTCCATTGGAAAGCAACGTCTTCTCTCGTGAGGCGGGTCAACGGTGATGCGATGCGTGCGAAGTCCGCGATGAATCGCCTATAATACGCACATAGTCCGAGGAATCGTCGGACAGCCTTCTTATCAGTCGGCACTGGGAACTGTGCAACAGCTGCGATCTTTTCAGGATCAGGACGAACGCCTGCGTGACTGACAACGTGGCCAAGAAATTGCAGCTCTTCATAGCAAAAGTGGCATTTTTCAGGCTTCAACGTCAAGCCCACAGACCGTATGGCTTGTAAAACTGCCTCAAGTCTTTTAAGATGCTGGTCAAATGTTGCGGCGAAAACTACGACATCATCAAGGTAGACCAAGCAGGTTTTCCACTTCAACCCAGAAAGTACGGTATCCATAAGTCTTTGAAAGGTAGCAGGCGCTGAACATAAACCAAAGGGCAAGACTTTAAATGCATATAGGCCATCTGGTGTCACAAAAGCAGTCTTCTCGCGGTCTCTTGGGTCTACCTCGATTTGCCAATACCGACTTCTTAAGTCCATCGATGAAAAGTAACGAGCATGTCGAAGTCTGTCGAGAGAGTCATCTATACGAGGAAGTGGATACACATCTCTCTTTGTCACCTGATTGAGTTTTCGGTAATCTACACAGAAGCGCAGGCAGCCATCTTTTTTCGGTAATCTACACAGAAGCGCAGGCTGCCATCTTTTTTTTTAACGAGGACTACAGGTGACGCCCAGGGGCTTTTTGAGGGCTGAATGACGTCATCTTCTAGCATTTTGTCGACTTGCACTTGTATCACTTCGCGTTCTTTTGCAGCCACGCGATAGGGGTTTTGGTGAATTGGTCTTGTCATGTCCTCAGTGATTATCCGATGCTTGGTTAGAGGCGTGCGGCCAACTCTTGATGTTGTCGAAAAGCAGTCTTTGAATTCGGCCAGTAGCTCAAGAAGCCTCTTTCGCTCGTTCTTGGGCAAAGTAGTGCTAACGTCAAGAACTGGTCTCGAATCAAGTTTTGGTGCCTCGTCGACTACTGCCAAGCAGCATTCTGCGTCTGTGATATCGTCGACGGCCATGCCTTTTGGAAGGTGCCGGCGCTCATCACTAAAATTTGTCAGAAGCAAGTCCGTGCGTCCAGCGGCGACACTGACGATACCTCTTGCGACGGAAATGCCGTGTGTGAAGAGGAGCGAGGTTATTCGGTCTGCTACTCCTTCGCCGTCAAACTGGACAGTGGCTGCCACAGAAACAAGCGTGCATGACCGTGGAGGGAGAACCACATCGTCATCAGTTAGACGCAATTGATTCGGTCGCACCTGTGTACAATCAGGTGCGCCCGAACTGTTGCGGAATGTAATCAAACTGTCTGGGATATTGATGACGGCGCCGTACTCTCGTAAGAAGTCCATACCAATAATTAGATCCTTGCAGCATGCGGCGAGAACGACGAACGACGCAACGAAAGAAGAACCTCCTATGTCAATTCTCGCTGTGCATCTTCCAGAGGGCATCAATAACTGACCACCTGCCGTCCTTATTTGAGGGCCTGTCCACGGTGTCTTCACTTTCTTGAGGCGCATGGCGAGGTCCTGACTGATGATAGAAAAGTCGGCACCGGTGTCGACTAAGGCTGTTACTTTCTGGCCGTCAAGAAAAACACTCAGGTCAGCGGTCACAATGTCGTTGCTCTCACGTCTTGTCGAATTTACAGCGTCGTGTAATGGGGGATTTTCATCGTCATCTTCATGGCCTGCAACCTTACCCCCGGAGGTCGCCGCCCTCAGTTTCCCCGTCGCGGGCTGGGTGACCTTCTTGCGTTAAGGTCCGCGGAGGTACGTCGGTGTGACGAAGGTGAATGAGCGGGAGAAGGAGAGCGGGATTCACGTCCCAAACCTGGCTGGCGGGTAGGTATTGCCTCCTCGTCAGAAGTACGGTATTCGTAATAGTGAGAACGGGCTTCATGGAAAGAGGCGTCCTCCCGGCGTGGTATGTATTCTTCGTTCGCACGTCGATCGTCAGACCATGTTCGAAGTGGGCGGAACGAGTCATTGCGGTGCCAGCAATGACGGGCAATATGATCTGCACCTCCACAGTTGAAGCATAGTGGACGTCGATCGATTGTGCGCCACGCGTCTGTTCTTCGGAGTGGTGGACGTCTGAGCCTCCCTTCTTGCGACGATGTCCATGGTGTTGCTGTGGACGCCTGGTGGTACGTCGTTTGGCTTGGCGGTCGGCTCAGGGTCTGCTCTTGCCGCGGTGACCAAGGGGCCGTCGGTACTGGGTGATATGGCGGCGATGTACCAGATGGTAACGTCGCAGAGCATCGGCATAGCTCATGGGACGATGCTCGTCGCCAGGACCAGCGGTAGAAAAGGCGTGGCGGATTTCGTCGCGTACCAGTTCAGCGACGGACGCAACGGGGGTTTGAGCAACCGGATTCCGGAACTTTTGAAGTTCTTCGCGAACTCTCTCCCTAATGAGGTCTCGCAGGGAGCTTTGATCCTCAGGTATGGTGGCAGCATTGATTGGGGCGCTGCTAGACATTCGATGATACTGCCTGCATCGTTGATGGAGCGCCCGCTCGATAGCCGTAGCCTCCTTGATGAAGTTAACTACGGTACTTGGAGGATGGCGCAGTAGCCCGGCGAAAAGTTGCTCGTTAACGCCGCGCATGAGGTAGCTCAACTTCCTATCTTCACTCATGTTCGGGTCAGCTCGACGAAAAAGACGAGTCATATCTTCAGCAAACATAGTAACGCTTTCATTGGGTTTTTGAACCTGTAGCTCCAATAGCTGCTGCGCACGGTCGCGTCGATCGACATTGGTGAACGTATCGACAAGCTGTTGTTGGAAGTCGCCCCAAGTTAACAGACTGGATTCTCTGTTCTCATACCATATTTTCGCACCGCCGTCAAGGTAGAAATAGGCGCGTGAGAGCTTTTCTTGTTCAGGCCACAGATTAATCTTGGCGACACGCTCGTAGGGCTCAAGCCAGTCGTCCACGTCTTCATGGGCGCCGCCACTAAAGTGATAGGGAACCAGTGGTTGAAAGATGGATACCTGTGAAGGCTGTGTTGGCGGGGGGCCTTGGGGCGCCGGTTGCGGACTGGCGTTGGCCATTTGTAGAGGTAATCTGCACTTGCGAGGTTTCGTGGAAGGCGTGAACTCTGGAGCGAGGCCTATCAGCCGCCGACTGAACCGGTGCACGGGAGTTGCAATGGGTGACAATGCGTCCGAGCTCAGTGAACGGCTCCCAGTGGGAGTATGGAGCATTAGGTAGAGTTGCGTCCCAGCACGTCCACCAGTGTCGCGGTGCAGCGCGAACCAAAGGCAGATAAACGTATAAACGTTCACACAGCGACTCTCAGCAGCCGAACAGCAAGATCGCCTTCTTTATCTTCAATCAGCCAGAGCTCCACTACCTGGTGTCCGCCAAATCCCCTTATTGTTGTTTCGGTCCACAAGTACACACGCGTCAATATATATACACGCCGAGCCGAGCCACCACGGCTTGCCGAGCCACCACGGTTCGCCGAGACACGCCGAGCCACCACGGTCGACGAGATCTGTCTTCCGAGAAGCAGCTGCTCAAGTGCGCAGTGTTGTCGAGACTTTTGACCCCGTTCCGGAGTGGCTTCCCGTTCTTGACGCCTGTGTGTGTTTACCTGACTTCTGAAGAAGTATGTTCTGTGTACTTTACTGGTGATAATTTTATTCATTAAAGAAAAAAAAGTTAGCGTTGTGTAGTGGTGAGTGTACTCAGCTGAAAATTCAAAGGTGCCAGGTTCGATCCCACGCTGGCGCGTTTTTTTTACGGGTCTTTGCTACAATCTTTTTTATACAATTATTTTTATTGTTTTTAAGCGGCAGCTCGTCACGGTGGTTCTGAGGCTGCTTCGCGCTGCAGCATTGCCGGCTGGAGCGCGCCGTCCACCATCCGCTCCACCATAGCCACCATACACCATGTGCCACCATTTCCACTGCCATAATCCACCATTCCTATGATGGACGTTTTTTCAATAGGATATATATATATATATATATAGCCCCCATACACCATGTGCCACCATTTCCACTGCCATAATCCACCATTCCTATGATGGACGTTTTTTCAATAGGATATATATATATATATATATATATATATATATATATATATATATATATATATATCCTATTGAAAAAACGTCCACCATAGGAATGGTGGATTATGGCAGTGGAAATGGTGGCACATGGTGTATGGTGGCTATGGTGGAGCGGATGGTGGACGGCGCGCTCCAGCCGGCAATGCTGCAGCGCGAAGCAGCCTCAGAACCACCGTGACGAGCTGCCGCTTAAGAAACAATAAAAATAATTGTATAAAAAAGATTGTAGCAAAGACCCGTAAAAAAAACGCGCCAGCGTGGGATCGAACCTGGCACCTCTGAATTTTCAGCTGAGTACACTCACCACTACACAACGCTAACTTTTTTTTCTTTAATGAATAAAATTATCACCAGTAAAGTACACAGAACATACTTCTTGAGAAGTCAGGTAAACACACACAGGCGTCAAGAACGGGAAGCCACTCCGGAACGGGGTCAAAAGTCTCGACAACACTGCGCACTTGAGCAGCTGCTTCTCGGAAGACAGATCTCGTCGACCGTGGTGGCTCGGCGTGTCTATAGATCATGCGACTTTTCCATAATGAATAAAGTCCCAACAACATAAACAAGTCGTAAATAGTACTATCAGTCAGACTCTTTTTGAACGGTAGGAACCTAATACCATGAGCTGTGATTGAAAGTTCTTTTCTTAACGTTCTTTTTAGAATGTCCCAAAAATAAAAAGCATCACGACAATGATTAAAACAATGCTCTATAGTCTCAGGTTGGTTGCAGAGTCTACAATTCACTGTCCAGGGTACGTATATTGATTTTTCATTCAGCCACGTTTTCACTGGCAGCGTGGAAGTGTGCAGTTTAAAGAAAAATGTTTTCGCTGAAGGAGATATACACATTCTACGTACACGAAATAGTACATCGTGACCAGGCAGAAGCGAATATGGCTTTCGATAAACAGGTTCGGGTAAAAGGTTATTCACAAGTGCAGCGGTTAAATTTGTTCTGTCAATAGTATACAAATACTCTAAGGTGAACCTGGCTCTCAAAAAACTGACAGTATCAAAAATTTTTTTAGGAATCCCCGCAACGGCAATTCCTTAGCAACGGTTGCTGTGACATGAATAAAAGGAAGGTGGTAACATAGACTGTTAGGAAGAACCGCTAATTGAAATGGGTGGCACACATCCTTGAGGTAGAAAACTGCGCCACGCTAACGGCTGGCGGTGCGGGTGTTAAAGGAATAGTCAATCCACAAAGTCACTGTTTAACTTCAGTTTTCTTTGTCGTTTACTTGGGTGGGATGAGATCTGCACCTGCTACTAATATTTGCACATTTGATAAACACGAACAACTGCTGCCTGTAACGATTGCCACTGCGATAATGGCAACAGCGCTATGTTTTTGTTACAATTTACAACCACAAGGAAAAAAACAACTTAGTGGACTGAGGAGCAGATAGAGTTTATCGGTGGTTACTGCCAAGTTTATTATCCGTTTCTCGCTTCTTCCAAAGGGCGATATGAGTTCAGGCTTTATAACGCTTCTATGCTTATTCGACAGATAGGCCCACACAATTGATTTTGATGTTTTTCGTGCAACGCACACCGCAGTCGTGCCAGCGCACCGCTGTTGCTCTGTCGTTAGGAACAGCTGCATAACGGCTTGTCCAAAACGAATGCAGTGCGCAAGAAACATTATGCTATCATATTGGTTCAGCAAGCATACGAATTCACGTGTCTATGTTCTCGCATAAGAGCCAGCGAAGCGCCGGCGAGTGCGACCGGCGGCTGTCGGTGAGGCGAGGCGTACCTTTGGTGGAAGTGCTACAAGCGCGTTGCATCGATATTTGTCGCTTCTTGCGCGGACACCGTACATAATAAAAAAAGGCTTCAAATAGGATAAATGACACCGCAGCTGTGCTGTATTGACATTTTTACTCATCAAAATTGTGTATTCTGATACCCAGAAGCGCCGATAACACTTGTACGGGCTCGGTCAGCATGACTAATCTTTGGTGGAAATCACGGTGGTAGAACAGAAGGGTGAAAGTCAAATTCGCTGGGGCTCATCTCGACGCATGTCGAAAGTGAAAGTTTATGCATATTCGCACGCACTTTGTTAACCTAAAGGTATGGCTCAAGCAATAGAGTGTGCAAGAATTACCAGAGTTGCGTTTCTAGTGTGGCGACATCAAGTGACTGCTGTGTTTTGCTCTAACATTGCAAAGGGCAATTGCGAACTGGAGCCCATTTATTTGTCGACAACTGCTCGCCGATGTAAAACATTTATTGTCATGTTCACAGTGACAACTCTAGTCTTCTAAACATCACAACAAAGAAACCCATCGCAGACGTCAAACTGATGTAAGTACATGCGCGAAATGTAAACATATTCCCGGTCGCATATTCTATGCTCCACAAAAATTGAAGCGTTGTTGACACCACAGGAATAAAAAACGTACTAGAAAGCCTAATGAGCAGCGTTGGTTTCTTTTGACTGTAAACATATATCTCGGCGCATTTAAAAATGAAACGCTACAAATAAGCGAATTCACATGTATACTCTCATGTGCTTTTCATCATGCCACCGTCATCCACCTCGCTCACCAAGCCTTCCACCAAGCAAATTTCGCCTCGCCACCATGAGCCGGCATTTTCCACCGTCACCACCATTGGCTCGCCACCACCACCACCATCTGCCACCATTTTTTCCACTCTTGTCGCCATCAGCCATTATGCCCACTACAGTTTCCACCATATCCACTAATATTTCCACCATATCCACCAACGATTCTAGCATCAACCAACCCAGGATTTTCAATAGGGTATATATATATATATATATATATATATATATATATATATATATATTGCTCACACTATTTTCCCCCCTTCGCGAAAGAGGGCAGCAAGTTAGAAAGGGTTTGGCCGCCCAATATATCGTTTCAGTCGAGAGACGTTGGCGATCTCGGTGTGGCGGCGACGGTGATCAGGAGCCGCGCTGACAGGAGCAACGTGATAGTTGACTTCAGATGTTCGTTTCAGGACGGTGTATGGACCGAGATATTGGTGAAGGAATTTTTTTGCAGAGCCCAGGTACACAAACAGGTGTCCACAAAAGGACTTCGTCACCTGGGCGGAACGCTACAACTCGACACTTCACATCAATGTCGATTTTTCTGTTGTCCTGAATGGTAGCAGTGTTGACGCGGGCGATTTCATGACAGCGGGCGACGCGAGCGGCGAACTCTTCCGGGAGAGATGAAGATAGATTGGAAGATGTGGACAAAAAGGTGGTGTCCAGAACAAAAGTCAGTACATGGCCATACATGAGAAAAAAAAAGCTGAAATTCGTCGTATGTTGCATGGCAGTATTATATGCGAACGTGACAAAATGAAGCATTGTGTCCCAGTTTTTGTGATCCGGTTGCACGTACATAGAGATCATGTCGGACAAAGTTCAGTGAAAACGCTCAGTCAGACCATTAGTTTCTGGGTGATACGCTGATGTGCTCTTGTGGATGGTGTTAGAGGCCTGTAAGACTTCAGCAAGTACATGTGAAAGAAATGTCTTGCCATGGTAACTAAGGAGCACATGTGGTGCGCCATGTCGTAAAATAATGGCGTGAAGAAAAAAATCGGCTGCTTCAAAGGTAGCACCAGAGAAAGAGCTGCCGTCTCCGCGTAGCGAGTAAGGTGGTCTACGGCAGTAACTATCCAACGGTGACCGGCTGGCACAAGCGGAAGAGGTCCGTATAAGTCTATGCCCACAAATTCAAAGGGAGTGGACGGGTACGGCAGTGGTTGCAATGGCCCCGCGGGAAGAGACGTGGTACGTTTTCGGTGCTGGCATGACGCGCAGGAAGCGACGTACTTGGCGACAGAAGTGGAGAGGCCAGGCCAAAAGGAGCCAGTCTTGAGGCGGTCGTAGGTCTTGTGGAACCCTAAGTGGCCAGCTGTCGCATCGTCATGAAACGCTTGTAGAACTTCAAGACGAAGTGAGCGAGGAATGACGGGAACCCATTGGTTACCGAGAGGATGGCAAATTTGCCGACATAATGTTCCCTTTTGAAGCTTGAAACGGGCAAGCTGTCGTCTTAGGCGGCTGTTTGGAGCACGCGATAAGCCAGTGAGCCGATCGATGATTGTGCGGCAGTAGGTATCGGCATGTTGGAGCGAGGCAAGATCTGTGGACGAAAGAAGGTCCGCCGAAGCAACTAACTGTTTCGAAGCAGCAGCCATCTGTTTGGTCACTTTGGTGGGCGGTGACGAACAGACTCAAGGTGACACTTCGGCACTTTCCGAGAGCGGGCAACGTGACAAGGCGTCGGCATCTTGGTGCTCTCGACCCGACCTATATGTGACGCTGTAGTCAAACTCTTGCAATCGTAGTACCCAACGGCCAAGGCATCCCGACAAATTTTTGAGAGACGATAACCAACACAGAGCATGATGGTAAGTCACTATTGTTAAATGCCGGCCGTATAAGTAAGGGCGAACCTTTTGTATGGACCACACAATAGCGAGACATTCTTGCTCAGTGATGCTGTAGTTACGCTCAGCAGGTGACAGAGTACGGCTCGCGTAGGCCACGACTTGTTCTTCGGAAGCGTTGTTCCGCTGAAGAAGGACAGCACCAATGCCAAGTCCACTTGCGTCAGTGTGTAGCACAGTAGGTACTGCAGGGTCGAAATGGCGAAGCACTGGCCGTGATGTGAGGCATCGCTTGAGGGTGTGAAAAGCGGCTTCGCGGTCATCCGACCAGACAAAGGGTGCGCTCGTGGTCAAAAGTTTGTGCAGAGGAGCCGCAATAGTAGCTAAATCACGTACAAAGCGGCGGAAATACGACGCTAAGCCAAAGAAGCTGCGGAGGTCTTTCTGTGTGGTTGGTGTAGGAAAGTGCAGTACGGCGGAAAACTTGTCGGGATCAGGCTCAACGCCATGTTTACCGACGACGAGACCTAATACCCTGATGCTGTGACTGGCAAACCGACACTTCTTAGAGTTGAGCTGGAGACCAGCCTTAGCTAAACACGTCAGGACTTCGTCTAGCCGTTCCAGGTGCTGTGAGAAGCTGGACTAAAAGATGACAATGTCGTCCAGGTAGCAAAGGCAGGTCTTCCATTTTAATCTCCGCAGTACCGTGTCTATCATCCGTTCGAATGTGGCTGGGGCATTGCACAGGCCGAAAGGCATCACATTGAATTCGAAGAGCCCATCTGGCGTAGCAAACACAGTCTTCTCTTTATCAGACTCGTGCATTGGAATCTGCCAATAACCGGAGCGCAAGTCACGACTTGCAATGTACTCGGCACCTTCTAAAGTATCAAGAGCGTTGTCAATGCGAGACATTGGGTAGACGTCCTTACGAGTGATTTTGTTGAGTGATCTGTAATCAATGCAAAACCGTACCGAGCCGTCCTTTTTTTTCACTGGTCTAGTACGACATGAGAAGACCATGCGCTTGTAGAAGGCCTGATGACGTTGCACGCGAGCATGTCGTTGACTTGTTCTTCTATAAGCTTGCGTTCAGAAGCCGGCACACGGTAAGGGAGGCGGCGAATCACACGGGATTCATCGGTGTCCATACGATGGGCGGTCACTGTTGTTTGACCCAGACCTTCGGAACAAACGTCAAAGCAAGTTTTGTGCTTCATTAATAACGCTGGCAAGGCATCAGTTTGCCTTGGGTTGAGATGTTCACACAAAGTGGCCTTGAGAGCAGGAAATGCATCTTCCGCTGGCATACACTTTGAGAATGACGAAGCAGGTGAACCAGTGACGACACAAAGCGGTGCTTCTTCGGTAATGCTGGCAACAGTGGTCCCCTCTGGCAAAAGAAGTGGTTCTGGCGTCGTGTTGCAGGCCGTGATGCTGCACCTTCTAGTTTTCCGAGTCCAGAGAGATCGGTGCGGGACGCAGGAGTGATGACGTATGCCGAAACGGTGACGGAGAACGGCAGCGAGATGAACGAGAAGGATGAGGCCCAGCATAAAACCGTGTAGGGGAGGGCGACTGACGAAAGGTGGATGGATACGGTGCGGGATCGTATTCATCGGGTCTCGGGGCAAAGTCTCTCTCGTAAGCTGAGTAACCACCTCGTTCATCCTGGTGACGGCAACGGCAGAAACGGGATATGGCCCCTTATGCCACAGTAGAAACAGATGGGGTGCGGAGGACGCCATGTAGAATAGTGGCGTGGCCTTGGCACTTGCGCTGTCATCGCAGCCACATGGTCGCATGCGACGTCCGCAGGCACGGTTGGAACTGGTGCAGGGGCCCGCGATGCAACTTCTGCGTACGAAGGCACTGGGAAGCGCACAGGAGACGGGGCATGTGCAGCGCTTGTCATTGATGCCAGTTCGTCCTTGATTATCTCACGCAGGTTGGGAGGAGGTGTGCGGACAGACGCAATGATTGGGTTGCCTGGAATAAGGCCGTGAAGTTCTTCTCTGACAATTGTGTGGATAAGGGCCCGCAATCAATGCTCTTTGGTAAAGCGAGCGTCGCAGGAGACGTGTGGAAGGCGCATGGAATGAAGCGCGTCCAGGCAGTGGCATGTAGTGATGACGTCCCGGACAGTAGTCGGATTCTCGATCACGAGAGCATTGAAGGCCACAGAGGTGATACCTTTCAGTAGATGTCGGATCCGATCGGCCTCCGTCATGTCATTTTGTGTTCGGCGACAGAGAGCCAGAATATCTTCAATGTTGGACGTATGCGATTCGTCGTCCCCCTGGATGCGGGTTGCGAGCTTCTGTTTCGCTACTGCAGAACATCTTGCAGGCGTGCCAAATAGATGACGGAGATGCCCCGTGAAGGCCGACCAATTGGAGAAGTTGCTCTCGTGGTTTTAATACCAAGTTTTAGCGACGCCATCGAGGTAAAAAGGAACGTGGCGCAGTTTGTGCGCCTAGTCCCAATAATTACAAACGCTGGTTTGATGATAACTGTCCAGCCATTCTTCTACGTCTTCGTTGCGAATGCCGGAAAATACCGGAGGGTCTCGATGAGAGGTACTCACGGTGTAGTGAAGCTTAAGTGGCTGTGAAGGAGCGGTTGCAGCAGCGGACGCGTTGGGTTCTGCCATCGCTGTTGCTTGAGGGCACAACCGTCGACCAGACCGGAGCTCCAGGGTGACGGGTAGAGCAGGAGGACGTGGGAACCAAAGCACGCTCCACCACTTATGAGACCACATCCGGTACGGCAGCAACCAGGTCATCTTTTTAATCAAGACGCACGAGCCAGAGAGCCAGCCCGCGTGACATACGATGATGATCGCTACAATGGTTTTGTCATACAGGTGAAGATGAACATAGTCAGCGCTCACAATATATATATATATATATATATATATATATATATATATATATATATATATATATATATATATATATATATATATATTGCAAGGGGGTTTATTAGCGACGCCAGGTAATAGGCAGACAGCCGGTACGGAAACAAATGCTCGGGCAGCCCAGCGTCTACAGCTCGTGCTCCCGCTCGCGCTTCGCACTCAGCGATGGTCCCACTAGTCATTGCCTTGCGAATTCCCCACTACAATGCCCCGGCGACGAAGACGAGCCATCCTGGCGACTCAAGGTGACGAGAGAACAGGAGGGTCGTAACAGGGCTTGAGGCGACTGACGTGGACCGTCTCACGACCAAGGCGGCGCTTGTCCGTGGACGGCTTGAGTGGTTCAATCACATAGGTGACAGAAGAAGGGTGCTGTATGACGCGGTAAGGGCCCGTATACTTCGGTGCAAACTTGGGAGTCAGTCCAGGAGAGTGGAAAGGCAGTCGGAGCCACACGAGAGAACCGACGTGGAAGGTATTCTGAACAAGATCTTGGTCGTGGCGATCTTTTTGGAGGGCTTGGTTATCGGCTGTGAAGGAACGTGCAAGTTTACGACACTCTTCGGCATGTTCGGCCATTTCATAAACTGGGCTGAACTCGGACGCATCAGGATTGTATGGCAGAATTGTGTCGAGTGTGTTGCATGGGTCACGACCATATAAAAAAAATGGAGAAAAGCCTGTTGTTGATTGAATCGCCGTATTGTAGGCGTACATCACGAAAGGAAGAACAACGTCCCAGTTGCAGTGGTCGGAATCAATATACATAGCGAGCATGTCTCCGAGGGTTCTGTTTAAACGTTCCGTTAGGCCGTTGGTCTGAGGGTGGTAGGCTGTTGATGTGCGGTGTACCGTACGGCATGAATGTAGGAGCTGCTGAAGAACTTCGGACAAAAATACGCGTCCTTTGTCACTCAGGAACTCCCATGGTGCACCATGACGAAGAACAAACCGGTGCAAGATGAAGGTTGCAACGTCACGAGCACCAGCCGAAAGTAGCGCTGCCGTTTCGGCGTACCTTGTCAGATGGTCGGCAGCCACAATCACCCATCGATTGCCACCAACAGAGCACGGTAGCGGGCCGTATAGGTCAATCCCAACACAGTCAAATGGGCGTGCAGGACATGGCAAAGGCTGCAGTTGACCGGGCGAATGAGGGAATGTCTTGCGCTGCTGACACTGGGAACATGAGCGAATGTGTTTGCGTACAAACGTGTACATACCCCGCCAGTAGTAACGTTGGCGGATCCGCTCATACGTCTTTAGCGCTCCGGCGTGTGCGTGTTGCGGTTCAGCATGAAAATATTTGCAGATATCAGACCGCATATGGCTGGGTATGACTAGCAGCCATTTATGACCCGCCACTTGATAGTTGCGACGGTATAGCAGGCCATCCCGTATGGCGAAATGCGTTGCTTGGCGGCGAAGAGCACGCGGGTAACCGGAAGTTGATGCGTCAGAAAGCATACTAAATAGCGAGGCGATCCAAGGGTCCTTTCGCTGTTCGGATGGCATGTCTGTGACGCTGACGGCAGAGAGGGAAAGGTCCAGGGCTGATATATCCGTATCATCAGATTTCACAGGTGATCGTGAAAGCGCATCTGCGTCAGAGTGCTTTCGCCCCGATCGGTAGACGACGCGTATGTCGAATTCCTGGAGGCGTAGTGCCCAACGCCCGAGGCGGCCGGAAGGATCTTTTAGCGAAGCCAACCAACAGAGTGCGTGATGGTCAGTTACCACATCAAAAGTTTGGCCGTACAAATAGGGGCGAAACTTGTTTAACGCCCACACAATCGCGAGGCACTCTTTTTCCGTAACAGAATAGTTGGCTTCTGCCTTAGTGAGGGCGCGGCTGGCATAGGCGACCACATACTCCGTAAAACCTGGCTTGCGTTGCGCGAGTACTGCACCAAGGCCGACGCCACTTGCATCCGTGTGTACTTCTGTTGGCGCAGTAGGGTCGTAATGGCGCAGTACGGGTGGTGAGGTAAGGAGTTGGCGCAGTGTTGCGAAGGATTCGTCACAGGCTGCTGTCCAATTCGAAAGATCTGCAGGGCCAGCAAGGAGTTTGGTGAGTGGAGCAATGATGGAGGCAAAGTTCCGGACAAAGCGACGAAAATAGGAGCACAGGCCCACAAAGCTCCGTAGTTCTTTAACAGTTGTCGGCTTAGGAAATTCGGCAACAGCACGAAGCTTGTCAGGGTCGGGAAGAATGCCGGCTTTAGAGATGACATGACCAAGTATGGTGAGTTGTTTAGCCCCGAAGTGACACTTCTTCAGGTTAAGCTGAAGACTGGCGTTTGTAAGACACTGTAGAATCTTACGCAGACGAGTGAGATGCGAAGTGAAATCGGGTGAAAAAAACACAACGTCATCAAGATAGCACAAGCAAATGTTCCATTTGAGACCACGTAAAATGCTGTCCATCATTCGCTCGAATGTGGCAGGCGCATTGCAGAGTCCGAATGGCATCACGGTAAATTCATAGAGGCCATCCGGTGTGACAAACGCCGTTTTTGGACGATCAGACTCAGCCATTGGGACCTGCCAATAACCCGAGCGAAGGTCAAGCGAGGAAAAGAATTCTGCACCTTGGAGACAATCGAGAGCGTCGTCTATGCGAGGAAGAGGGTAAACATCTTTCCTCGTAATGTTGTTTAGGCGCCTGTAGTCTACGAAGAACCGGATTGAACCATCCTTTTTTTGACGAGTACAACTGGGGAAGACCGAGGACTACAAGAAGGCTTGATGACTCCACGCTGTAGCATGTCGTCTACTTGTTCTGCAATTACCCGACGCTCCGCTGGTGACACACGATAAGGGCGCTGGCGCAAAGGAGTACTCTTTCCTGTGTCAATTGTGTGCACAACGGTGTTCGTTCTTCCTAGCACCGCTTGGGGAAAGTCAAACGAACGCTTGAATTCGTGCAGCAGGGTAACAAGCTGTTCTCGTTGAGCCGGGGCGAGATGGCTGTCAATAGAACGGTGAATTGCATCGGTAGACACGCTGTTCGAGGCAAAGTGAGGAACCAACGCGTTCAGCTCCATATTCGGCTTGGTGTCGAAGAAATCGGCAGGCACGATAGTACCTTCATCGATAAGCTGAATGTGGCCGAGCGTCTCGTTGCGGTGCAAACTGAGGGGGCACGAGTTGGGATTGGAAATAAATATCCTGGTAGTGTCTTGACAAAGCTCAAGAACGGCGAATGGCAGCGATGTGTGGTGGCGGCTACCGAAGATGTCAGATGGCGTGAATAGGACGGTAGCGTCAGAAAGTGAAGCACAGCAGGCAGGGACAAACTGGGCGCTGAAAGGCGGAAGGTCTATGTCCGTCGCGACGACAAGGTTAGCCACACTAGATACGGCCACATCAACAGAAGGCGCATCACGAAACGGTAACAGCTCCACTTCGGCCCGAGCGCAGTCCACGACGGCGTGATGACGTGATAAAAAATCCCATCCTAGGATGACATCGTGGGAACATGAAGCCAACACGTGAAATTCAATGGTGTACAACACGTCTCGAATCACCACTTTTGCTGTACATGACGCGACGGGCTCAATTTGTTGGGCGCTTGCAGTACTAAGAGAAACCACGGGAGAAAGCATCGTCACTTTACGAAGAGAGCGGCAGAGTCTCTGACTAATCACAGATATTGCGGCACCGGTATCGATGAGTGCGAGTGTTCGTACACCTTCGACGATTACATCGATAAGATTGGCGGGAGACAGGCGAGGACTTAAACGATTAGACGATGACGCAGCTCGTGCCTCCGGAGCTGCGGCAGTTAGTTTTCCGTCTCAATGGAGGTTGAGCGTCGACGCATAGGCGACACGGAACGACGACTTGGTGAAGGTGAAGGCGAGCGGGAATTAGAACGTCTAGAAGCGAATGTTCGGGCGCCGGAAGCAGTTTGCGCATCGCGTTCGTGATCTTCAGGTGGTACGTGAGGCGCGTGGTATGGAGGTCGAAACGAATAGTCAGGATATCTTGGTGCGTTAACTGTGAAGCGCCGACGACATAGACGTGCAACGTGACCTGGAATTCCGCAAAAGTAACATATAGGCCGGTTGTCAGCAGTGCGCCAAGGATTTCCGGCGTGTTGCTGTGTAACTAGAAACGGCGCGGTGGACGGTCGCACAGGTTGTGGCGTATACATTGGCAGACGAGATGGAGGAGGCATTGCCGCGACGGCCGCATAAGTCAGTGGCGCGGAAACAGGCGTTGGTGGAGAGGCAGGCGTAGGTAATGGCAACGCCTCAGAGACCTGCTCCTGAATAGCCTGTCTGATTGTCGGCGTTAGGCGGTTCGTTGGTGCTTCGGTGGTCGGCAGATACGAGAGACACGAAAGCTGTCGTGCGACCTCTTCGCGTACATATTCTTTTATCTGCTCCAGCAGGGAGCTGTCACCACCGACGGCCAGGGCAGCGAGAGAGTCGTCTGCAGTCGTCGACCTCCGAACTGCTGCACGTTGTTTCCGAATCTCTTCCAAGCTCTGGCACAAGGTTGCAAGTTCGGATACGGTACTTGGGCCCTTTGCCAGCAACATTTGATAGGGATCATCGTCTATGCCTTTCAAGATATGCCTGATCTTGTCATGTTCGGTCATCTCAGGGTTGAAGCGCCGGCATAAATCGATTACATCTTCAATATAGCTACTGAAGTTTTCGCCCTGCCTTTGTGCACGTCCGCGTAGGCGCTGCTCAGCACGCAGCTTGCGCACTGCGGGGCGATAGAACACAGCTGCGAGGGTGGTCTTGAAACCGGCCCAAGTGATAAATTCAGTGCCGTGGTTTGTGAACCACAGGCTGGCGACGTCTTTGAGATAAAATGGGACATACTCCAATTTCGAGGGGTCGTCCCACTTGTTGGCGGCGCTCACCTTCTCAAACAGCTGCAACCAGTCCTCCACATCTTGGTCCTCGGTGCCACTGAAAAAGGGCGGATCTCGTTGGCGCAGGGTGGTAGGCACGATGACCAGTTGAGATTGGGCCGTGCTTTGCTGGGTGGTGCCTTGCTCGGTCGTCTGATCAGGCATTGCTGATGTAGTGGGCAGCTTTCGGCTTCGAAGTTCCAGGTTTGCGTACCCAGCACACTTCCACCACTTTGCAAGGGGTTTTATTAGCGACGCCAGGTAATAGGCAGACAGCCGGTACGGAAACAAATGCTCGGGCAGTCCAGCGTCTACAGCTCGTGCTCCCGCTCGCGCTTCGCACTCAGCGATGGTCCCACTAGTCATTGCCTTGCGAATTCCCCACTACAATATATATATATATATATGTGTGTGTGTGTGTGTGTGTGTGTGGTGGGGTGAGCCAGGCCTTACGCTTTAAGCGAATTTGCTCTGAGCAATCTGACTTTGATAATAACTGTAACCAGCTATGCACTGCACTTCTTAAACAGAAATATCCACCCAAGTTAGTCGATGACGCAGTAAGGCATGCCGACGCACAAGACCGTACAGCACTCTGCATCCCCAAGAAAAATCCTAAAAGTCATTCACAGGTTGACCTGGTTTTAACCCATAACGCATCGGCACCTAACGTCGCATCTATTTTCCGTAAACACCACAACATACTTATGCAGAGCGAACGCCTTGCAAAAGCGTTTCCAGAACCACTACGTGTTGTGTACAGACGAGGCGAAAATTTGCGAGATTTATTAACTTCCTCTAAAACCAGACAGAGCAATAACTACCAGACGCTTGGTTGCCGTCCTTGTAAAAAGCCCCGCTGTAAAGTGTGTGCACACATGACCACAACAACACTGGCAGCCAGTACTGCGACGAACTTCAAGTTCAAAATTAAGGGCAGTTTCACTTGTGATACTGCAAATGTCGTATATTTGCTAGAATGCTGAATCTGTCATGTACAATACATAGGTCATACTGAAACTGCTTTTCGATACCGTTTCAATAATGATAAAGCTCATGTGCATGCCCTTCCTAACTTACCGATTTTAAGGCATGTCACCGAGGCAGGTCATTCATTCAGTAACATGATAGCTACAATACTGGAATCGGGTTTTAAATCACACCATGAACGCGAAGTAAAAGAGTCATGTTTAATTCATAAATTCAAAACACTAACCCAGCATGAACGAGAGCCCGGGTACGCTTACTTGCATATTGCCTTAGTAAATCGCTTTTTTGTTTTACTGACAAGTGTATATTCTTCGCACGGTGTTGGCCTATTGTCAAATATTACCTACATAATGTAGGTGGCCTTTGTCGCTTCACCATTTTACTCGCATTCATTTTGCTCTGCCTGCTTTGTGATTTTGTTTATCTCTCTAAACTTTTTTTAAAGGCTTACTGAATGTTTTTAGGCTGTGATTATCCCGCAGAACGTGTGACCAAGGGAGCTACTGCGTGCGCAGTCTGTTATTTTACTGACATGTTTCATTCCACACAAGTTGTAGGGTATCTAATACGTGCCATTGATTGATATGTGGGGTTTAACGTCCCAAAACCACCATTTGATTATGAGAGACGCCGTAGTGGAGGGCTCCGGAAATTTTGACCACCTGGGGTTCTTTAACGTGCACCCAAATCTGAGTACACGGGCCTACAACATTTCCGCCTCCATCGGAAATGCAGCCGCCGCAGCCGGGATTCGAACCCGCAACCTGCGGGTCAGCAGCCGAGTACCTTAGCCACTAGACCACCGTGGCGGGGCATCTAATACGTGCCAATTCACTGTTGTATAATGATATGCGTTTTCAGCTGTATATGCACTATAGCCACGTACCTTTGGTGGTATATAAACACCACGTACCTTTGGTGTTTCTTAAACTACTGTTAATGACTTAGCCGTGTGATACGCAAAGAAGCGGCTTATATATGTGCCCTGAGTGCCATGTGTAACCATTCACTCCGACGAAGGCAGGCCCACCTGCCGAAACGTTAGTAAAACTAGTGTTTTTTCGCATGTTTGTCGACCTCTTTTTCTACCGTGTATATATTGCAACGAGCAAGGTTGCGTAAAAACACAGGTTATTGTTCCAGAAACGTTAGCCGCAACAAGCTGGTACAGGCAGGAACCCGGCTAGCACGAGCCACACACGGACGTCAACGTCTTCTTTCACGCTGGTACAGAGCTGGCGCCACTATGCTTCGGTACAATTACTCCCCGCGCAGAAAGGAGCCAACCTGGCGACCTAGGGAAAGGACACGACAAGGGGGTCATAGCACGGTTTGAGGCGTGATACGTGCACTGTTTCACGCCCACGGCAGCGTTGGTCCGCAGGTGGATCAATGGGCTCAACTTCATAGTTGACAGGAGATGTTTGCCGCACCACACGGTAGGGGCCATGATATTTCGACGAAAGCTTCGGGGAAAGACCGGGAGGGGTAGACGGGACCCAGAGCCAAACCAGCATTCCTGGGTTATAGCGTACAGTAGACGCAGAGGAATCGTGGTCAGTTTTCTGGCGCCATTGATCTTGTGCGGTAAATGAGCGAGCGAGTTGACGACACTCTTCGGCATAAGCAGCTGCTTCGGAAACAGGCGTCGCTTCGGAAACATCAGGCCTGTAAGGGAGAATGGTGTCCATGGAGCATGATGGCTCACGTCCGTACAGGAGGAAGTAAGGAGAAAAGCCAGTGGTTGTTTGTGGCGCAGAGTTGTATGCGTACGTGACAAAAGGGAGCACTTGGTCCCAATTAGTGTGGTCGTCAGAGGCGTACATGGCAAGCATATCTCCAAGGGTACGGTTAAAGCGTTCCGTCATGCCATTGGTTTGAGGATGGTATGCCGAGGATTTCCGATGGACCGTGCGACATGCCTTGAGTAGCTCGTCGATGGCGTTCGAGAGAAACACGCGTCCACGGTCACTCACTAATTCACGAGGTGCACCGTGTCGCAAAATGAGATGGTGAAGAAGAAAGGACGCAACGTCTTTCGCAGTGGTAGCAGGCAGCGCAGATGTTTCAGCGTAGCGTGTCAAATGATCCACGGCGACGATAATCCACCGGTTGCCTCGAAGAGAGTTGGGTAGAGGACCATAAATATCAATTCCGACGCGGTCGAATGGTCTCGCTGGGCAGGTTAAGGGTTGCAAAGGGCCAGCAGTGCTGTGAGAAGGCGTCTTGCGTCGTTGACACGTGGTGCATGACCGAACGTACTGGCGAACGTGCCGATACATGCCGCGCCAGTAGTATCTTAGACGAAGGCGAGAGTAAGTCTTAAATACTCCAGCGTGGCCACACTGGGGGTCATCGTGAAAGGCAGCGCAGATGTCCGAACGCAAATGACGAGGGATGACAAGGAGCCACCTACGGCCGTCCGTCACGTAATTGCGGCGATACAACAAGCCTTCACGGACAGCAAAGTGTCTTGCTTGACGAGAGAGGGAGCGTGAAGTCGCTTCTGACGAACTGTGAGAGAGGACGTCGAGCAAAGAATTGATCCAAGGATCCTTGCGCTGTTCGGATGGCATGTCGGTGATGCTCAACGATGACGAATCGCAAATGGCAGTTGATAAGCAGGCAAGGTCAGGAGGCAGTGGAGAACGGGATAGTGCATCGGCGTCGGAATGTCTGCGTCCTGAGCGATAAACAACACGGATATCGTATTCCTGAAGGCGTAAAGCCCAACGAGCGAGGCGGCCAGTAGGATCTTTCATGGACGCTAACCAGCATAAGGCATGGTGATCTGTGACAACATCAAACTGGCGTCCGTAAAGGTAGGTGCGAAATTTTCCTATAGCCCAAATGATAGCCAAGCACTCCTTTTCCGTGACGGAATAGTTGGACTCTGCCTTCGTTAGTGTACGGCTGGCATAGGCGACAACGTACTCGTCGCAGCCATCCTTGCGTTGAGCGAGAATGGCACCGAGGCCGACACCGCTTGCATCCGTATGAATTTCAGTGGGTGCATTGGGATCGAAGTGGCGGAGAACTGGTGGAGAGGTGAGTAGCCGGCGTAGCACCGTGAATGCCTCATCGCAGTGGGAATTCCAGCCTGAGAGGTCCGCGCTACGGGAGAGAAGCTGAGTCAGAGGGGCAATTATAGAGGCAAAATTGCGAATGAAGCGCCGAAAATAGGAACACAAGCCTACAAAACTACGAAGCTCCTTTAGAGTAGTAGGCTTGGGGTACTCGGCAACGGCACGCAGTTTGGCAGGGTCTGGCGATATTCCTTCTTTTGAAACGACATGGCCGAGAATTGTGAGTTTGCGGGCGCCAAAACGACATTTCTTGAAGTTTAGTTGTAACCCGGCTGCCGTAAGGCACTGGAGAACTTGTTCCAGACGAGAAAGATGAGTTTCAAAATTCGCCGAGAATACAACTATGTCGTCTAAATAGCAAAGACAGATGTGCCATTTAAGTCCCCTGAGGACACTGTCCATCATTCTTTCAAAAGTCGCAGGCGCATTGCAAAGACCAAAGGGCATTACATTAAATTCATATAAGCCGTCAGGGGTCACAAACGCCGTTTTTGGACGGTCTGGTTCAGCCATTGGCACTTGCCAATATCCAGAGCGCAGATCCAGTGAAGAGAAAAACTCCGCACCTTGAAGGCAATCCAAGGCGTCATCAATGCGTGGCAGGGGATAAACATCCTTGCGTGTGATGTTGTTTAGTCGACGATAATCCACGCAAAACCTGATGGAGCCATCCTTTTTTCGCACGAGGACCACTGGCGAAGCCCAAGGACTGTGTGAGTGCTGAATAACACCACGTTGCAGCATCTCGTCGACGTGTTGAGTGATGACGTCACGCTCGGCCTGCGAGACGCGGTAGGGGCGCTGACGAAGTGGAGTATGATGACCGGTGTCGATATGGTGAGCGACAACTGACGTGCGTCCCAAGGGAGGTTGTCCGTGGTCGAAGGAGGCGCGGAAACGGTCAAGTAGTTGAATGAGGTGATTTCGCTGGTCTTGCGTAAGGCCGGTGTCTACGCTGCGCAACAGAACGTCTTCGTCAGGTAGTGAGGGCGCGGTGCCAGCTGTGACAGCATCCACGGACATCGGTGTCGTATCAGAACGGGCATCGAACGGAAAGATGTCATCATAAGTGTCAAGACTCCCAATGCATTCGCCATGCAATAAGGTAGCGGGACAAGGGAACGGATTGCACACGTACATGGCACTGGAGCCATCGGCAAGTGTTATGACGGCAAACGGGACGACAAGGTTCCGGCGACGAGCGCATTCTTGTGACGGCATAAATAGGGCAGTTGAATCGGAAACGGAGTCGCACAAAAGAGATACCGCGGCGACCGAAAAAGCAGAAATGACGACGTCAGCGGCGACGATCACCTTTTTGGGTGAGCGAGGAAGATCTATGAATGTCGTGCTGAATGGAAACAAAACGAGTTGAGCACGAGCGCAGTCAACAACCGCATGATTAGCGGAAAGAAAGTTCCATCCCAGGATGATTTCATGAGACGCATGCGGAAGGACGACAAATTCAACGATGTAAAGCACTCCTTGAATCACAACACGAGCAGTGCATGTGGCAGAAGGTTGGACGTGTTGCGAACTCGCTGTGCGTAAAGAAATTTCAACCAGGGGAGTCGTCACTTTGTTCAGTTTGCGGCATAACACTTCACTGATTATACAAATAGCGGCACCTGTGTCGACAAGAGCAGTTGTGGCGAAACCATCCACAAACACGGCAATCTCGTTAGGGGGCGAAAGGTGAGGCCTTGGAAATTTCGTCGGTGGCGCAGCTCTTGCCTCAGGAACTGCGACTGTTAGTTTTCCTCCTGTGCGTGGTTGGAACGGCAAAGCATGGGGGAAGGAGACCGAAGACGGGGTGAAGAAGATCGACGTCGGCTGAAGTCTGGTCGACGTGAACGGGGGTCATGTGAATCGGGTGTCACATGCGATTCTGATTGCCGAGGTATGTTGCCGGAATGCTGCACATCATTAAAATATAATCCACGGCGACGACAGTAGCGCGCGACATGTCCTGGAATACCGCAGTTGTAGCAAATGGGCCGGTTATCCGGAGTACGCCAAGAGTTTACAGGTGCTCGAGGTGGTGGAAAGGGCCGATTTACCGGATAAACTGAAACTGGTGACCTGTAGTAGTTGGTGGCTGGACTGTATGAAGGAAGCGGCGGTTGGGCAGGAGGTCGGCGGACGGCTTCTGCATAAGTCAGCGGTGCAGCCACTGATATTGGAGATGCGGGCGAAGGGAGAGCCTCGGCAACTTGCGTCTGAATAGCACGGCGAAGTGAGTGGTCCAGTGTTGTGGGGGTCTCGTTGATGGTGGCGACAAGAGAGAGCTGTCGAGCAACTTCCTCCCGGATGTACTGTTGAATTTGAGGCATTAACACGCTGTAGTCGGGGCCACTGCTTTTGCACTCCAAGGCCGAAATATCAGCTGTTTGCGTATTAGCGCGACGTGTAGAAACTCGTTGCTTGCGCAGCTCATCGAAACTTTGACATAACTGAATCAAGGCCGTGACGGTCTGTGGGTCTTTGGCCACAAGCATATGAAAAGCGTCGTCATCAATGCCTTTCATTATGTTTTTTATTCTGTCAGCCTCCGTCATCCTGGAATCAACTCGCCTACAGAGGCTGATCACATCCTCAATGTAGCTCGTGAAGCTCTCACCATTTCGCTGAAATCGTCCCCGCAGTCCCAGTTCAGCACGAAGCTTACGCATGGCTGGACGACCGAAAAACGAGGTGACGGCCTCTTTGAAAACCGACCAGGTGGGGATGTCGGCTTGGTGGTTGGTGAACCATAGGTTGGCCAAACCCGTCAAGTAGAAGATGACGTGAGTCAGCTTCGCAGGGTCATCCCACTTGTTAATCGCACTGGCATGCTCATACTCTACCAGCCAGTCCTCGACATCTTGATCTTCAGTACCGTTGTATACTGGTGGGTCACGCAGACGAAGTACACCAGAACACATGACAGGTGGCAGCGTGGAAGAGCCTTGTGGGGGATCGGCGCGCTCGGTCATCGCGGACTGAGATGGTAGCTTACGGCTGCGGAGCTCCAGGACGTTACCCAGCACGTTTCCACCAAATGCAACGAGCAAGGTTGCGTAAAAACACAGGTTATTGTTCCAGAAACGTTAGCCGCAACAAGCTGGTACAGGCAGGAACCCGGCTAGCACGAGCCACACACGGACGTCAACGTCTTCTTTCACGCTGGTACAGAGCTGGCGCCACTATTCTTCGGTACAATATATATATATATATATATATATATATATCACAGCTGGTAATTTTTTCATCCACTTTTCTTTCTTCTTTCTTCTTATTTACATTCCATTGGTTCTAATAACTTCCCCTGTACATTCCTTCGCATTACTGTCTCTTATATCTCATTAATATTGTGTTAAACCACGGAAATACGAGCCCTTAGGTATACACTTCTCTCCCTTATTTCATTGAACGAGGGTCTCGTACTGGCAGACTTGGTGTGTTTAGGTTGTATAAGAGGGACAATTAATCAGCTGCCCGCTCATAATAAGTTCACGTGCTACGTGACGCCAAAACATGCGAATAAGAGTGTTTTCACACTCGTTGTTTGGCTTATAGATGGCGCTGACTGTCACTCCTACTTCTAAATTCACATATAAACCCCAAAAAGTGGATGGAGGGACGGCCGCTGTGATAGCTCAGTGGTTAGAGCATCGAACGCGTTATTCTAAGGTCGTGGGTTCGATTCCTGCTCACAGCTGGTAATTTTTTCATCCACTTTTCTTTCTTCTTTCTTCTTATTTACATTCCATTGGTTCTAATAACTTCCCCTGTACATTCCTTCGCATTACTGTCTGTTATATCTCATTAATATAGTGTTAAACCACGGAAATACGAGCCCTTAGGTATACACTTCTCTCCCATATATATATATATATATATATATATATATATATATATATATATAGTGTAGGCATTTATTAAGCACTTCAACTTTCTTCACCCATATTCATCATCATCATGAGTAGTCGTCACCTTCATCTGCTGTAGGGACTTGGCTTGCCTGCGGGTTCTGTGACTCAGGTGTGGTCGCTTCATCGTGTCTTCTGGGCCTAATAAAGGTTGTCTTCACTGTTGCATCACAAGTGGTGAAGTGTGCTTTGCGATCTTTCGTCCTCTCCCAGCCCGCTCTACCTCCTAGAGCTCCGCTCAGGTCGTCGTCTGTACCAGGTGTCCGGTAACATGCCTCAAGACGAGCCAACTAGCGCTTCTGCGTCTACCTCTACGGCCCCGGCTACCATGGCCTATCCACCGTGCATGGATTATCACCATGCACCAGCGTGAGCTGCCCACGTTCACCGGACTTCGAAGTGAAGATGTGGAGGATTGGTTGGAGCAGTTCAATCGAGCGAGTTCCACTAACAAGTGGGATGATCCTACCAAGCTTCGCCGTGTTTCTTTTTATCTGACAGGCGTAGTAAAAACAGGGTTTTTCAATCATTAAATGGACATCACGGACTGGACACATTTCAAGCAACAACTTCGCCAAATTTTCGGCACCCCGGCGGTTCGTTCAGCTCTCGCGAAGAAGACACTGGATGCTCGCGAGCACCAATGCGGGGAGTCTTACACCTCGTACATACTTGCTCTCTGTCACTGTTTCAGAACGTCCATGTCTGAATCAGAGAGAGTTCGCCATCTATTGAAAGGGATCGGCACGGTCGCGTTCAATGCCTTGGTCATACAAAACCCGACAACAGTCGATGACGTTGTTGCTACGTGCCAACACCTAGAGGAACTTGAGTCCCAACGGTTACTGCCGGACAGAGCTGAAAACACCACCACGACTGATGCCTCATTGCGTGCTATGATCCGGGCGATTATACAGGAAGAGTTGCTATCTTTCGGCCTCTTAATGACACCGAGTCACCTCCCCCCCTCCAACACTGTTTTCGGGACGTTATCAAAGAGGAGTTGGCGTCCGTGACCGGGCCAGCGTATGTAGACTCTCCAGTACCTCGACTCCAGCCGACGTACGCACAAGTCATCGCTGGTTCACCACCCGTCGTACAACGAATGCCCGCACAACCGACGCCTGTCTCACTGGCTTCTATAACTCCAAGTGTGCCTAGCCAGCCCTTTCACCCACCATGGCGGCCACCTCGTCCGATCTGTTATTACTGCGGCTATCGGGACCACATCACACGCTTCTGTCAGACGCGTCAGCAGGACGAGCGTCGTGGATTCGACCCCTACAACCGGGATGATGGGACAAGTGGGTCTGCTTTTTTACATCGTCCTATATGATCCGCCACTACGTCACTCACCGTCTCCAACTGCGACATCTGAGCCAACCCCTTCTTACCGCTCTACTAGACGCCGCTCACCATCACCCCTCCGCCGCTCCACGTCTCCATTGCGACTCGTCTCGCAATTCACCAACCAACGCCCGGAAAACTAATCTCTGCAGCTTTTGGAGGAAAAGCTGCATCGAACGAAAAGACAGAAATTCCTCCAGTGCGTCCATATAATACGATATCTCTTTTAATAGAAGGTGTGTACGTGGACGCTTTATTAGACAATGGTGCTTGTTTGTCTGTGATTTATCGTTCCTTGTGCTCACGTCTGCGAAAAGTCACCACCCCTTATGATGGGCCTACACTGCTTGCTGCTCAAGCGGACGCCATTAGACCTGCCGCAATGTGCACCGCTCGTGTTTTCATAGCTAGCCTTCTCCATTTTGTACGATTCGCCGCGCTGAGTTCGTGTACCTACCAGCTTATATTAGGCTGGGACTTTCTGTCTACGGCGAACGCTTCCATCTGCTGTCGAGAAAATGTTGTTCATATGATGGAAACTGACTATGCCCTTTATGCGGATGACAAGCCCGTTCGCTTGCTCGCTGCGGAAGATACCAAGCTACCACCTGGTCATCAGCGAATAGTAACCATCGCTTCTAACGTGATCGACTCTGGTGACGTGTTTGTCCAACCATCTGCACGCTGTCTCGTAAGAGGTATAGCCCTTGCTTCAGGTCCCGCGTGGTTCCACAATGGCTCCGCACTTCTCTACGCTACAAACCAGACGTCTGAGAAAATTCTCATTCCTAAAGGCACCACAATGGCTTGCGTTACCGAATCCCAACCTGTCTCTGTCGTCCCGCTTATGCCTGCAGCGTGTTCTGACCTTCCTTCTATTGGACGTTCATCATGTGTTTCTGTTCTTGCTGCAACTAATAGTCCAGAGCTCACCTCTTCACAGACAGATGAGTTGCTTGCCTTGTTACAAAAGCATACAAGATTGTTTGATGCCCATTCCTCATCTCTGGGACAGACGTCTATTATCACGCATCGTATGCAGACCGATGGCACTTCCATCGTACGCCGTCGACCATATCGCGTCTCTCCGTCCGAGCGTGATGTCATTGAAGAAATTGTAGCTGATATGCTGCAACGGAACAGTATACGTCCCTCCGCGAGTTTTTGGTCATCCCCTGTTGTTTTAGTAAGGAAAAAAGATGGCTTCGTGCAATTTTACGTGGACTACAGGGCACTTATTAAGATTACCCACAAGGATGTTTACCCCATGCCACATATAGACGATGCTTTGGATTCACTGCAGGTTGTCGAGTACTTCTGAAGGCTAGATCTGCGTTCGGGTTACTGGCAAATACCCATGCACGAGGATAACAAAGAAAATACAGCATTTTCAACACCAGTTGGGCTGTATGATCGAATTTCAACGTCATGCCATTCGGCCTTTGCAATGCTCCAGCAACATTCCAGCAGATAATCGACACAGTTTTACGAGGCTTGAAATGAAAGGCTTGCTTGTGCTGCTTAGACGATATCGTTATCTTCTCGTTAACCTACCCACAGCACTTGCAATGACTGGACAAAGTTCTCACGTGCCTTGCAAACGCAGGCCTTCAGCTGAACACCATGAAGTGCCGTTTTGCCAGCAAGACAAATAAGTGTTAGGCCACATCGTAAGCAAGGACGGTATTCGTCCCGATACAGACAAGATTTACGCTCTCCAACACTTCCCGAGTCCTAAAAAAGCCAAAGATTTGCCGCAGTTTCCTCGGCCTCGCTTTCTATTTTTGCTGATTCAGTCGAGACTTTGCCTGAATTGCTTCACCATTGCACAAGTTGATCGGATCAATCGTTGCCTTTGTGTGGTCTCCTGAATGTGAAGCGGCATTTGCCCAACTGAAGTGTGCACTCACATCCGAACCAGTCCTCTGTCATTTCGACTATACCGCGCCTACGCTCCTGCATACAGACGCTAGTGGTCAGGGCAGCATGTGGAATTCTCCTACAGCGATACAAATATTCACGTGATAAGGTCGTCGCATAAGCGAGCCGTGCACTGACCCCTGCCGAAAGGAATTATACCATCACCGAACAGGAGTGCCTAGCAGGTCGTATGGTCATTACAAAAGTTTCGACCTTATCTCCACGGCCGCCACTTTACTTTGGTTACGGACCATCACGCCTTGTGCTGGCTCTCGACAATCAAGAACTTGTCCGGCCACCTTGGTCGTTGGATTCTTCGCTTACAAGAATATGACTTCACTATCACATACAAGTCGGGAAACAAACATCAAGACGCCGACGCACTTTCGCATTGCCCGCTCCCTTCGGAGCCACTGCCGCACTCGAGGAGCTTTCGGCCGTCTCTTCCCTACATGTTTCGTCCTTAGCTGCTCTGGACCCAACTTTTCCAAGCGAGTGTGATTTGTTATTATCCCACCAACGTGCTGACCCTTAGTGTCGCCGCATCATGGACCATCTTGACGGGACTTGCCGGCTCCCTAACGCCCGTCTTCGCCGACAGCTGACGCGATTCAAGCTCGACAACCACGTCCTGTACCGTCATATCTACCACCCTGATGGTCAACGCTGGGTGCCCGTTCTACCTCACTCTCTTCGGGCTCAAGTCTTCAAGACATATCACGACGACATGCCTGCTGTACACATGGACTTCCAGAAAACGTACGACTGCATAAAATGTCACTACTACTGGCCGGGCTTGTCCACCAGTGTCGCGAAGTACGTTGCCTCATGCGCCCTTTGTCAGCGTCGCAAGTTACCTACATCAACTCGAAGTGGACAATTACAACCGCTCCCGTGTCCCCTGCAACCATTTGAGGTAGTTGGCGTTGACCTGTATGGTCCGCTTCCTATGACTGTCACGGGCAATCGATGGATAGTTACAGCGGTCCACCACCTGATGCGCTACGCCGAAACAGCTCCCATGCTTGGCTTCAGTGTTGACGCGAGCCAGCTGGCAGCAATGAAGTAGACGAGACACGTATTCTTCACTTGAGAATGAACATGGTTTAACAGGCGCAGAGAAGAACGAAACATCGAGGAAAGAAGAGGGGAACCAGAAAACCAGAGGGAATATATATATATATATATATATATATATATATATATATATATATATATATATATATATATATATAAGAGAGAGAGGGAAATGTTCCGTTATCCAAGAAACAACGCAACTTTTTAGTAGTTTTGCGAGCCAACAGGTGACTGACGCGAAAATTTGCACACTTTTATCATTTCGGCCAATAGCGTGTTCAGATTTTCATACAAGCTTAATAGGAGTTTCGCAACTCAAATGATTGAGTAGGTCTGCGCCGTACTCCCCACCGGGCTGCAGAAATTAGGCGCCTTCTTTTTTTGCTAATCACTACCACTTGTGGGGATCCAACGTTTCTAGAACTAGGTAAGCTGCAAAACTGAGCAATGTTGCCCGGGCCGCCGCTGCCAGCGACAAATGTGGCGCTGCTGTCGCATCCGGACTCACTCATTGCATGCTCGTTCTGGTCACTGCCGTAAACCCTGTCGGCTGCACATGTTGCAGTGCGTCGGTATCCGTGAAGGCTTCTTTCTGTGTGAAAAGTTTTTGTGCTTCACAGCACCCTGTTCTATTCTGTCTGTGTCGCGTGTTTTCATCATGACCACATAATGCGTCCCCGGCTGTACGAGTGGCTACCGAAAATCAGACGCGCGACATTTAGGGGCCACGACGCCGCGATGACGCAGCGACACTCACCGTTTGCACTTCTGCAGATACTGCTCCTCGCTGCCCTGGGCCAGTCGCCGCTTGTCACCTCTGCCCAGCTGTTCGTGCCGTTCGAGTGTGACTGGCGTACTGGGGTGTGTCCCGTCTTCGACGGGCCATCGTTCGGCGACGGCCTCTCTGCAGTTTTTGTGGCAGCACCGTCGCTTTCGGCCGCCATCCGGTTTCCTGCCTGGCAACAAGGGACTGCTTCCGCTGTCCCGCCCACTTCGTGGGGTGCTCATAAGCGCGCATTTCGACGCCACTTCGGGCCACGATGCCGCGATGACGCAGCGACACTCACCGTTTGCAACTCTGCAGATACTGCTCCTCGCTGCCCTGGGCCAGTCGCCGCTTGTCACCTCTGCCCAGCTGTTCGTGCCGTTCGAGTGTGACTGGCGTACTGGGGTGTGTCCCGTCTTCGACGGGCCATCGTTCGGCGACGGCCTCTCTGCAGTTTTTGTGGCAGCACCGTCGCTTTCGGCCGCTATCCGGTTTCCTGCCTGGCAACAAGGGTCTGCTTCCGCTGTCCCGCCCACTTCGTGGGGTGCTCATAAGCGCGCGCATTTCGACGCCACTTCGGGCCACGACGCCGCGATGACGCAGCGACACTCACCGTTTGCACTTCTGCAGGTCAGTTATTTTGACGTGCATGGCTACCGTGACAATGATGTTTGTATAATTGCGGTGTCGTGGTCCCCTTGTTGTTGTTTTTTGAAGCGTGTTCGCGTGGCTGCAATGTACCTCTGGCGCCTGTTATTACTTCATGGTGATATTGAGTCAAACCCAGGGCCTATGACTAAGCCTCAGGAAGAGAAACTTGACTTTGTCTTCGATGAAGTTAAACGGATGGAAGCCTCAAATATTTCTCTGCTTGAATCTGTAAATAAAGTTTTGCACGTTCATATTACCTTGAAAAATGATTACGCATCGCTTTCGAAACGGGTTACTGAACTTGAATCTAGGTTAGAGTCCTCTATTTCTGCACAAATCCCCGAAAACAATGACGCGAAACTGTCTGAAATGCAAAACCAGATTGTCGTCCTGCAGTCTAAAATTCAGTCGTGTGGTTCTTCGGAGGCCACCACTAGCCGTGATAATATTTCTATTATCCGGGACAAGATCGATGATCTTGAAAATCGGTCGCGAAGGTCAAATGTTTTATTTTATGGGATAGCGGACGGTGACCCAACGGAATCGTGGGAGGCCGTTCAAAAAATCGTAGTTGATTTTTGTCAGAATCAGCTCGGGCTCACTGTCACTTCTATCGCCCGTGCACATCGCTTGGGGCGTTTCTTACCCGATAAAACTCGGCCTATCATTGCCAAGTTCTTCAATGATAAAGAGGTGGAGGCAATAATAAGTCGTGGCAGTAAGCTGAAAAATACGTTGTTCAGCCTGTCACGTGACTTTTCTAAACCAGTTCGGGAAAAGCGGCGTAACTTACTGCAGTTCTCGAAAACAACAAAAAAGGAAAGTGACCGTGTGAGGCTCGTTTTTGACAGGCTTCACATCAATGATGACGTTTATGTATGGGACCCCAATACCAATCAAGCCGCACCCATCACTAATCACGCTGCGATATCTCAATCCTCTTCCGCTACGGTATGACTGTAGCCCGACCCTACCCCCCGTTCAACAATTAACCATTCCTTATCATCGCACCAAAGAAGTTCTGGTGGTGTTCGTTTTTTGTACACGAACGTTAGAAGCGTTCAGTCCAAAAGCATTCCGTTGTCATCCCTCGTTGATTCTTGCACACCAACCATCGTCGCACTAACTGGAACGTGGCTAAACGATGACATTCCTGACAGCAGTATTTTTCTCACGTGGGCAGATTACAAATTTTTTCGTTGTGATAGGAAACATGGAAGGGGAGGTGGCGTACTTCTGGCGATAAAAAATGATGTGCTTGCAGTACCTGTTCCGGTTACCTCGTTTTTGGAATGTGTATGGGTATCCCTGAAGTGTGGCGGCCGCGTCATACTTATTGGTGTTTTTTACCGCCCCCCAGATGCAAATAGACTTTTCTAATGAATTTACCCGTGTCTTGACGCTACTGTGTTCTCGTTTTCCTAACTCTCTCTTAATATTTTTGGCGATTTTAATTTTCCGAGCATTTGCTGGTCAACTCTATCCGTTAGGGATGGTCAAAGTGAAGCTCATAATTTCGTCCAGTCTTCTCTCGACTTTTCCCTGGCTCAGTTAATTACTCATCCCACGCGGTGTTCCGCCACATCAGCTAATATTCTAGACCTAGTATTTACCAACAACCCTGATATTTTTTCTGAAATTACTCATCTGGACGGGCTTTCTGATCACGACGTCCTTACTGGAAGCGTCCGGATTTCCCCTAATAAGCGCAAAACTACCAATAAGCAAATAAGGTGTTATAATAGAGCTGATTACGATAGCATTAATAATGAACTCCTGTCTTTCTTAAATAACTTTTTAGGAGGGTATTTATCCCGATCCGTTGAAGATAATTGGCTCATGTTTAAAAATGCACTTACCAACTTAATCAGCAGGTTCATTCCCCTTATCACCATCAAAACTGTAAACACCGCTCCATGTCCATGGTATAACCAACAGCTTCGACGCCTCAATAACAAAAAGAAAAGACTTTACCGCCACGCCAATAAAATAGACCTCCTTTCAGTTTCCTGGTTACGCTACAAAACATGTGATAAGGAATATCAGTCACTGCTCACATCAACTCGACGTCATTTCTTCAAACATGACCTAACATCTATGCTATTAAATAACCCTCGAAAATTTTGGCGTGTCATTAATCCTGTTGATCATCCTGATATAGTCCTTACCACCAGTAATAACAGCGTCATTCCCACGTCTCAGTGCGCACAAGTTTTAAACGACGCATTCATTTCGGTATTCACGTGTGAAGACATCCCGTCATGCCCGAAAGTTAACCTCATTCCTGATATCAGCATGCCAGAAATAATAGTCAGTGAAGCGGGTATATTCTCCTTACTAAATAAACTCAAAATTTCTACTGCTTCTGATCATGTCGGCTTTAATAATAAGATACTAAAGAATATATCAGCTAGCATTTGTCCCATACTGTCCGCCCTTTTTTCACAATCGTTATCGTTAGGCTGCATCCCACATGACTGGCGAATCGCTAAAGTAATTCCCATCTTCAAGTCTGGTGAACGCTCATCGCCATTAAATTAACGTCCCATCTCATTAACCAGTACCATTTGTAAACTTCTTGAACATATAATCCACACCCAAATAATTAACTACCTGGAAGATCATAACATTATACATAAATATCAGCATGGCTTTCGCCGAGGATACTCATGTGACACGCAGCTCGCCGGCTTCATTCATGACATACATTCAGCTGTCGACGGTGGATCCCAGGTTGATGCTATTTTCCTCTACTTTTCTAAAGCTTTTGACCGTGTCCCTCATCACCGGCTTCTAACCAAACTGTCTAGGCTTAACATTCACCCTAACATTTTGGCATGGGTAAAAGATTTCCTTTCTTCTAGAACACAGTTCACGTCCGCTAACAAATGTAACTCTTCCTTCAGACCAGTAACTTCTGGAGTCCCACAGGGTAGCGTACTTGGTCCACTACTGTTTCTAATCTACATTAATGACTTGTCATCCTGTGTCTCATCCCGAATTAGAATTTTTGCTGACGACTGTGTGATTTACCGAATAATTTCCTCTGACAATGACCGGAAAGCTTTGCAAACTGATCTAAATGCTATTAATGCATGGTGCTCATCTTGGCTAATGACCCTAAACTGCTCTAAAACGAAGTCTACGTCTTTCAGTAAACACGTAACCCGGATTCCTACCTCCTACGTGTTGAATATTACTACTGTTGACCTCGTCTCCACTTATAAATATCTTGGAATTCATTTGCAACCTGATCTGACATGGCACTACCATATAAAACTCACCCTGGCGCTGCTAACCGGTCTTTCGGATTTCTCAAGCGTAACCTTAAACAGGCTCCTCCTAACATACGCAAACTTGCATTTACTACACTGATACGTCCAAAGTTAGAATATGCATCAGCCATTTGGGATCCCGAACATGCTTACATCATAAACGACATTGAATCACTGCAAAATCGTGCCGCTCGCTTCATATTTTCAGATTATTCACGTCATTCCAGCGTCACAGCACTAAAACGCCGAGCAGAGCTACCCGAACTATTCCATCGTCGCAAACTTGCACGCCTATCACTTTTCCATAAACTTTATCACCACGTGTCACTTCACAGCGATTTCTTCGAGCCACCTGCCGTTATTTTTCCTCGCCGCGATCACCCCTGCAAAGTTAAACGCTTAAACTGTAAGTCATCTGCTTTTTCCAAGTCATTCATTCCGCGTACCACAATCGATTGGAATAATCTACCATCGCACATTGCCTTAGAAAAAAACGCCACGAAATTTCAAGAACTAATTGAAAATACTGACATCCTCTAATTTTTGCTCTTTTACTTGTTTTTCCCTTTTTTCTATAACGTGCAGAGCACACGTGTAGTATTTTTACCTTGATTCAGCTTATTTGAGGTGTGTATATTTTTTATTCGTTTTTGAGTGTACGTTTTTTTTCAAGTGTATTGATTCTTTTTTCTTGCATTTTCATAGGTTGTTCACTGGGCACTTATCTGTATTCCAATGATTTGTTGCCTATTCTTTTCTCTATTTTTGCTGTCTTACCAATTACTTGTTATAACATATATCTCAACCTTAGTTTGTATTTAATTTGAATTTTTTTAACCTTTTTCGTTTTTGATGTTTATTTGTAATTTTGCTCATGTAACCCCCCCTATGTAATACCCTCTCACGAGGGCCTTTAGGGGTATTATGAATGAATAAATAAAATAAATTTCTTATGTGCCCCGCATGAACCTGAGCAGCGAGAGGTGGGGGATTACGTTATTCCACGTGTGTATAAGAAACTGCCCAACAAATAACGTGTGTGTGATATGCCCTTTCATGAGGAGGACATCCTGAAGACGACAGAAACTTATACGCAAAAAGCCAATCAATGAGCTAGCACTGAGAGGGAAAGTACAGGAATTCAGAGTGTCACTGCAGAACAGGTACTCTGCTCTTAGCGACGAAACCAACCTTAGCGTAGATACAATGAATGATAATCTGACGAGTATCATCACGGAGTGTGCAGTGGAAGTTGGAGGCAGGGTAGCTAGACAGGACACCGGCAAGCTTTCCCAGGAAACGAAGAACCTAATTAAGAAGCGTCAAATCATGAAAGTGTCAAGTACAACATACAAAATAGAACTGGCAGAGCTTTCGAAGCTGATTAATAGACGTAAAGTATGCGATGTAAGAAGGTATAACATGGAGAGAATTGAGCACGCTCTGAAAAACGGAGGAAGCGTCAAAGCAGTGAAGAGGAAACTTGGGATAGGCAAAAGTCGGATGTATGCACTGAGGGACAAAGAAGGCAAAATAACTACCAATATGGATACGATAGTTAAAATAGCGGAAGAGTTTTATAGAGATCTGTACAGTAGCGAAGACAACCACGACCTTAATACTATAAGAACTAGCAGTAACCCAGATGACACCCCACCAGTAATGATAGAAGAAGTCAGAAAAGCTTTGGAGAGCATGCACAGAGGCAAAGCTGCTGGTGAGGATCAAGTAACATCAGATCTGCTGAAAGATGGAGGACAGATTGTGTTAGAAAAACTAGCCACTCTATTTACGAGGTGTCTCCTGATGGGAAAAGTACCAGAGTCTTGGAAGAACGCTAACATCATCTTAATACATAAGAAAGGAGATGACAAGGACTTGAAGAATTACAGACCAATCAGCTTGCTCTCTGTAGTATACAAGCTATTTACAAAGGTAATTGCTAGCAGAGTAAAGAAAACATTAGAATTCAATCAACCAAAGGAACAAGCAGGATTTAGAACAGGCTACTCAACAATTGACCACATTCATACTATCAATCAGGTAACAGAGAAATGCTCAGAGTATAACCAACCACTATACATAGCCTTCATAGATTACGAGAAGGCGTTTGATTCAGTAGAAATATCAGCCGTCATGCAGACACTGCGGAATCAGGGCGTAGATGAAGTATGTATAAACATTCTGGAAGAAATCTACAGGGGATCAATTCGCCCCGCCACGGTGGTCTAGTGGCTAAGGTACTCGGCTGCTGACCCGCAGGTCGCGGGATCAAATCCCGGCTGTGGCGGCTGCATTTCCGATGGAGGCGGAAATGTTGTAGGCCCGTGTACTCAGATTTGGGTGCACGTTAAAAAACCCCAGGTGGTCGAAATTTTCGGAGCCCTCCACTACGGCGTCTCTCATAATCAAATGGTGGTTTCGGGACGTTAAACCCCACAAATCAATCAAACAGGGGATCAACTGCTACCATAGTGCTTTATAAAGAAAACAAGAGAATACCTATCAAGAAAAGTGTAAGGCAGGGGGACACTATCTCCCCAATGCTATTTACCGCGTGCTTACAGGAGGTTTTCAGAAGCCTAGAATGGGAGCAGTTAGGGATAAGAGTTAATGGAGAATACCTTAGTAACCTGCGCTTCGCCGATGACATTGCATTGCTGAGTAACTCAGGGGACTAATTGCAACTCATGATTACGGAGTTCAACAGGGAGAGCAGAAAGGTGGGTCTTAAAATTAATCTGCAGAAAACGAAAGTAATGTACAACAACCTCGGAAAGGAGCAGCGCTTCGAGATAGGTAATAGTGCACTTGAAGTTGTAAAAGACTATGTCTACTTAGGGCAGGTAATAACCGCAGAGCCGAACCACGAGATTGAAGTAACTAGAAGAATAAGAATGGGGTGGAGCACATTCGGCAAGCACTCTCAAATTATGACAGGTAGATTGCCACTATCCCTCAAGAGGAAGGTATATAACAGCTGTATCTTGCCAGTACTTAGCTATGGAGCAGAAACCTGGAGACTTACAAAGAGGGTTCAGCTTAAATTGAGGACGACGCAGCGAGCAATGGAAAGAAAAATGGTAGGTGTAACCTTAAGAGACAAGAAGAGAGCAGAGTGGATTAGGGGACAAACGGGGGTTAAGGATATCATAGTTGAAATAAAGAAGAGGAAATGGACGTGGGCCGGGCATGTAGCGCGTAGACAGGATAACCGCTGGTCATTAAGGGTGACTGACTGGATTCCCAGAGAAGGGAAGCGGGTTAGGGGGAGACAGAAGGTTAGGTGGGCAGATGAGATTAAGAAATTTGCGGGTATAAATTGGCAGCAGCAAGCACAGGACCGGGTTAACTGGCGGAACATGGGAGAGGCCTTTGTCCTGCAGTGGACGTAGTCAGGCTGATGATGATGATGATGATGATGATATGCCCTTTCATGAGGAGGACATCCTGAAGACTCTCACTCACGTCATCAGTGGTAAGAAGGTACAAATCACCAGAACAAAGTGGGACCTCGTTGAAAGATGCGTTCCACGGATATTCTCGAATTTGCCCGCTTACTTGCTTACTCTTCAAAACCCGCGACAAAGAAGTGAACGTTGCCCGATAGGAAGGGGGGCGGGCTTTCCGAAATATTATCGGCGATAAAGAACAGACCATCTCAGAGCACTGAGCACGAAGACCGTAAAGTAAGTCCTGACATGCCCTCAACAAGTCGCGTTATTTCGCTTCAAGACATAGAAAACGTTTGCTTGCATGCTGGCAGAAAGTTGTTGAGAATGGCGAGACAGGACGTCTTGTGGTGTTTCTAGTGCTGAGAGAAAAAGGAGGCTATTCGTTGAGAAATGCCTATAGTCGTCGCAGAAGACATGATAGTCACCATTAACGGCCGTCACCGTCGCTTAGCCAAATCACCTGGCAATGTAGATACCATCATCCGATTGGCCGAACTTCTGGAGGACATATAAAAGCTGAAAGTGTGTTCAGGTTGTCCCAATTTGTCAGCACGCAGCCTCGTGAGTAATGACTACGATGTGCTCCCCGATACCCCTAAGTGCGGTCCCTGCTCGAAGCTTTGGCTCCAGTTGTGTTAACAGGTTTCATTAGAGGAACGCAAGAAGCAGCAGAGAGAAGACATGCTGATGAAAGGGCCGCACGCGCAGCTTTTTGATGGTGTAAGTTGCTAAAATGCGACTGACATAAAAAAAAGAACACAGAACCAGACAAAGCCTGCTGGATTGCACCACATAGTTATAATTTATTTTAAGGCACAAAACAAATAGTCAGAACAGAGTACAGGCCATCTTGTGATTGTGTATTTTGCGCCTAAAAATCAATTGCGAACGTACACCAACTAGCAACTAACGGACAGACTCGAATGTTATGTTATATATCAAGCATCGTTTATCGTGGGCAGTTCAAAAGACCATAATTACACTGTCTTTGCCTTACACCGCTAAATATCACTCAGTATTACGTTTCTGCAGCAGCACAACAAAAGATACTGATAATATACTGTTTGCAATGCTCTTTCTCAACAGTCGCTACGGCGTCGTGCAACAGAGACTACGTGTTTTCGTCTGCTAGAAAAAGCTTGTTGCGTCGCCAGCGTCATCAACGTTTTGCAACTTAACTAGTTCTAAAAACGTTGTAGAGATCATCATCATCACCACAATACCTCTTCACCTCGCCTGGCAACACTGCGCGGTGTTCCGGCGTCTTTGTCCTTGTGTTGTGCGCCGCCGCGGCGTAGCGCCAAAGTACAAGGGTTGCTTTCCTTGTCATCTCAGTCGCGATTTCCTTGTACTGGCATCGCGCAGCAGCTGCGTCGCTAAGATTCGCCCTGCCTACCAAGATGGCTGCAAGAGTAACGAAGGTGAGCGATTGATTCTTTCACTTGGGTGACAAGTGACGCCACCGCGTAGGCCGCCACGCAATTTAGTGCAGCTTTGTTCACCACCAAGAAGGAAACGATCGGTATCTCACTACGATGTGGCGCACCCGTAGGAATGCGGTGACGTAGTGAGTCTAGGCAATTAAGCCTCAGCAGTCAATCTGCGCATCTAGTTGTTGTGGCGCATTGGCTTGTGGGGCATCGCATGAAAAAAAGAAGGGGGGGTGGTAGGTTGTTTACTGTTTGTTTTTGTTCATGTATTGCTGATCACCTGGAAACAGGGGCTCGGGGCACTGCTTTAAGAACTAATTGAGCCCCCTCGTTCTTCTCTTAGAGCCTTGAGTGCGTATCGTTTCTTCGCGGTGTACTTAGTAGTTGCGCTACCCAGCTGCGCCTTATCGGTGTGCAACGCTTGGCCGCCGCATGAGTTCTACACAATCGGTATTATCAACACTTGGCGCGGGGGGGGGGGGGGCAGTGGATCTTTTTGTTTTGTTTTCGAGATTGCCGATTCGTGTGGTGGCAAAATGTAGAGCTACGTAGGGAAATGAAGTAATTTGCTGACGTGAAAAAACGTAACTGGTCGAACACCATAAATGTTTCCTATTTGAATATTTACCCGGTTGCTTGCCTTGTGCGAATCGCCCACCAAAATTCTGTTTTTGGCAGTTATTTTAGTTTTTTTTCTGTTTATTTGGCGTATGCTGCACATTCAACCGAAATACTCCCCACCAAATCGAAGGGGCGAGCCACTCGTGATTTGTATCCGGGTTGCAGGGGTGGTGCCAGCCGTGTATTTGGGGAAGGGGGGGGGTTGAGCTTCCTCCATCCCCAATTGAAGACTCTCATGTCATGGGTGCCCACCCCCTTCCCACCTGTGTAGAAAATACTGGCGCCGCCCCTGAAGGGTTCGTTGCAAGACTAGGTGTACTAAATGAAATTGGGTTTGAGCACACATGCCTCTTGAAGTCCCAAAACTGCAGCTGCGAGGGTGTGAAGAACGAGTGACAAGGACGACACCTGGCCTCCTCGTCCTTGTTGTTTGTTCTCCCCATACAATAGAATACGAAACTTCCTTCCAGGTTACCTTTACTGCTCAATAATGTACTGCATTCTGACTGAAAGAGGAACACTAAGGACATGTCATCTTTTCTTTTCGATGGGCTTCACAATGTAGGTTGCAGGACAGTGTTGACCTTGAGGTTTCCTTAAAATCGTAAATTGCCCTTGCTGCATGTGGGCTGCAAGTGTAGTGGTTGACGTGCCAGCAACATCATGTGCCCGTGCAAGGCAATCCGTGCATGGAGTGACTGCAGGACATTGGCACACTGAACATTGGGCTCTTCGTATAGGATCAGTGCCAGGATTCAGCATTGCCTGTCACCACTTCTTGCTGGAACTTTACTTTCGTGGTTCCCATAGTTGTGCTTGACGGCAATTGGTGTGAGAAGGTTCAAGACGAACTGCAATCTTCTTACGTATTGTACATTGTCATTTTACTGACGGAGATTGGTATTGGTATTTTTGTGTTGTTCAGCTCAACCATTTGCTGGCAGGCGGAGGCACACCTGAGGGCTGACCACTGATCTTCAGTGACCTCTTGGCTAGATAGGCAAATAAGTTGAGGAGAAAAAGCAATATCAAGAAAAAAACCAAAAATTTGGCAAGTTACTACCGAATGTGTAGCACAGGACAAGGACACAGAAAATACACCTGAGCACAAACTCTTGAATGGCTTGTTTAGAAGATAAACAACCTAGCTGAACATTCAAGCCATAAAAAGCTAGTGCCCTTAACTGCCAAATGTGCAAATGGGTCTCAGAACTTCATTAGGCGCTGCGACACATGCTGGGGAGAAAGGCAAAATCTTTGACTGACTTCTTGTATTTCTCATATAAATACTCCGTTAAATTGTTGTTGCTCTGACAACAGAATGTGTTTCCACTAAAAATGGGTTCACAATGCTCAATCAAATAAATGTGCATGCTTCATTATCAAGGGCCAACTTAGGCTGAAAAAATGACAAAAAAAAGCTAGGCGTAATCTTAATATACAAGAAGACAGCAGAGTGGGCGTGAAACAAACAGGTGTCACCCATATCTTAGTGGAAACCAAGAAAAAGAAATGAGCAGGTAGTGCGAAGGCAAGATGACAGTTGGTCATCAAGTGTAACTTACTAGATTCTAAAAGAAAGCAACTGTTCTGAGGGGGAGGCAGAAGGTTAGGCTGGCAATGAGATAAAGAAGTTTGAGGGCATAACATGTCTGTAGGAAGCACAGGACCGAGTTAATTGGAGTAAGATGGGAGAGGCCTTTGCCTTGCAGTTGGCGCAGTCAGGCTTATGACGATGATGAACTTGCACTCTCTTTAATTACTGCCCTATTCACAAATTAACCTCGTGCTCATCTTTAGTATTCGTTATCTTTTCAACTCCTTACCGCATTTCAGGAAAAGACCTTGCCCTCATCAGATCTCTTTAGCCTCTGAGGTATGTTGCCTCCTTTTTAGAAATCTTTTCAGATTTCGACTCAAATTTTTGTTTGTCCTTGGGAGGACAGTTCAAAAGCACACTTCAAGAGGGTTATGTAAAAAAATTGAAATTACTATGATATAATTACCAAAATATGCCCACCACGCTAACAGTCGAAACTACCGATCCAACCTTACAAAAAAAAAAGTCTCTTAGCAACACAATAGCTGCATACATTAGCTTTGCAGTAAAATAAGATCTTTGTGCTGTCATTATTAGGCATATTGTAGCCTAAAAAGAAAAGTTTGGTCATTTCTTGGAAATATATCATCAAAACTTATTCGGGGCTTTCAATCATCCTAGTTCATTTCACATGTCAATGTCTAAGCAAGAAGCATGGAAAGATTCATTGCAAAACATTGATTTGCTCGAAAGGCATGAGCTTTTGCATCAACAAAAACTAGTTGAAAATCGCGTTTCGAAAAAAACATTAAGTGAAATTTTTAAAGAAATCATTTTCAATTTGAGGGTAGTCGCAAAAAAGGCCACAAATTGTGAAAAGTCTAGTAGAGATGCAATTTTATCTGTTCCACACTTTTGAATGTATATTTTAAATAGTCAAAAACTAAAAATCGACGTAAAAAAAGCAAACAGGAAACCTCATTTTAAAGGGTGGCATGGTATGTCAAGCTCGCGTAAAGAGAGCCTTCATAGAGCAGCTTCTGAAAAAAATTTAGGGCTGCTTGCCCAATACATCATGGTGATGACATTCAAGGCCACAACATTAAAAGAAAAGCCTCTAAGCCATGTGCAAGGAATACCTGTGCCTTATTTTGTTGAGGTAGAATACTGCAGCACGGTGATGGAGTCGACATAGCAAAGTTACATTGTTGATGTACAGTACGGTCCTCTCTTGGAGGGAACACGGCGACGCGTGGCTAGCGGCCCGCGTGGCGCAAACTGGCGGCGAGATTGGTAAACGCTGCACATGCGCATAGGCGCGAAAGGGTGGGGCTTGCCGCCTTTCGTCAGCTACTTCCCGCTCCAGCGCTTGCCGTGCGCTGGATACAGCGTTTGCGTTTCCCCACTCTCCCTGCCCCTGCCCAGGTGATTAGCGTGCAGAAAAAAGTGCCTGTCGGTTGTTGTTGTGCTTTCTCGGCAGCTTTGTTGCAATTCCATTCATGGCCACAGCAGCCGATTTTAGATTACAGACGAAATGCAAAGAAAAGCCGTGTGCTTATAGTATTTAGAAGCATGTTAAGGAAACTCATGTTTGAAAATACTTCAATGTAGGCCACTACGGCGTGACACCGAACTTTAAAGTTGTTGTGGATTGCGATACGCAGCAAATGTTAGTTCTAACTCGCGTTACATTTCATTTTCTTCGTTGAAGCGAAAACGCCAGAAGCTCCTTATTTCGAATATGCGATAGCATTCACTTTTTTGAAAATCATTACATTTCGCCAATACGCGCGCGGAAAAATGGTGTACGTAGAACACTATGGAGTAAATAAAGAAAAATGAATTTCTCTAACTTAGACAGTTTGAGAGGTCAGATCTGTAGCCTCGAAGCATATGAATAATGCAAAGGTAATGAAACACATCTGAGCACTGTGAAACACACAATAAAATGCAAATCTGCGTGAGCAAATTAGGACTACACGGGACAGAACTTGGCAGTGGAAAAAAATACATTCGTAATGCCAATTATTACGTTTGTAATGAGAAAGTGGCCATTTCGCGATGGCAGTGACACCACGCTGGCTGTATTCTTTGGTGTACAGCTCGACTATTCGAAGCCTTTCCTCCTCAGGTATTATAGCCATGCTGCTTTTAAGAACTAGCTCTGCCGAAAATGTGATCAGCGAATAAATATGCCCCCAGCTGTGGAAGCCTGTGAAAGCAATAACGAAGCACATCACTCGCGTAGCCTAATGTTCGTGCTCACCAAAAATGTAATCGTAAGGTTTTCAAGAGCCGTTCGAACCAGCCAGCCGCTTTTGATAACAGACATGGAAATTGATGGTCGATGAAGCGAGCACAGCAAGCTTGTCGCTAGCGCGCGCCAAGCGTAGGGCGGGGTAGTAGCAAACGACGCGGGCAAGTACCACCCTTGCGATTCTGCGCGCATGCTCTGCATTCCCAACTCTCGCCAGCAGTTGGCGCCCTGCGGACCGCCGGCTACGTGCTCGCGTGTTCCCCTTAACAGTGGACCGTACTCTATATGAAGGAGCCTCACTGTCGACAGTGTGCTTCAGTTCTTCTACTCGTAAGCAGGAAACAACAAAATTAAAGCTAAGAGAATTTGAGCAAACCCGCCGTTGAAAGCGCTTCTTTCGTGTAGTCAGCCTTCCCGTGTCTTGTGCTATTATCCCAGTTAGTATGCAGTTGTACCCTGGTACGTCAATCTAAGGGCAAAAGTACTAACAACGGCTCAAGTAAACACCCGTGGGGAAACCTGAAAACCATACTTATTTACAAGGAACTGGAATTGAAACACGTCCATAGGAGGTAAAATATTCACCACACGGGTATAGACATACCTTACACAGATTAATTTGGTTCGCTTGTGTTGTGCGCACTTTCTGTTTCTCTGTTGCCGTTGCTCTACGAGCGCTCTTTGATTGCTGTCCGCGTTATAAGCCACACAGGGACATTCCGGTAATTCAGCCTTGAAGTGTCCTCTTTCCCTTGAAGGCGCACTTCGCATGGAGGAAAGAAAGCACGCAACGCATCGTCTCCCAGGCTCAACTGGGCAATGCACTCGGTGCCCTTCACACTCTCTTACGAGAGCGAATACACACTGAATATACTTTTAGGACGACCTAAAATTCAGCAACAGTGTTATTGTGATGGCTACTTTACATGGTGGTCAGCGGATAAGTGGAAAACAAAAATCGACCAACAAAGGTTAAACTGCTTGTCAAATGCTGGTAGCGCTTGCTTGTAAAAGGGTTGGTGCACAATTTCATTCACCTTTTTTTATAGAAGGAATAAGTTATATAAACGCATGTTATAAGTTAGAAGCGATTAAAGTGTGAGCATGGGCATAGCCTTGCTCCCATGACAGTCATGAATTCGTAAGGGGCTCCTTGCCTGAGATGCCCTTAAGGTGTCCTAAGGGGGGTGTTTGAGAGGTCCACTTATCTTTTTTCTCATTTTTCAACTTCGGTTCCCTTTACGAAAGGCCTTTTTTGCAGATGAGAAAAAGTGTCAATATAGTGGCTGGTGTTGATGCCTTGTCTACTCTGTCCAAAGCGTGACCCGCTACAGCTTACTGGAATTTAGATCATGCTGGTTTTGCACAACTGGTCACTTATTTTGTTTGCTGTTTATCTGCCAAACATGCATTCCTTACTGGCTCTCCCGATTTCTCTGGGAGTTTTCAGAATTTTGAACAATCCCGCAGTGATATGGGCATGGCCATAAATTTTTCAAAAAACAGTGCTAGTGTTACCATGAAAATAAAAATGACATTGGTCTAAAAATATTTTGATTGTGAGGGTAATGCATAAGTCACTTTCACCACAGTATACGGGTGTCGTGCAGAAAATTACGTTACGGTTGGCAAGGGACTATTAGTGATGTATGCTGGCTGGCTAGTTGGTGATATATAGCTTGCAGATATCTCTGAGTATGTGCAGTATAGAGGGCTGTGCTCTGTCTGGTGCCTTCTCAGTTTATTTGTTGTACTTGTGCTGCATATCTATGAAGGGGCTACTACTTGTCACGGGATGCAATAGATTTTGTTCTGTAATTATGCACACGAGCATGCTCCATATAATTCGGAGTAGCAGTGTGATCTCCAATATCTGCAAACTTTACTGGCACTCATTCATGTGTGATATTGCTACAGCCCTAAGAAACAGTAAATTAATATTTATATGTAAACATTTTGACAGAAATCTGCCTAGTCATGTGCATGATTACGGGACAAAATCGCTTGCGTACAGTGACAAATTGTAGCCTTTTCATTGATATGTAGCACAAACACTACAAATAAACTAAGAACACACCAGACAGACTGGAGCACTCTGTCCTGCATATTCTCAGATACTTGTGAACCATGCTTCAAGCATCGGGGAGTGGCTTCATCACCTCTGTACACAAGAATGTTGTTTTCATTATAGTTTCTGAGGGCATGTAATTTTCATAATATATATGGCTAGATAAATTGAATATATTCAATTTTAGTTATTTACTCAAGTTGTGATTACAATTTTTTTCACCAAGAACGCATCTGTAATGCATAGCAGCATAGAAACAGATTTTCGTTGTTAGTGTTTATCATTCACAATTTAAAATATACAATGTTGCTTTTCATACTGTCACTTCATTGAAACTTCTGAAAATTACTATACCATTTCTTAAAAAATTACTAGCTAATGGCACTGAAGTTTTATCCAGCTATACTGAAACCCCTTTCAAATAACTTTAACCCGAGACTTCAAAAAAGCTATTCCAGCTGTAAGTTGAGGGGAAAAAAAGAATATTCATTGCAAAGTTACCCTGTACATGACAAGAGAGGGTAATATTTTATATTGTATAACAGTGTGACAGACACAGACAAAAAGACAATTAAAACAGAGTCAGTATGGCTCTGTTGCATCTGTTTTCTTTCTCTTTTGTCTGTGCTGTCAGCTGTTAACCGGTGGGATGCAATTCCAACTCTCCTGCTGTTCCATCTTGGGGCATCGTACTTCAACTTTACAAGTTGAAGTACGAACACATTTTTTTAAGGGGTGGGAATCAAACCGAATAGTGAGGGGAAATGGTGTGGAAAATTGTTATGCAAAGTTTACAGCATACACATAACGAAGGTGTAAAGGAAGACAAACAAAAGTCTAAGTATCCATAAAATGTTTTGTGCCTTTTTCATTGCCACGAGAAAATGGTCATTTTTTGTAGTTTGGGGAAGAATGTTTATGCCTGTGCAAAGAATACTAGCACCCATTGCAGCATACCCAATTGCGCATAATAAAATGCTCTTTCGAGAATTTTAAGTTGTAGAGACAGAATATTGTGGGAGTTATAAAATTTTGAAAGTGTGCCATTTTTTATTGGTTGGCAGTTGATAAACTAAACAGTAAAAAACATGTGTACAAAAGCATTCCAAACAAAGATAATTAAAAATATACATCTTGGGGAGAAATGGTCCAGCAATAGTATAAAGAAAAACATTATATGCTACATATAAAGTACAATTCTCGTATTAACATACATAAAAATTCGCAAATGTGGACCTGCTTCAATATTTGTGCCATACGGTGTAGTAATTCTTAGATTTAGTGAGTGCAGGTACACTGTGTATTTCTTGCATAAAATTTTTCTTTTTTCTAAATAAAAAAGCCTGCTACCTTCAAGCATAGATTAAAGTGTGGCATGTGAACAGTGCCTAATAAGAAATTCAGCGAACTTTACCACTTTGTCTTATGATTCCTTTTCCATCAGCCATCCCTCAAAATCCAAAATGGGCATTCAAACACATTTAGTATTTGTCTTTTTGTAGATGGTATTTGTTCTCAACACTGGAAAACAAAACTTAAAAAGACAAACAAAAACAGAACATGCTTGTTCGTAGAATTCCTGACGCTGCTTCGTAGTGTGGGGCTGAAATGTGCTCTGGGAGTGAAGAAGCTTTCATGCTGGTTGCAGCACAATGCACCCGAGCAGCATGTAGGCCTTGTATGTAACCAGAGAAGCTCTTGGATTGTGGGCGAAAGTCAGCAGCCAAGAATGCGCGGTGTTGGAGATAGCTTGAGGCTGTTAACGAAACCAGAGGGTGAATGTCTGTGGATGTCTCAGGCTCATGGAAAACATTGTCACAGTCAAAGCTTGAAGCTGAGCTGCTATCATTTTCGGTCTCAAATATCTATTAAACTGCTCTGTGCGAAAATTTTGTCAACACACATGGAAAAGACGAGGACCAGCGCAGATGGTCTTTTTTGGGTGTATTGTCTAAATTTTTGTGCTGAGCAGTTTTATAACGGAATACCAACTAGCTTAATCTCATGCCTCGAAGATCATGTCTGCATCACTAAATTCAGGCATGGTTGCAACATAGCCTCGAGTGCCTTGCATTGCTCGTGGCACACACGTGCGTGATAAAAACTCCATTGGAGAGACTAGCCAAACAGGATGCAGTACAGGGTACCCTGTACAGGGTAGCAAACCAGTTCTTCTACAGTCATTTTCCTTGTACCGCTTGTAAACAACAGGAAAAAATGAAGGCACATGTAGACAGACATGTCTGTCTACATGTGCCTTCATTTCTTCCTGTTGTTTACGTGCGCTACAAGAAAACTTACTGAAGATGATCTACCAACAAGCCTGCATTGCATCTCTCGTGAACTTCAGTTCTTTTAGGTTAACCTTCCTGTCTCTTTCTATTGGAAATAATTTTTGGTAGAATTAATCTTCCCAGATTCCAAACGACACTTCTCTAGTGAGTAGGGGGTGTAAATTTTGGGCAATTATTGCTGCTCAATAGTTTGCCGCAGTGGTGTAGCGGTTATGGAGCTTGGCTGCTAACCCGAAGGTCATGGATTTGATCCCGGCCGTGGCGGTCGCATTTCGATAGAGGCAAAATGGTAGAGGCCCGTGTAGTGTGCAATGCCAGTGCACATTAAAGAACACCAGATGGTTGAGGTTTCTGGAGCGCTCCACTACGACGTCCCTTTTAAGGGTATTGTGGGTTTGGGACGTAACATCACATATAATATATATTATTACTGCTCAGCATTGTCAGATTCCGATGCTGACCCTGTAACTTGATGTTTGACTTCAAAGCGTTTGTTTCAATATAGAACTATGATGTTATTGAGGCATAACCATAAGAAGCATGTATTTCTCTGAAGTGAATCAGCCATGCACAATTTTCTAACATACCTATGTGCATTTGCAGAAAGTTCTATCGAAAATCACTACATTACTAACTACAGTGGTGGGAAGTTCACAACTGATTATTAAAGTGCTGTGCCTGAACTAACCACTAGGAGGTGCTATGTGAACAAGAAAAAATTTAGCCTGAGAAAATAGGTGGGTAAAAGTGTCAATAACATATGATCAATCTGAATAGGCGTGACAACAAAATAGGTCATGAATATTTTGTGTGCAAATTTTTTTTGATATTCTGTTTTTTTAACAAACTTGCATTTATTCTTGACCCCAGTCTAAAGTCAAAGTATCTGTAGGGAATGTTAATTGTACTGTTTTAAGTGTATTGTAATACTTTTTTGGTGTAGATGTGAAGGAAGTGGCAGGCACAATTGTAATTTGTCAACTGATGACTGTCAAGTGTGAGCTTCGGATTAGGCGCCCTGTTCTCTGGCCAACATGGCTACAGTGGCAGTCAACCACCCGTCATTAGGTACATGTATGCGTGCAAACCCTGGAAGTCTTAGTCAGTGCTACTCTTAGCCATAACGGTTCTCTCCTTGTTATTGTAATATTCCCTTTCTTGTTATTAAGGTATGAAGCTTAAACCAAGATGATTTATTTACCCTTCCATATTCTGTTAAGCAAGTCAGCTTTGTCTCTACATCATTTTGTGCTTGGCAGGAACACATTACAATGATTACGGCACCTGCACATGTAATAACAGTACGTTGTAATAACAGTATGCAATAACAGTACATTGTGGTGCCCTTTTCTTATTCATTGCATCACTTCCATCGGTTTAATGCTCTGAAGAAAAAGAAACAATCGGAACAGCTATGAAGTATGCATGACAACCATGGTCTTCATTGTAGTGTAGACCTCTATGGCCCCACCGCCGCTCTACTTAAACATCAAGTAGCGGACATGTGGGGCATCTCCATTGTGGTAACAAGATTAAATTTCTCTTTATGAATATTGTTTCGCATAGTTCATTGCTCAGGGAATTAAAATGTAGACATATTGGATGTGTGAGTGCATGTGGTTTTGTTTGTGCATTGTTTGTCTTAACTATCAGGGAACAATATTACAAAAAAGTGGAACGGCGATACGCTAAGCGAACCTAGCACATTTGGTTTCAGTACACTAGAATAGCCACTACTATTTTGGTTATTGAGGTTTAAATTATCAGTATTAAGTATATTTGAAACTTGACAAGTAGTCATCTAGTCATCAAAATGTCAAGGAGGCATATGTAGGCAGGTTCAATGCACAACTGTGCTATTTTCAAAAATGTATTATATGCGGGTTTGTCATTGCCAGTTGATTAAGAAAGCGTATGAAAGCTGTAAAATGGCACAGGAGTGGACAGCAGTGGGCATGAGGAAGCAGTGCTCTGAAAGAACCCCACTGTGAGTTGGCCATTATCAAGGAAAAAAGGCAGATAGAAAGATATATGAAGTCTTATCTGCCACTTGCTTTGGTCTTGCTGAGTCGGCTGTGATAAAAACAGTGCTCTGGTTGCATTATCAATACAGTCAGCTGCAAGGAATAGATAATGATGATCGAGTACAGTTCAGTGGAAGGAATCGCAGCAAAATTGCCGTGCATGTTGACGCCCGTGCTTTGCTCTTACCAAATTGCAAAATGCTCCCTGGCAGAAGTCAACTGGCAAAACTGTGTTTTGCAGTAAGCTTACTTGAGGGTGTTTTGTTCTGCAAGTGGGAATGTAGCCACTTGTTAGTTTTTCACATTTCGCAGGCTTCGTGAGACAGAAGTATCAGCACGCAATCAGTGCATTGTTCAAAATAGCATATTTGGATGTCATTTGAACTTTCCTATATATGACCTCAATGACATGTTTGTAAATTAGGTGTATACTTGTAGAGTTTAAAGTATAATGATGACAAATTAATTACCCCACATTAATGAAAAAAAAATAGTTATGGCTACTCCAGCGTATCGTGAACCGTATGTACGAGGATTGCTTCGCGCAATGCCATTCTTCTCTTTAAAAATTTTTTGTGTTATAGTTCGGACGCCCTGTATAACATGCATAATTCTTATAATATGCCCCAGTACTAATTTAGAAAAAACAGCTGTGTTTTATACATCAAGTAACATTTTTACAGGGATGCTTGTTAAGCTCCGGTCTATTCGTTCCAAGGGTGGTACTCGGGGCTTCTCACGCCTGTGTCATCAATGGGATTGGAGAGTGAATGGAAAAGCTCGATGCTGCAGTGCCACCACACTTATCCTAGTGTCATGGCACTGCTGCACTGTGACATCGGTACATGTAAATGTTCTCATTTGTAGCAAAAAGTTTTGGTTCAGGCAGCGGGCCTTCTCCTTGGTTCCATCTTGTGGTGCTTGTAAAAGCTGCACCTGTCATGTTCACCTGTGCGGCCTACTTTGTGTGATGCTCGTGCTGGTCACCCTGTTGAATACAATTCTTCACTTGTGGGCAGATACCGTTACAGTAGCACATAGCCGAATATAATCATCAGCCGGTCTTGTGTCAACTGCAGAGTGAAGGCATCTATCTCTTAGTGATCTCCAAACCACTCTGTCCTGCGTGAGCAGGTTCCACTTGATGCAAAATAAGAAAAAACACATCTTGAGCAACAAGGACAATAAATGTGATTAGGGCAAACGGCAATGGTATATGAAGTAAGGCTAGAAGCTGTCTTGCGCATCCCCCTTACATAGCCCAACAAAATGCTAATCTCGGGAAACATGGCCACTGCAGTGAGTGAAGTTTATGTCCAAACTGAGCAGGTAAAGCACCTGATCTTTGCCAAGATAGGTTGACTGCACCCGGCCACTCAAAGTCGGCGTATTGATGTAGTCACATAGCCCCCCTCCCCCAGGAATCCTTCATCTGCTTTTCACAAAAATGCAGATGGGATCATAAGCTGCCCTCGTATGCTTTCTCTTGCACATGGAACATATGATGCATGATGTTATCGCCCTTGGACTTAGACGGAACCTTGATGTGATGGCAAAAATGAGCATGGAGTGTCGTGTGGCATATTACGATGAAAAGTCACTATAAGAATGTTACGATAGATTGGGGAAGCGTGCATTGAGAATGGCGTTGTTACTGGTTAGTGCACACTGATATTATTGTTGAAGTGGAATGAGCTATTAAAGTGCATCAGTTACAGTTGTCCAGTGGTCATAGTGCTTGATTGCTGACCCACAGGTCAGGAAATCGAATCCTGGCCGTGGCAGCCACATTTTCAATGGAGGTGAAAATGCTTCAAACCCGTGTGCCTAGATTTAAGTGCATGTTGAAGCCCAGGTGGTGAAAATTTCCAGAGCCCTCCACTTCGGTGCCTCTCATAATCACAATGGTGGCTTTGGGGTGTTAACTCGAACAATTAATTCAAAGAAATTGTTGATGCGCCTACTGTAACTGCACTTGTCACATGTCAGTTTTGTGCGCACATAATGTGCACATAGTGTGCACATTGATCTGCATGCATAAAGCAACCACGGTGCTGGTGCTCAAAAAATGTCATAAACTTGACAAAAAAGAAGACAGAAATAGGAAGGGCCAAGCAAGAGAAGCTGATGTATTTCTTTTTTTTTTTTTTTTGAGCTAAGTGGACATTTTTTTTTTTAGCTAAGTGGACATAGACTGTTCAGAGGGTATGAACGGCCCAGCAAAAGTCTGCTCAGCTTGGGTGACAAAAAGTCTAAGAAACTATGGCTAAGTTGAAGAATATGCCAAAGCAGCAAAAGTTAGGGTTGGTACTGTGTTCTTTCCGAAGGATATGCGGAGAAACAGAAAAATGGTATGAGCACGTGTGAAGCTAATGGAGAGGCTCGGTGGATTTAGCTGTCGTGCCTGAAGATGCCTCCCAACGCAGGCACTGCGGGCGCTCAAGTCCATTCATCACTCTCGGGCACTGTCAACCGAGGCAGCTGCTGCTGCATCCAAGGCCAACCACTCTGGATATTACTTCGGTGAGTTTGACTGCTGCTGGTTTTCTCGGAAGAAGTTAGTGCACGCCCCGCCGTGGTGGTCTAGTGGCTAAGGTACTCGGCTGCTGACCCGCAGGTTGCGGGATCGAATCCCGGCTACGGCGGCTGCATTTCCGATGGAGGCGGAAATGTTGTAGGCCCGTGTGCTCAGATTTGGGTGCGCGTTAAAGAACCCCAGGAGGTCCAAATTTCCAGAGTCCTCCACTACGGCGTCTCTCATAATCATAGCGTGGTTTTGGGACGTTAAACCCCATAAATCAAAAAGTTAGTGCACCTTCTTTTCATTTCGAATTTGTAAATGTTCTTTAAAGATAAGCAGTGGTTTATTTACTTCGGTGTGTAGCAAAATCTTAAAACGTCAAGCTATCATGACCAGTTTAAACTTTATAATGTGCTAAAAGGTCATGTGCCCAAATATCAGCTAAATATTTAGTATGTTTCATGGAGCATGCAGTACATTTCATGGCTCCATACAAGTTCAATATAAGCACAATTCAGGTTTGCAAATGTGCCAAGACTGGCACTTTGTGAAGTATTCACTATGTTTCCTCAGAAGTCGTATTGTCACATCAATATTTTTACTGTGCAGTAGAGTGCTCCATAAGTAAATTAAAAACTGTAACCAAATAATAGCAGTCTTGCAGTCAAAACAGTTTTGTTTGAGTGTCATCTGTATGAAAGTAGCAAATGACCATCTGTGCATATTGTGAACAGGCAAGGTTGCGTAGTGTTGCACAGTAAAATATTGTATGGGTTCATGTTAAGGCTAGAGCCTGAGACTAGTGTTACGACCACAGTCTGAGTTTGGTAACCAATTATTGTGAAAATTCAAACTATCACCAATAACCTAGAAAAAAAAGAAGCACGTGTTCAAGGTAATCCTGAAATAAGAGTAGCTGTTAGAAGCCTTGTATTGGTGAGGGTGACACAGAAGCCACAGAAATCTTGGGAAGCCAAGAAGTGGTGCAGATACTATAAACGAGTAGCCACTTGTGTAGCATACATGAGGGAATGAATTAGTTTAAAGTGTTTGTTTTGTAGTCTTGGTTATCCGCTGAGCCTTTCATATTTGTGGCTGAAAAAAATTAATGTGTACATCATGGTTCCACGTTAGAACTGCACTTTGCCAGCCTGTATTTTAATGAGCCTGAACACAACAGTAGGCTGTGTGCAGCAATATGAATGACCTTCTTGTGCAGTTTCAAGGCTATTCCACCACGCTGCACAATATACCAGCTTTTGTGACTTGGAAATGTAGCTTTGAAGTACAAATACTGATCATATTGTGAAAAGAATGCTCGACCCTGTCACTAGGTTTCAGGGTATTTATGTTTTCACTAATATCTAATCACATTCTCACCAGTTACTACACCCTTTAAGGGGAGCTGCAATTAGAAAAAATGGTTGCATTAACCTGAAGGTAATGAAATTTTCATGTATATATAGCCTTTTATGCTGATTTCAAATATGTAATTAGTTTTATGGTTAGTTGCACAATTTTAGTTTTATGCCATGATAATGTGTAACATATAGTTGGTTTGGGGTAAACTTTTTATGCCCCTAAACATTTACGGTTCTTTGCCATTAATGGCTCTTATTGATGAACTGTGGAATGCAAATAACTATCAAGAAAGCTCGTATACCATTTTCGATGGAGGCAAAAATGTTATAGGCCCGTGAGCTCAGATTTGGGTGCACGTTAAAGAACCCCAGGTGGTCGAAATTTCTGGAGCCCCCCACTACAGCATCTCCCAGAATCGTATGGTGCTTTTGGCTCGTTAGACCCCACATCTCGAATCATTATCAGAAAGCACATGCAAGACATTTAATTGGACAAGAAAAATTGGAATGTGGGAACGCTTAGAATCTTGAGCCCAGTATAGTCATTTGATAATTATACAGGTGATGTCAAGTTTTAAAGGAGATATGTACACCCTTCCCATTTTAAGAAATATGTGGGCAAAATTTCATCAATATTGGGCTATCAGAAATGCCAAAAATATCATGTTTAAACTCATGAAGTTGCCCAAAAGTGGATCTTGAGAAAAATGCATCTTAAAAGTATAAGTGAAAGCCCCGCTATGTGGAAAAGATATATAAGTGAAAGCCTCGCTGTGTGGAAAAGGTGTTTTTTATGGAGATTTCTTCCATTGTGAGAGGTTGGCAATCATTATTATTTTGAGCATGTGACTTAGTGAACTGCTCATACGAAATGCTGAGGCAAGCAGCCAGGTGATGATTTCCAGGGGATTCTAGACAATGAGCTCTTTTGAGTTTTTAGTAGCCACCTTGTGTTCTTTAATAGAGTTTTTAACCTACTTCAAATTTAATTACACTTGACTCTCAATTAATTCAAACCCAAAGGGACCTCTGAATTTTGTTTGAATTATCAAGAAATTTGAATTATCAGAAGCTTTCAGATATCACTCCGGGTGAGGTGACACCGCATTGATTTTATCACATACCGTAACTGCATGCAATTAAAAAAAAGAGGCAAAGGTGTAAGGTCCAAAAATTTTTTGGCCATTTACGGCTGGTCAGAGCTTTAAAAAAAATCATGAATTGCCATCTGCTTTTTTGCTATATGTGCCTTCAGAACTATTCTATTTATATCAGTTGAGAAGTGGAACGGTTTACCATGCGTGTGCTTCATTTCAAACATTTGTTTACTAGCTAAGCCTTTTTCCTTGAAGGCCTGAGGCACCTATTTTTGATTTTAGACTGTTAGGGCTATATAAGCACGTAAATTTTTAAATAGTAGTGAAAAAGCAGTAGATAATTTTTGGTATGTAACCGCAAAAAGTATTGATTAATTGAATGATGGAGTTCGAATTGAGAGACTTTCAAATAGAGTGAAAAAATACAGGGCCAACCAAAAACTTAAATTTTGTTTGAATTAACTGAAGGTGTGAATTATCAGAGTTTGAAATAGTGTTTCTTCTAAATTCTTCAGTATTTTTGTTGTGAAAGTAGAGAAACTATACTTGTCAAAGCAAATAAAAAAAGAAAGATATGTAATGTTGCGAAAAAGCTGTTTTTCGACTTTCATCTCCACGTAAAGAGGGCACATTAGTTTACCTCTGCCAGAATTTGCCATGCTGAATGACTAAGAAGAGATGCCATGGAACAGCTTTGTTGTACTTCACTTTCATTGTATGGTATTTTCTACTTGTAATTTCAAAATTTTGTTGCGCAGCATTTTGCATTGTATCTCAGCTCCTTTATCTGTGTAAAACCTCAACCAGGTGTACAGGTTCGAGTGCATCAGCCCAGGGATCCCAATTGCATGTAGACGTGTGTTGATGTAGAAAAAAAAATGCTGCTATTTTTTAGCCTCTCTTACCAACTACCACTCCGGGCATTTTTCATGTGATCAACCCCATGTGCACATGTCAAGAGGACGTCATTTTTGGAGCGATGTTTTGCGGGACACATAGAGCAAAAAAAACATTTGAAAGTTGAAAGTATATTTCAAGTGACCACATAATGTCATGTTGCCACCAAGAAAATAGCATGATTCTGGCATTCGGTAGCAGACAAGGAAATTGCTGCTGTTCTGGTGCAAATGCAGTTGGTCGCATATTGCTTTCGTTAAGCCATGCACAGTAGTGGAATCCGGCCTTTGACTTTAAAGTTTTTTTTTATTTGGGGCTGCTGCAACTGCCCCAAGGTGTTATCATTGCACGTGTCCCAATCAGTATTTACAGTTTTTGTAACTTTATCTGGTTGCTTGTGCTGTTGGAAGTGCTCTTTGTTTCTTTAAATATATTATTGCTTGGACGAGTGAAACTCTGTTTCCTGAGTCACACATCTGTGACTAGCAGCCTGTGCAATTGTTTCCTATCCTGATAGCCATGGCAGTATTTTACCACAGTGGGTGCATAAACTGTAAACTTTTGATCACTGCCGTGCAAATTCATGCACCATTGAGGATCGATTGCTGCACAGTCTTAAGTGGCTGGCCCAACTAGGTACACGAATGGCAATAGGTTAATGCTTGTGTAGCAGCTGTGTGCAGATTTAACGAGTGAAACAGTTTCTGTAAACACGTGGTGAAATTCCATGTTCGATTGAGCATGTGGCACCATATGTGTGGCACAGGACAATTTAACATGCATGTGACGAATGAGTGAGCAGCACCTACGTCGTGCTTCAATTCAGTGCCTTTGTGATGTTTGCTTAAATGCCTTCGCATTTTTTTAAAGAAGTACAATAGTATAAACAACCTTGCATGGCACTGGTTTATATTCAAAAATCATGGTAAATAAATTGATAGCTTCATGAGTGACAAGCAAGCCACAACAGCCAGTGGTCATTGACGACTCTGCTGACAGAAATGGTAGGCCCAGCTTGGCGGGCACCACGGCTGACATCATTTTGTGATCTGGTGCGAGATGGTATCTATGACACATTTCTTGTCATGGCTGTCGGGCTACCCCAGCATGGCAAACGAGCAACACTGTGAGAAAGTGAGTAATGATGCACCGCAGTTTCTAGAACAGCAGTTGCCTGCCTCTATTTTTTGTTGGAACGTGTCACGAATCAACGGGGCGTGCACTGATGTGTTTCAAAGCATATTTCTGTACCTGATAAGCTCTTTATGGGCTTTTGAATGGTTGTTCTTCATATTAGGTGGATATTGGTCTTAGGCTATTGGACTGCACACAGCTGGTTGACATACATAAACTTTACAGTAATTTTCTTCCTTTTGTATTCAACCGAAACTCGCATAAAGCTGCGTCCTATGTCTCAGGGCCAATGCTGAATTAAGGTGGCATGCTTCCATGCCACTGCCTACTTTAATCTGCCGTGCTGGCATAGCGACTGAGATGAGCTTGAGGATGCTGGTTCAAGTCTTGACCACTGTGTCCGCGCTGTGATGGCAAATTCACCTCAGTCTGAGGAATTGAGCATAACACTTATCGTCTTTACATGCCATGCCATTGTGTTCTGGCATCTGCAGCTGCACATGAGGGAAATGGGGCGCATGTCTCTGTTGCAGAGCTGTCGGATGAGCAGAAGGAGTATCAGAACTTGGCACGAAAATTCGCACGTGAAGAGATCCTGCCCAAGGCAGCACACTATGATCGCACTGGGGAGGTACGCAAGCCCATTTTTGTTTTGCTGCATGACCCTTGTTTTGGAGCATTCCTTCTTCGGGTGAAGACGGCCCCCTTTGATCTACCTACGCTTGTGGATTGTAATTGCTGTGACTTCCACAGCCGATTGGTGTATTTGAAGTGCAAACAAACTCTCACTTGAAGAAGGAATGTGACTGTATCTTTAAAAGGCAGTGTCGTGGAGCTCCTAGTTATCACTACGGAGCTTTATGCCCAGACAAGGAGAGCCTCTTCAAGCAATGTTCCGAGACACTCTTGTGTGCTTCGCTTGTATTTCATGATGAGTAATGGAGCCTTTCATTATGGCATCTCTCGTAATCATATTGTGAATTGTAAAACATAATGCAAGAGAGTTGGAAGAAGAGACATACCTGTCTATCTGAGTATCTGTTGTACAGTATCTGTTTTATCTGTTATATGTATACCTGTTAGACTGTCTCGTCCTTTGTTTCTCTCCAATCAAGTTCCGTATACAACTAGGTGAACTTCTGACATTTTTATTTTATATTTTTGTATTACTGGGTTACAGTTTTATCGTTCAAATGCCTGTATTCATGCCTGCCAGCTCTCCCGGTTTTTCTGGTACACTCCCAAATTCTGTCTAGTGGCTAAAGTACTCAGCTGCTGACCCGCAGGTCGTGGGATCGAATCCTTGCTGTGGCGGCTGCATTTCCTATGGAGGCAGAAATGTTGTAGGCCCGTGTGCTCAGATTTGGATGTACGGTAAAGAACACCAGGTGGTCGAAATTTCCGGAGCCCTCCACTATGGCGTCTCTCATAATCATATGGTGGTTTTGGGACGTTAAACCTCACATATCAATCAATCCCAAATTCCGATGGATCCTCCTGATCGTAAAGGCACTGCCTTAAATCTTCACAAAAATCGATTCCAGTGACAAAAAGAAAGAAAAAAAAATGCCACGAAGGTCAGTGGTTCTAACAGTTTGTGTCTTCCTCTCCTTCACATGTCGACGTGAAGAGGGCCTCTGGTTCTGCCTTTATTAAAAGCAGCACGACTTCTTTGTTTGCATGTGGCTTCGCTATTTTTAGAGAACTGGAAACTGGTATAGTCGGTGAGGATTCATTTTGGGCGTAGCGCCAGAAACGTGAACATAAAAGAGCAGAACCATGCAGGACGCTTTGACATATGTGCTCTTTGTGTGTAGTAATACTCTGTTAGCTTGGTAGGTAGCAAAACTGGACGCTTTGAGTCTTGAAATAGCTGAATTTACAAAAGTATGTGCATAAAAACCATGTACAGGTTATCATTCAGCCAAGCGAAACAGGGCATGAATTGTTGTCTTTAACTTCAGTGTAGTAAAGACGTAAACTGAAATAAATTACAGTAGACTCATAAATGGAAATCTGTTAAACGTAACTACAGCTTAAACAGAACTATTGCCTCTGCAATTCTTGGCTTTGAGCTTGTATTCTGCACCCATGTAGACTTCTTAGTAAACGGAACTCCTGCTAAATGGAGCATACAGTTGAACCCCGCTACAACGAATGCCGCTTTATCGAAATTCCCACTACAACAAAAAATTCGTGAAAAATTCACAGTTCCCCGTCAGCAATCTATAGGAGTAAATGCATAGATATTGCCGCCACAACGAAGACTTTTGCTTCTGCTATCCCGTTTCAACGAAATTTCACAATGCGATCCAGGCTCAGATATCTATTGCTATACAGTAAACCCAATATTTAACATTTTTATGCATTTACAGAACCTGAAAGTACGACGACGAAGTCTAAAACACGCGCAGAGACCACCAGAAACCACCGCTGTTAAGCAAGCATAGGCACCGCCATTGCTCCATAGCGATGGCAATGAGGCTGCCCTGTGTTGCCAAAAGAAGGGCAGCCTCATTGCCATAGCTGTCGAGGAATGGCGGCGCCCACACTTGTTGAACAGTGGTGGTTTCTGGTGGTGCCAACGCACATATTAAACTTTGTCGACAAATTTTCAGTTTCTGAAAATGCATCAAAATGTTGAAAATTGGGTTTACTGTATAGCCGCAGACGATTCGAAACGGAAACTCAGTTGCTTAAGCTGAAACTCGGTTGCATAGTTCATGGTTTCTTTTGCGCTGCTGCTGGGTGCATCTGTGGAACGATGCCTTTTCCGGTTCCAATGCTTATCATTTTGTTTGCGCTTGGCGAGTGTGGTAACTAATCAGAGCAGCTGTTAGTCCACATTATCAACGAAATCAGCTAGTCATGAGGGATGGATAATAAGATTGGCAAAAAATAAAGCGAAAGTCACCGCTTCAAGATACCCTGCTGCCATCTCGGTGTTTTGACGGCGGACAGCTGCTGGTGTCAATGTGTTAATGCAACTGTTTGGTTCGTTCACAAAAGCGGTTATAGTCACTGTTTCAGCGTGCTTTTCATCATGACCTCAATATGCATGGGTGAGAATCTCCTCGTGCCACTGCTGGGATAGAATAAAAAGCAGCAGACATCTATTGAATTTTGAGAATAAACTTTTCTTTGTTTTGCTAGTTCAAATTGGCTATATTTTTTCGATTTCACTACAACGAAATTTTCGCTTCAACGACCCCTTCAGTTTCGTTGTAGCGGGGTTCGACTGTATTTACTCTGTTCCTTCAGGTTCTGTTTACTGAGAGTCTACTGTAGAGTGGACAAAAAATCACCCTTTTCTGTCAGCACGATCCAAGCCCAAGATCTTTGAATTAGGCATCCATTGCTGCAAATAATTCATCTGACTTGGTCATTTTTTGCTGTTGCTGCATTTGGAAGGGGGGACTCTCATCTTCAACAAAAATGAGGGCATGCATGTACAGCACTTGGGTGGTGATTCATAGTTGACACTGTTTTTGACACTGTGCAGGCACCCGTAGAATTGTAAAAGTGGGAAATTGAAATTACCTTTTGACGTATGGGTCATGCGCAGTATGGTACCGCATCAACAAGGAAAAGTCAGCATAAACAAGAACGTCCCAAGGCTTAGTCGCTATGATGTTTTTTTTTTCTTGCATTTGTTATGGTAGCACAAAATTTAACTTCAGCATTTGTGAACTGAAGTGGATGCAAATTTGAACTTCAGTCACATGCCTAGGTTCATCATGTTTTGCACATGTGTAGCCTTTGAAAAAATGTTTTCTTTTTAGTGACTGTAGTGTTATCGCTATCTTTGTTTGGGCCAAGCACTACTGTGCTGCCTTATAAGGTCACTGGTGTAAAGTTATAAAGAGCGGCTGTTTAATAAACATGGGGTTCTTTTGAGGCACTGACATCGGAGTGGCGTGTGTCTTTCAATCGCATCGTACCGTTCGGTTTAGAGAGGATACGACATGGTGTCAGAAGTGGGATGAGCCTCCCGTTCCTAGCCGCTATTGCGGCGCTCACCCTGCGTTAGACCGGCACAATGGCAGCCCCGCCAGTGGCAGGTATCTCGCCACCGACGCCGTTCAACTTTGACCAGACTTCCGAATGGCCAGAATGGATCATGTCATTCAATTATTACCGCTATGCACCGGGACTCAACGAAAGAACGGAAGAAGTCTTGGTGCGAACGCTTTTGTACACCATGAGCAGGCAGGCCAAGAAAATTTTTCACACTTTCGGCCTTACCAAAGAGGAGTGTCAAGGCTACGAGATAGTGAAAAAAAAGTTTGACACCCACTTTGTGGCCACGAAAAATATAGTCTACGAAAGAGCAAATTTCTATTGCCGGAAACAAGAACCTGGAGAAAGTGCGGACAACTTCATGACTGCTTTTCACGAGCTTGCCGGCTGCTGTGAATTTGCTCAATTCCGAGAGCAAATGATCCGCGACAGATTCGTTGTCAGTCTCAAAGATGCACAATTGTCGGAAGCACTCCAGATAGATTCTGCCCTTACACTAGGGTCTGCTCTTGCGAAGGCCAGGCTCAAGGAAACAGTTCACCGGCAGCAACTGGAACTCTGGCCCGTCAGCAACAAGGTGAACTTGGCACGGTCCAACGAACGTTGAGCAAATATTCCAGCACCTGGGAGGACATGACAACAAGACAGCAACGGCAGTCACTCCAGCGTTCGTCGCAAGGCCAGCAGCAATGGCAAGGACGTTCGAGTTACGCGAGAGCCCAGTGCCCAGCACGTTTAGCACGGTGTGACCACTGCGGAATCGAGGGACATTTCGCCCACATATGCCACAAAAGAACCGAAAACCGGGTGGGCGTGTCTGCATGAGAAGGCGATGTGAAGTTTTTTTGTTGGCGCACTTAATGGATCAAATGCCCGATACGCGGAAGTGTATATTAATGAGGCACGCGTAGGTGCTAAAATTGATTCAGGAGCGGAAGTTGCTGTTCCGCCTGATTTTCCTGGCATACCGTCCTGTATAAACAAGTCTCGGGCTGTGCTTAGAAGTGTTGCAAGCCGGCGCCTGGAAGTTAAAGGTAGTTTTTTAGCAGATATTGTGCGGAAAGGCAAAAGAACGCGACAGGCATTGCACATTGTAGATTCACTGCAGTGTGTTCTGTTAAGGGTACCAGCTAGTGAAGCTCTTGGTGTGATCAAATTTCCTGATGTGATTGAAAATAAACAGTACGAATACATGTATCCTCAGCTCTTTTCTGGTTTGGTCACGATGTCTGGGGAATACACTATTCGCGTGAAACGAGGAGCAATTCCCTTTGCAATCTTCGCACTGTGGCGGATACCATTCCTGTTAAAGAACTCCATCGAAGTAGGGTTGGCCAAAGTGGTCAAAAGCCACGTCATTCGGAAGGTCGATGGTCCGACTAAATGGTGCACAGGAATAGTTCCCATGGTCAAGCCCTCAGGGGAAGCTAACCCAGCTGAATAAGAGCATCATGTGCGAACGGTTTGTCTTGCCTACAGTAGATGATGCACTTGGGCAATCGGCGGGGGCTACCTACTTTTCGAAATTGGATGCCAACTCAGGGTTTTATCAGGTAAAATTGTCTAAAGAAAGTCAAGAGCTCACAACATTTATCACACCATTTGGTAGGTACTGCTTCCAGCGAATGCCATTCGATATTGCCTCGGCCCCGGAGTACTTTCAAAAGAAGATGGCAGAAATCTTAGAAGGCCTCCAAGGGGTGGTGAACTTAATGGACGATGTATTATTTTATGGAGCTACGAAGCATGAACATGATGAACGGTTGCACGAAGTGCTGAAAAGGTTGGTTGCAGCCGGGGTGACACTCAATCGGGCAAAATGTTCTTTTTGTGTCACTACAGGGGCATTTTTAGGTTACGTGGTTGATGCCTCTGGAATGAGGCCGGATCCTAAGAAAGTTTGAGCCATAAACGAAGCGCTTACGCCGTCGAGTGTTCATGATGTCCGCAGGTTTTTGGGCATGATTAACTATCTGGCAAGGTTTGTGAGCAATCTGGCTGACGTATCGCCACCGCAGCGCAGTCTTCTCGTGAAAGACCGTGAGGGGCACTGGGGCCCGCCTCCAGGGAAAATCGTTCGAATGTCTGAAGCAATTGGTCACCTCTGCACAGGCATCGCGAAATTCTACCCTAAGCTGCGCACGATTGTGTCCGCTGGCGCCTCGTCATTCGGTTTTGGCTGTGTGCACATGCAAGTGCAGTCAGATGGGGAAAGGCGGCCAATTGTGTATCACTCTCGTTCATTAACACCGGCAGAGCAACGGTACGCGCAAATAGAAAAAGAAGCACTTGCACTGACATGGGCGGCGGAACGGCTGGAAGGTTTCTTAATTGAGCCGGAATTTCAATTTGAGACCGACCATAAACCGCTTTTGTCACTACTCGGACAGTCACCCATTGATGTGCTTCCTCCTAAAATACAAAGATTCCGATGCAATTTCGATTTTCCGTCTCCTATGTTCCTGGAAAGCAGACTGGCACTGCCGATGCCCTTTCTCGGGCACCCTGTGCGGGAACAGGTGTAGATACGCAGGCTGAGTTAGATTACAGCACCTTGTGCGGAAAACAGGTGTAGACACATAGGCAGAGTTAGATTGCAGTGAAGTATCGAGTCATGCAGAAGGCTGTGTCAGTGAATTGAAGTTTTCAGCACACTTGAAGAAGATAAGGTTGGCGGAAGAACAAGACACCTTCAGACAACTTCAGTTGTACTGTAGGGAGGGCTGGCCAGGCGGTGATAAAGAGAGCAGTTGACTGAGCCCTTACGGGTCATAGAGACAAACCTTACAATATGTGACAGTGTGCTCCTACATGGGTCTCGCCTAGTCGCGCCTCAGAACGTAAGAAGCGAAGTACTTTGTACTTTGCATGAGGGTCACCAGGGCATTGTGAAATGCCGTACAAGGGCCCGAGAATCTGTGTGATGGCCAGGTCTCAGCATCGAGCTGGGAGCTTTGATAAACAGTTGACGAGAGTGTGTGAGGCTGCGTGTTCAAAAAGTTGAGCCCATGATGCCGTCCGAGTCTCCTAGCTTGCCTTGGTTGAAGGTTGGAGCTGATCTGTTCCATTTGTATGAGAAAATGTACCTTGCGGTCATAGACTATTTTTCGAAATATCCGGAGCTCGCTCTGTTATCTTCCACGAGCTCTGCGGGGGTTATTGTTCAAGTCAAGAGTATATTTACTAGGCATGGGATCTCAGAACTGGTCATAACAGACAACGGTCCTCAATTTGCGATCTTTGCAACAAGTTATGGCTTCCATCACGTCACATTCAGTCCCAGGTACCCGCAGTCAAATGGAGAAGCCGAACGTACAGTGCAAACAGTGAAACGCATGTTGAAAAAACAGATGTTGAACCCTCATCTGGCCTTCCTAGCGTGCAGGTACTCCCCTGGTTCCTTGGGTACAAGTCCAGCCCAGCTGCTGATGGGCAGGCAGTTATGTTCTACGCTGCCTGTACATCCGAAAAAACTTGTACCATCAAAGGCGAGCAGTCTTAGAAGCCTCCGATACAAGCACAAGATATTTCGAAATAAGCAAAGGCTCAACTACGACCGTCGTTATGCTGTAACTCTGTTACCACAACTTGTCCCTGGAAACTGAGTATGGATGAAAGACAGCGAAATTCCAGAAACGGGGTTGCTCAGTCCAGCCCAGCGGCCACAGTTGTATCGGGTGCGGACAGACGACGGGACCGAGGTAGAGAGAAATGAAAGGGCATTGGTTAGATACAGTGAGCGAACCTGCGCGCATGACCCATCTTATGACTTTCCCGTGAATCTGAACGCTGCAGGGCAATCCGAGAAACACAAGTCCTCGGCAGAGCATTCTGCGCTCATTTCAACTTCGGCAGCTTCCTTGGATAGCAGGAGACTTGGTCGTTATGTGGCACGCTATGGTCGAGAAATAAGGCCACCACAGCGATATGGCTACACTTGAAACTTGCAGCATACAGTTCTGTGCTGTTGCAATTCATATTGATTTGTTTCTTTGTTTGCTTTGTGTTACAATACTTCGTAAAAAAAAAGGAAGGATGTAGTGTTATCATTATCTTTGTTTGGGCCAAGCACTAGTGTGCTGTCCTATGACGTCACTGGTGTAAAGTGATAAAAAGGGGCTGTTGAATAAACACGGGGTTATTTTGAGACAGGGACATCGGAGTGGCGTGCATCTTTCAATCACATCGTACTGCTTAGCTTAGACCGGATACGACAGTAACCTACCGCTAATAGTAAAGATATTTGTGGCTCCAGTGACTTATAACATGTCAATCCTAGATATATCAAACTTTGATACAGTCGACGTTCCATTTCTCGGACGCCCGAAATTCCGGACATGCCTGATTTCCCGGACTCATCTGTGACCCCGTCAAGTTCCTCATAGAGTCAATGTATTAAAAAGTCCAATATTCCGGATGTTTATAGCTTTTGCCGTCTGAATTTCTGGACTATTTATCGCTAACTGCAGGCTCGAAATCACTATCAATGCTGTCATTTTGATTGTTTTTCTGCCCTCGAGCGCACCACGCCGTGGCTGTCATACCCTCTAAACCCCAAATGCTGCAATCCAGTGCACACCAATCCATTGCTAGCCGCAGCTTAGTCAAACCTGTGGCCACAGCCATGCCACAGCCGCATGGTGCTGTGCAGCCTGTACAGCGCGAAAAGCTACGCTGTTGATCTCTGGTCTGCCGTCGGCATGCTTGCAGACTCGTGGATGGCGGTTATGCAACAGACCTTCCAATGTGTTTTCACCACGCGAGCTTCCTACTGGACGCCGAGACGACTGTGTCGCTCGGAGTGGACAGCATGTGCGACGAACTTCCACCCTCGAACATCGCTTTGACGATCTGCACGCTGCCAGTGTTTCAATTACAGCCGGGATAACTTTTGAGGGCTTTGCCAACGGTGACGAATACCTCTAGCTGTGGGCAGAATTGACCGATGATGAAATCATTCAAGTGACTTCCGACGACTCTGACACTGTGATAGAAGAGGCAGCGCCTACACAGCCAATGAGCTTGGAGTCGGCACGAGCACTGACATTGTCATCGGGTTCACCATCGGTGTACAGCGACAGCATGACGTTAGCTGAAATTAAGGCAGACATAATCGTGGGCGAGTGGAATGCCGTGCAAACAAAAATAAGCTATTTCAATGTGTCAATGCTGTTGTGGAAAGGAGCTGAATTCACTTATTTGAAAACCTTGAATGATATTGAGGATGACTGCAACTTGATGGCACACAAAACGCAAGACAAGTTTAGAGACTATCTTCATGCGAATTAAAGTGCGGTAACTTTCAATTCACACCTTGTCATTCATGTGAGCAAATCGTTATGTTAGCCCTTGTAACGATTTCTGAGGCCTAAAATGCTTCAATTTAGGCTTCAATATGCATATTTTGCATTCAAATTATCGATATGTCAAACTATTTTGCAATCCCCCTTGAGTTTAATATATCTGGGATCAACTGGTGGTCTATGCTGTGGGATGTACGAGAGTATTTTGCTGTGCCATCTGAAAATTTTTTCATAGCAAAATTAGTTGGGATTCTCTGTATCATGATAACACATCGTGTAACATCTCCTCTATTTTTTATACGTCGGGATTCTATCTACTGTGGGTTTCTTCAATTTGTCTCACGAAGTTCTTGTAACTTAATTGCCAACTGCACCTGCAGCTTTGGCATTCTGCTGACATTTAGTCATTTTTTAAATGCTGCTGCTGTTTGAATGCATGACAAAATGATGTTTTCTCGATGGCCATCACTCTAATTGCAGATACATTTTGTAGTTATTAATGTACAAAACTCACAGAGCTAGGGTATTTTTTAATGATTTATACGTTGCTGTGATGCTTGTGCTGCTTTAAAAGGGCATTTTATATTCTCTGGTGTGCAGTTTCCGTGGGACATTGTCAAGAAGGCCTTTGAAGTTGGGTTGATGAACCTGTCCATTCCTGCCAAGTATGGTCAGTGCTTGCTTGCTTCTCTCTTGCATCCACTCGGTAGTGATTCTTAGTTTTCCTGGTATCTTGGGTGCCAAGTAGGGCTTGCCAGGAAAGGATTGTTTTAAAACTGCCCCGATTTAAGAACTCCTACTGTATTCCTGTATGCAATGCCACACAGCTAGACTATTCACATGCCTTTGCAAATATCTTGTTGCTTTAACGAACAGGGCACTTGACAGAATTATGACTACATATATGCTCATGTAACCCTGTGCTGTATCAAGAAATGTGTATCATTGAACGCTGGCTAGCAGCAGCACTGTTATTTATCCAATTTTATATTTTGCTTCACACGCAAGCAGCACAGTTGTCTTGACTCCAGGATAGTTGCAGTTTTCTTCGACAATCTTTGCAAAATATTGGCAGTCCAATCATGAAATGGGGTTGACGATCAGACCTCACCTCAACCCTGTTTTACGATTTCAAAGCTTGCGTCTCTTTGTGGAATGCTTTTTGTGCTTGCACTACACAAAGATGTTTAATTTAGAAAGGTAGCTCAAAGCCACATTGAACCTTGCAAATTTACCCCATCAAATGTTGGATTTCATTGAACTTCAAAGCTGCAAACAAGGGAAAATTGTTGTCCTCGCTGGACGAGCGAACAATTTCTCTCTGAACGAACCAGCCTAGCCTCACTTTAAAAAGTGGGGCTGCAGTTGAAGTTGTGAGTAAACCGTGTGTGGTTGCCTGTATTTGTTTGAAAGCGTTGTCGAGAAAGAACTTCAAAGAACTTGCACATGCGGATGTATGGGTAGACAGCCCACGTGTGACAAATTGTGGTGCTCTCATGCGTGGATCAGGAGGGGAGGGAGATGCCTCGAAATTCGTGCGTACACTGCCAGCACATTGCCTAAGATTGCCTAAGATGAACTTCTGAGAACCAGCGAAGCGATTCTTAGAGCAAGTTGGTGCAGTTAGAAAATTGTGACAGTGTGAAAAGCATGAACATGAATGATGGCAGCATTCTCCAGTTTTCTTCGTCATGTTTTGTTCCTATCTAGTTGGTGAGAATTTCACCCCCACACGTTTGATTGCTCTGGAGAGACGCCAGAGGTGTAGCAATTGTCAAAGAGATTCATTGATCACAAACATCTGTGAAATCATCATTGTGTATCTTAGAAGTCTATGTCCCCCTAGACAAAAAAAAAAAAAACCCTTAATTTGCATGTGTTTGGATCCTATGGCATCTTGACGAAGCGTCATTGCTTATCATGACAATACTCACATACCAGGCTTTTTTTCAATTATTAAAAGTGTAGACATTCACACTGGATGCAACATTTTTTATGTTCTTAATGGTGCATTATGTCATTACGTTGTCAAACTACAATGATAATGTTGTCACTTGTGTATGATCTGCATGCATCTGGTGTGGCAGCTGTTAGTTGTGGCACAAACAGTGATTGCTGCTAACTACCCTATTTACTCGAAAATAGGTTGGGCACGAATGTAAGTTGACCCCTATTTATAGTGTTATACAAGGAAAACAAAAAATACTCACATATAGGTCGGCCTACATCTTTTTCTTTAATTGAGAAATGGAAAAATTGAACCATATCACACCTTTATTTAACTTACATAACTTAGCGCACTAATCGCCGTCAGGGTTGTCATCTTGTCCGATGTGCAAAATGTTCTCTTCATCCTATTCTTCGCAAGCATTGGCGGCTTCCCAAATGCCGTCGTCCTTGCTGCTAATGCTGTTGATTGCTGGTTCGCGAAAAGCATGACGCTGTCCGTTGCATGCAAATAGATGGTCCCGTCGCTTTCACCTACCCCTAATCAACTTCTCATTTACACAGAACTCAGGCTGCTCAGCACGTTTGCTCGAGTCTTTAGAAAAAAGTATCACTGGGCACTTGAAGTCACCTGTGTAGCTCTGCAGACGAGACATCCTCGCAACAACATACAAGCAAATGGTAGTGGTGGTCAGAAGGCACCTAATTTTTCCAGCCTTGTAGCGAGCACGGCGCAGCACCTAAAGCAAATGCCAACAATCACCCAGGCACGCCGATTGTGCAATCAACAAAAAATGGCAAGGCCTCAGGCTAGTGCCAGAGCGGCCGCGTGCCGGAAAGCAGTTCCGAAAGCACGGCTAGTGGGCTAGGGATTTCACAGCCTATACCTAGGGAAATTGTGGGTTTCCATCACAAACATGGCGGAGCGGATTGATTTCGCCGCAGCTTTAAAAAGGCGGTAAACGGCTATTGCATAAATAACTTTTTTTCTCTATTACTCAAGTAGTCGTGAAAGAAGGGGGGGGGTCTTTATTCCAGATTTTATGGTGTATAACGTGCATGTACAGCAGGAACCGCTTGAACAGCAGGTGTATCAGTTGAACATACGCTCAGTGCTTTTAGGGGGTTTGTTCATGAATATAGGTTGAGATTCTTTGGTCACGAATATAGGTCGATAGCTGGTTATGAACAACATTTGCAGAAAAAAAAAAGGTCGACCTATATTCGAATAAATACGGTAGACCGTAAGTGCCATGTGTTCAAAGCCACTTTGAACCTCTGGTTTGCTTACCGGGTAGGGCATTGAAAAAGAGCTTTTCACATCACAGCTCTGTGCTTTGGCCCGCGAGGAAGGAGATAATGTGTGCTGCATCAAAGACGGCCGATACCCCACGTGCCTGGAGTGCTGTGGCATGCGAAAACATTAGTGAGGCTGTGTACATGCGCTTATACAACACAGATAGCAGTCACAGACGATTTGAACAAGAAAGTGTGAATGGGTAATAGGAATTTTTCTGTCAAATTTTTTTTGGGGGTGGGTGGGGAGGTGTTGGATAGGTACAAATATTTCGCGCAACCCTGCGAAATTCATACCACTGAAATTTTATATAAATGCACCAGGTGATTGCTGGATGGTTATGGTTGCTTTTAAACAAAACTCGCTTAGTTGCACAATGATGCCACAACTATGCTAAAGGCAAAACATGGACCGAATTTCAGCACTGCATAAAATGCCCCACTAGCCAGGTGTCTAGAGTGGACAGCACTCTGTCCAGTGCACCACCAAAGGGCCAGTCAGTGACTGAACATATGCGTGCCATCACCTTTTTCGCATTTCCCATTTTAAGAATTGACTATATTCTAGGCGAAACGTCTGCTGGAATGAAAATATGAGTATCGCAGGAAGTGAAATCCACTGTCAAATGTTCAAATCCAATTCGTGTTCTGTAATATTGGTGCACAGGTACAGATGCTGGAAGGCAAAGCACTCGGTTGTGCCCATGTCATATGCACTACTGCCATGAATATCAGCATATTCCCTGCTTTAGCGAGGAATCGCAAGGTATTAAGATATTGGGTAAACCCGAAAGGCCTAGCAATGATTTCAACTTGTGTATCACTAGTAATGTGGCTAGCGCATTGCTGGAGACGAGAATGTTCGGCAACTTGCGCACTGCGCCATCAGTGGTGTCACCTTGCAGGATATCGGGCCCTACTGTGCTAGATGGTATGGCTGCAGCCATTGGTGGTGAAGGTTGTTCTGGTGGTCCACCAGCTTTGAAATAATGAGTAAAGGTAAAGCAAGCAATATTTTTTTGCTTGCCTCGGTGCAAGTGTTTTCTGGGGCTGTGAAATCGACCTGGGAGACTATGGCACAGGCAACTGAGGGGGATGTTTTGCAGTTGTCTGTCAGCGCTGCAGCTCTATTTTCACCTTGGAAGGTCGTTAAGTGCGTCTTGCATATCATGAGCATGATAGGCACCTTGGAAACAATTTAGCAGAAGTGCCCAAATGCATGTCTGCTTCACTTCACTTACCTACTTCTGCTGCTCACTTATCATATATTTTTTGAGCCATTGTTTTCTTGTCTTGTAAAATGTGAAAAAACTTAGTACAATATTTTTAGTACTTTTTTTTGTGTGCTAAGACTGTACACTTTTTTGTTTTTTTCTGAATGATGTGGTGTAATCAATTTAATTCATTAGCACCTTTTTATTTCCATTTTTTGGGAAATGACAACTTGAAAGAAAGCTTCACATTGGTCTATTCACGGCTGCAGTGAAAATGCGACTTTCTCTTTTCGTGCACTCCACAAAGATGTTGTCTGACCAGTTTGTACAATTGGTTCTCGTTTTGTGGCTGCCTCAATAGATGGGTCTCACAGCCATTCAAGTGGTTGCCATGTGTTGCTGCCCCTTTTCGTGACTATTGCTGCTTGTGACGGCATCACTCGCTGTGCATGGCAGGTCGTGCACATTTTTAACTATAGTGCAGACGTACCATTATAGTGTAATCTGGAAGATCACATTGTAAAGGTACAAGAATACACAGGAACTCAGGAATATACATGCTTTAAACATATACAGGAACAAGAAATATATTCTTGGAAATAATCTCGTAGTTTTTGCAACAAAACTTTTCGAATAATGTTTTTTTTTTTGTAGTGGGTTGGTAGCGAGGTTTTCAAGTTATTGCTCAGTGAAGCAGTTGCAGTTGCCAGTAACCTAGGCTAGACCTGCCTGTAGTCAACAGCTCTTATTCTTGGCGGTGTGAACCAATCAACCTGAAGGGAAGGGCTTTTTTTCTTCCTCATGATGGGCACACCTTTGTAAAATTTACATCATTAACTTGCATTAGTATTCTCACTACTGCCTGATGCGTTATATTTTTGTTACCACTGTGCAAGCATTATCATTTAACATTCTTTTTGTCATATTTTTTCTTTTTCGTACACCCTTCTAACAGATAAGTAGTTTGTGTTTTGTGTAACTGGTGTTCTCAATGAAATGATTTGTACTTGGCACAAGTTTATTGTCATTGGGTCTGTAGGCTGATACCGTGGTGTTTATGCAGAAGCTGCTTTCTATTAAGTTCGATTTATCCACAGCTTACTGTATGAGGGAACCGGCACTACTTAACTATGCATGGTGAGAGCATTTTTATTTTGTGTTTAAGCTCTCAAGCTTTTCTGTGTATAAGCTCTCATGCTTTTCTGTGCATCTATTTCACTGTGAAGAATATGTTCAAACTTTTGGCCAATCTACTTTAACCTTGGTCAAGGAGAAAAAGCAGCCATGCAATAGCTGCCATGCCAAGCAGAATGATTATTGACTTGCTCGTCGTGTCTAAACCCTCTTTTTCCTGCCAGGTGGCCCCAGTCTAAGCCTTTCCAGCCACTGTCTGGTGACAGAGGAGGTTGCGTATGGCTGCTCAGGAATCAAAACCGTTCTTGAAGGATCAGACCTCGGGGTAATGTTCCCACTTGAACTGGGCTCTGTGCGATGAGCTGTGCAGCAATGGTCGAGCCTGTAGCTGCTCTTCACTGCAGAGCTAGCAGTTTGCTCCTGTTGATGAGAAACTCCCAAACGAATGTGGTCGTTCACTGAGCTGGCTGTTGCCTTCGTTTTGACTTGGCAATTTCTTCATCAAGCCTAAAATCGAGGACTAGTATTTAATTCTATGAACAGAGCATTTGCGACTGCATGTTATTCAGCACAAGTACTGCTACGCATACACACATGCTTTTTGGGGTTCAGGGGACATTACCCTGACAGGTGAGGCCAATGAGATTTGTAATGTTGTGAACTTTTTCTGTAGCTTTCACCACTTCAGTTGTCACTTGGCAGTTGCACCGATGAGTAAAGGTGTGTTTGAAGGCACACAAGGACTTGTAGTGGAACAAAAACAGACAGAAATGCACTTCAAAGTGCTGCACATCAGTTGGAGTGTTTTTATTGTGAACTAAAATGCTGTGTTGCAGTTTTCGCAGCAGTGCAAAAGCTCGGTTGAAATTGATCGCCTTGACCACATGTGGTATATTGGATGCACAGAAGTTGTACGTGCTTCTTTCTTTTGTTGAAGTTCTTCTTTAATTTGTTCCCTGCATGATTCGTATGCCCGTGATAATTATCTGGACTGTGTGTGGTTAGCTACTCTTAAGAATTCTTGTTGAAAAATAGACTTGCCAGGCGATGTCAGCTCGGGCCAGGGCATCACAAGCATAAGCAGTCGATGAGGGGGCGTCAGATTGGAGCATAGTGTCCATGGGCAAAGGGGGGTCATAATCAAACAGTAGGTAAAAAGGTGAACTATGCGCCTACTTTTCGCCTGTTCGAAGCGACGACATGCTTCGATGACCGACTCCACCGTCGAGCAGTCCTTGCACAGGAGAAAATTGAAGGCGTCATCGGCAATTCCTTTCAGGATGTGTCCGACTTTGTCCTCGTCGAGCATGTCCTTGTGGACCTTGCGGCACAAAGCCAACACGTCCTGCATGTACGCGATGTACGGCTCTGTGGATGTTTGGGCATGAGTCGCAAGCTCTTTCTTTGCGGCCACTTGACGTCCGATGGGTTTCCCAAATAGATAGCGCAATGAAGATAGCAGAGGCAGATGGTCCACTTCATGCCTCGAAGGAAAGAGTCCATCATGCGCTCAAAAGTCGTTGGGGCATTTGCATAATCCAAAAGGCATCATCTTGAACTGATAAAGTCCATCAGGAGTCACGAAGGCCGTCTTCTCTCTGTTTTTGTCGTCCACAGCGATCTCCCAGTAGCCTGAGCGAAGGTCTACTGAAGAGAAATATTTGGCACCATGTAAGCAATCGAGTGCATCATCTATCGAGTGTACAACGCTGCTGCAGTCCAAGCATGTTCATGTTCAGCCCTTCGTCGTCGTCATCCTCAGGCATCTACTTAGCCCGTGACAATATTTTGAAATCGGTCTAGTGTGAGCAAAGTTACGAAGATTTGTCGTATGCTCGTATCGTATTCTCTTGACCCAACGAAAGCACTGAAAGTTAAGCACACCGGGATGGCACAAGGGAAGAAAATACTGTATTTACTCGCATATTTTGTGCACTTTTTTTCGTAACTTTTATATAATGGAAAAGGCCTTCTTCAATGGCAAGAAATTTGCATTAGCAAGTGCGCACTCTGCTTTCTCCCGTACCGATCGCTCCGATCGTCACATGTTGAAGTTTACGCTGAAGTGCTTGGGGGTGGCATGGTTCTCTTTCGACAAACTTCACAACAGCCAGCTTGAATTTTGCCGTATATATATATATAAATACCGCAAGCCATCACAAGAGAACAGTAAAAATCCCTAAGGTAATCAACTCCTGACCCGCAGAACGCGGGATTGAATCCTGGCTGTGGCGGCTGCATTTTCAATGGAGGCAAAAACGCTGTAGGCCTGTGTGCTCTGATTTGGGTGCACGTTAAAGAATTAACCCCAGGTGGTCATGATTTTCGGAGCTCTCCACTACGACGTCTCTCATAATCATAGGGTGATTTTAAAGGTGAACCCCACATATTAATCAATCAATTAATCAGTAAAAACGTGATGGATTAATGGTGAAACTCAAGCTTCTGAAATCAACCAAGCATGTGTTCAGCGCGGACGCAGGGAATGAGGGGAACAGTTGACGCAACAGGCGCTCGCATGCCTCCGATATAGAAAGGTTACGTGCCATGACACGAGCGTACGTTCTCATGGTAGAGATCGTAGAGATCGCAAACACTCGAGCAGTTCCTGCAGGTACGGTGTTTTAGGGACGCTACTTAAGGGGAAGTCCTCCGTAGAAGGGGATTCGCACTTGCAGCCCGTTTAATTGCGTTTACCTGCTCGGCGAGGTGCGTGCCCGTTCGAGGCATCTAAAGGTCCAAAGTCTGTGCGTGCGCAGGTGAGCCGGCTCGGGCAGGATTGGGAGCTTAAATGTTCAAGTAATTTTTTTTTGTCCTAAAGCTGGCAAAATATTAGGGGTGCGCAAATTATGCGAGGGCACAAATTATGCGAGTAAGTACGGTATGTCACGCACGCCTTGTGAAATATTTCGTTTCCGATTAAAAAAAATGAAATCAGTAAAATAGTGTGGCCTCCACTATTGGCGACAACGCATTGCCGTAGGTAGCCGTGGAGGCCACAAAAACAGCGTTGTGCTGTATTCCGCCACCAGGAGAGAACAGTATGTATTGCTGTTATCATCACTTACCTGCCAAGTCTTCCGCATTGTCCGGGAGACTCTCGGATTTCGACCGTTTCTTCGGTTTGTACGGTTGCCATGAAAATCTCCCGGAAATCGACATTTGTGTGCGGGGTTCGAGTCCCGGCTGCGGCGGCTGCATCTCCGATGGAGGCAGAAATGTTGTAGGCCCGTGTGCTCAGATTTGGGGATATGCTAAAGAACCCCAAGTGGTTGAAATTTCCGGAGCCTTCCACTACGGCGTCTCTCATTATCATGTGGTGGTTTTGGGACATTAAACCCTACATATCAATCAATCAAAAACATTTGTGTGCGTGATCTAGCCGCAATGACAAAAATGCTGGTCAGTTTAATCCAGGCTTCTTGCGAGCCCACTGGATTTTATTATACAGTAAAACCTCGTTAACTTGAAGTCACTTCTACCGTGAGAAATCTTCTAAATAAACATGTTTTCAAATTAACAAAACATACAGAAAGTGGAATACAAGGAATTCGAAAATATTCAAATTAATCGGGGCTGGTAGTTCGTGGCTCCAAGGGTCATGTTTCCCAGGAATACCTGATCACAGTTTTGTCGTAAACAAGGAAGAATTTCAGGCCTAACTGCTGTCACAAAAAAAATGTGGTCAACTGAATCATGCGCCTGCGAAAACACTACAACACAGTATTGACATGCGGGCAGCATGTCACCTGCTCCTCGCTGGTCAGCACGTTATGATGGGCCCATTCACCCATTCTTTTTCGTAAAATAAAGGATTTAGTAATGAACAGTGTAGCCAAATTACGCGATGTGTTTTGGCTGAAAAACATCACCATTGAAGCTTTTCACCCGAGTTTTCGAAGTAGGCATTGCAGGCAAGAACTCTGCCGCTGTGCAAGTGCATGAATTGCTAGAGCGACTGGCACTCAGAGGTTCGCATACATTGCAATTTCTCCAGACTGTCCTTTATTAATTTTTTAAAATTCCCAGAAAGAATGGATAAATCGTGACGCGCTCACGTTGCGAGAAGCATGCGGCATACTGCCGGCACGTCATTACTGTATTGCAGTGAAGCACGTCTTGTTTTCCACCGGCGCATGCTTTAGCTGATCATGAGACCATTTTTAAAGACGATAGTCTTTCTTGGGAACCTTCGTCGCAAAAATTCTGGTCTGTCAGTCTGCCTGTATGTACATTTGTCTGTCCACTCTTAACGGTACTTGAAACGGTCGACTCCATCCGCAGCGCCCACCAGGGTTGCTCAAGATTGAGCGTTATGCTTGTGCAATTGTCAATTAAAAATCAATTATTGCACATGTTTGGGGCACCATAACAACATGTATATATTCTGCATGTGCGTCTTTTACTTGAAAAGGCATACATAACTAATTTTAAGGACCGTAGCGCTTATCACGCTGCGCTGACCATGCAACACTTGCACGGAACGGGGAGAGTTTCTAACGATTTGCTAAGACGAGACGGTGGTGGTACCTACCTGTCGCCTTGCGTTCTACACCTTATCACCTCTGAGATAGGCGCTCACACCCATCTCAGAGCCACGCGCTTTGTTTTCTAAGAAAACTGCCAGATGGCGCTCATGTCTCACGTGTGACGCGACTTGATGCGCTCGTTCGCCTCCGCTGCACGCTCGAGGCACTCTAACGCAATGCCTCCAGAATACCACTCACCGATTTTCTTGCACAGAACATCAAATAAATGTCTTCTTCACTCTCTCCACACGCAAGACTATCGTCTTTCGATGACACTTGCAGAAACATGCAGAAACGGGGCCAATTTTTTTTACAGTCGAAACTCGCAATAACGAAACCCCGCGAGTATGAAATCCCCGCGGCAATGAAATATTTCCGGATCCCCGGCGAACAGAATGTTTTTGGACAGCGATCCCGCATTAACAAATTTTCCACCACGGTGCGGGCCTTATTTTACCTTCCCGCCAAAGGTTAACTGTCGAAAATATGCTCGTATGCGTGTTATGCGCACTCAAAATTTGTAAACGTCTGTTTTTGCCGCGCTAGCGTGGGTACCGCCATTTTTGTTTACTTAAATCGGCGATGGGGTCTGTGTCCGGCAACATGCCTGGCCACACTTCAGCAGGCGATGGCAAATGATCATGCTGGAGTGCAGATGGCGCTGTCGGACGAGCTCAACAGGCCGAAGCAACACCAACAGTTGGAATCAATCAAAATGACGAAGAGAAGACTGGAACTGGTGGCGAAATCGCGATGAAGTTACAATGGCGACGTAGTCCTGTACGAGGAATTGACCGGCGAGGTCATTATAGAAAGCGTGCGCGAAGCTGACGACACTGAGGACCAAGAAGTGATGCACGTGGAGAAACCCAACCCGCGGGTTCTTTTGGATGCGCTGGACACCCTTCGCTCCTTCTTCAACGCACATGACGGCGACGTAGCAATGGACCACTTTTTCCAGTGTAAAGGGAGAGCTTTGAAGTTGTTGCATGGCAAGGGTCGGCAAAGTAAGTTTATCGACTTCTGGCAATAAATTTTCATTCTGCTGGCCGTATCACAGTTTTTATGTCTCATACTCGCGAGTTCGCGAGTTCTCATACTCGCAAGTTTTTATGTCTCATACTCGTGAGTTATGTCTCATACTCGCTAGTCTCATACCCTAGCGAGTTCGCTATTGCAGGTTTCGACATTATATAAATTTATTTTTCAAGCTGGAAGTAGCGAGGCAAGGGTGCTTCAGCTACCATTCATTAGTAACATTAAAGTACATTGCCTAGCGGCTCTTAAGGGCGTCTGTTTCCATGGATTTGCGGCGAAATCGGGATCGGGAATGGGCACACTGCACCCAAAGTTTTCTAATTAACCGAACTTGTCCTGACCGCCGCTTCAAATTATCTGCTCAAACTTGCATTGCAAAATACAGGACTGCGGAAATATCTCGAACTAAGTAGGATTTTGAAATAACCTAGTTCGAATTAGCGAGGTCTTTCTGTAAGTGAATTTGAGAGGCATCCATCTAAACGTACAGTGGAGTCTCAGTGATGTGAAATCGCAGCAGATACGTATTTGTGAAATTCCCCAGCCAAATTAATGTGTTCATTGGGGCGAAATTTGAATGTTCCGAACATTTTTCCCAACCGCAGAGTGTGATAGGAACTTTAGCGTGTGTTCGCCTGCTCCATGCTATTATGAGACGGCAACGCCGATGTTTGCTCTTCCGCTTGGACCCCCTCCCCCTCTTGTTTTTCGTGGTGTTTTTTTTTTCTTTTGGCTCGTGGATTTGACTTATGGTGACAAAACCTAATTATGCTTATTGCTAAAGGCAAATCCATCATTGCTACAAATTAAAAAAAAAAAACGCTACTCCGCCCCTTCTTTCCAGCTTGGGGGCTTTGCCTCTGTGTCCAGGTTGGCAGGTTTGTCGTTAGTCGTTGTCAAGGCAAGGTGCACAGAATACGCGACGGCTAGTAGTTTTTCTTTTTTTCTGGAAAGTACATTTTAGAGGTGCGCAAAATAGGGGGAGATGCAAATACGTAGTAAATACAGCGAATCAGACACAATACAATCCACATCTTAAAGGGTGAAGTCAGTAAATACAGCTCTTCAGGTCGATCTAATTGAATTCAATGCCCATGTTAAGCGGCGTGGGCTGGAGCCAATTATAGTGGACTAGAATATACTCCAGTGGTGGAATGTCCTCTCGTGTCCTCCTTTTATATACTCCCGTGTCCTCCTTTTACACAGATGCCCCGAGTTGCACTACTGTTACGTTTCCTAGCAACTTTGACTGCGTTGTCGAACTATCGCAGGCTTCATACTTTAATCTGCAGTTAATTTGAGCTTGCGTGTTTGATTCCTGCTTCTTCCGAACATCAAACTGCCAACTTGCTTCCTGCCTGGTTTGGAGGTATTATTTTGGCCAGATATACATTTTTTTTTTCACATTTACCATAACACGCTCGGAACATTTCGAGGGGTCACGATAAATACGTTTACTTATTTTATATGAGCGTATGACATCTTTTTTGTTTGCCACTTGAGGGTTTGTTTCCAGTGGACAGAGTGTTCCACACAGACGTTACGGCCATAGAATTTGCTTTTAATTATCATGGAAAACCTAAAAGAGTCTGGGAGTTTAGAAAAATTGAATTGGTAGACACCCTGATCACTGTGAGTGTACTACGGTTATCAAGAAATGCCTTTAGAGTGCCGAGTTAGTTTTGTTTTCAAAGAGCACCAAACTAGGCGGGAGCAGTTCCCGTTAGTGGCTTGGTAAATACAGCTGGCCACCTGACCACACAAAACTGTTACGTGGGTGCCGCACTGACCAGCCAACACAAACTCGTGACATAGGTTTGTTTATGCTGACACCGCGTAGTGAGATGCGTTAGGTGCTCCACATCTCGCTCAGTCATAGTACATGCACTTTGTCATGCCATCACCTTATTATATATTAATTCTATATTAATTCTTGGTATTTTCTAGATGCTGTGTATGTCTCCACATAAAGCTATCTCACTCATTATCTTGCCTTAGAAATTTTGGGCCAGTGCTCCTTTAAGTTGAGTGATTGCAGAGGCGCATGGGGAAAAGCTTGATGGGTTAGGTTAGGCCGTATTCTCTTACTTAGGTTTATCTAGCTGCTAGGAAAACTCGCTAGCAAAGCTCCGTGGCTGACTGAGCAAGTCGGTTATTGAGCGTGGACCGACCTTCTTTGCCCTGCGATGTCTGTTTAGGCTGCTTGAGAACAAAGTTGAAAAGCCTTTGTGCTGCTGCCACACGTAGGCACATCAAATATTCTTCCTCATTATCTTTTTCTTCGTTTTTTTTTTCCTTCAGTTTGCTGTAGTACAGCTGTAAATTCATGTACAGCCTCACTTTTCAATTATGGACAGTTTGGCATGGTGTCCTGCGTTTCAAAGGTCATTGCTCCTGTTGAGGACACTAAGTGGTGTGCACATTTTTTTTAGCTTCTGTGTACATTTTAAGGTAGTGAATGCTTGTTTTATGGCTACCTCTTTATAGGCACTGTTCGCTGAAAGTCATGTCTACATGCAGTTTGAAGTGTCGGAAGCCCATTTCTTCTTGCAAAAATTTCATTTTCGTATACGTTTTTGTATGCCAATCGTAATGCGATGCCTAAATGCTCTTGTAGCCTGCGGCTTTAACACAGCAATGCAAGGGCATGGTTCAAAGCAGTCAATGCATATTTCGTTTATGAAATCAACATAATGCTGCCACGAAATAGTGTGCATAAAAACTGAAGCTTGACGCACCACACGCTAGAAGCGATGTGGAGCCATGCTCACATATTCATTTTGCGACACTGTTTACACTGCCACCGTTGCAGTTGACTTGCAATAAGTGGTAGACAAATAATTTGCATGTTGCAAACTATGGTCTTGAATATGAACTAGCTCTTAGCACCGCGATGTGGGGCAGTGATAATAAGCCTTGAGTATCACTACTGCATCATTCTCTCTCTGCTCCTAAACAACCAGCATTTGGTGGTCTTTTCTATATTTTACCCGTGTTTCTTTAAGCAGTACTTTAAGTGCAATAGCGTATTTGTGACACATTCGTTAATTTTTCTCAATTAGTTTCTCGGTATACACATCAACTGTGTCGCAAGGAGAAGAATGTCTGTGCACATAACATTGGCTATTTCAAGCTCCTCTAAAATGCCTATGAAAAGTAAAGTTGTGAAGTGCCGATCATGCCATTATTCATCATCTTTCGATGTAAAGAAGTGCTCACTGCATATTGTGAAGTGATAGTCGCACCTAGCTGCTGCACACTTTGTTGATGCGGAGGCTGATGATGAAAATAATCAGTTATATCTGAGCGCTTTGTAATGGGTGGACAAGTTTATATTATCCACTTGTGGCATAGTTCCCACACTGCGGCTCCTGGTGTGATTCTGCACTTCTGCCGTGCAGTATTATACTCCAGTCCCACTGGAAAATTTACTGTCATTAAAAGCGAGTACACTTATGCCCCCCAGCATGTCACTTTTATTGAGTGCTGCTACACAAGATGAGAAAGTGTACTTCGGAAATATTGATCATGGCAGTGCGTAATTGAGTAGCACAACAGGTAGGCAAGTTATCTGTTTTAAGTCGCACATCAGATAGACAAATTATCAGCAAGTGTTCTGTTCTTGGTATTGTGAAAGAGTAATTTAGCATAGTGAGAAAAATCGTTTTTCGTCTTTGAGTTGCTAAAATCTACATTAGTTGTCCGTCGTGGTATGCATGCCAAGGTTGAAGATGCAGGTTTTAATCATGGATTTGGCCGATGCTGTTAGGTGGGGCTAAATGCAGTAACAATCCTGATTTAGTTCTATGTTAATGAACCACAGGTGGTAAAAGTTAGTATATAGTCTCCCACTGTGATTGTAGTGGGAGTTGTTTTGTGTTGCAGGGGTAAAAAAGCTGCGCCATCTTGCGCTGAGCCATCCTTGTTGCCCCGAATTAGTTTATCTGCACCACACGATTCGAATTTAACCGCAAGGTGTGACAGCCATCAAGCCCCGTGACCGAAAATGTGGCTGAAACATTGTCTTTTTGGTTTCTTCGAAGCTGCTATAGCTTCAGTTTTGTCAAGGCTGGGATTGCTCGAGGAGCAGCTGTGAACTTTGATTCTGAGGGAATTCTCGCAATCACTGGTGCGTGCACTAACTCGGCAGCCATCAACGCTAATGGCTTCAGGACCTTTCCACGAACTGCGCTATTAACACGAAAAGACTGCCGATAGAGCATCTATCCCTGGTGTAGCCGTATTCTCTTACACCAGCGTTTTCTATAGTTACAAGATATCAGATCCAAAAAAGTTAGCTGCCAGCTTTAATTACTTTGTATGACATAAAGCTTCTTGCTGTTGCATTCGTTGCTTTGCCGTTGATTTTTTTTTCAACTCTATGGCAGCGCACAGAAAAAAAAGAAAAGGGGCTCAAAAGAAGCAGGGATAGTGTCCAGCTCCCAGAACAAGTTAACACAGGTGCACAGTTAAGACTGCTTATCAAGCACGCATACCCATTCTTGTTCATTTCACTGCTGGGCTCCATTCAGTGGCACTTATCGACTCTGCATTTGACGCTTGTGCATTCAGGTTTAACAGACGGTTTGTTAAACCTGAATGCACAAACGGCTGCACATAGCTGAAAAAGTCGCAGCTTAATCACAAGAGTAAAGCAATGAATGCGATAGGAACAAACACTGATTTCGTGTAAGAATCCGATCTCGTGTAACTCTACAAAACACGTGTAGGAGAGCATGGTCACTTGAGGTTAAGCAACAGTTTTTGGACAGTCTCTTCGTGATGAGAGCGCAGCACATAGAATTGTATGCACGCCACACTCATGGCTGCCGAGCTAGCATGCGCGGATCACAGTCGTGCCATTAGAAGCTAAGTTTCATACTTGCTCTTTTTTTTTCATACTTTTGCCTGCTTCATATTTTTTCATACTTTTGCCTGCTTCCAGGACTGCTCCCAAACCAATGTACCTGTTTTAGTCTTGAACATACTGTATGGAACTTGTGGCATGGTTATTAACATACCTGTTACCTGTCTTAATGGCTAAAAGCTTGCTTCATTTGTATTAGTTCATTCTGGGTACATTTAACCTTGGCAACAACAACTACTGTATGTAGAGCCTAATGCAAAATAGAAAAGGGGCCATGGGAATCTCCACCATCTGGCTGAGAGTTTATTTTTTCCAATGGGCTGTACTCGTATAGCCTTAAAAGTTCACGGGGGTGACATGTTGGTTAAACTGGAAAGCTCTCATGCCTCTTGTCAGCTAGTCTCCATGTTTGGTGGAGAAGTAACATCGGCAAGAATAGCATTCCTTTGATCATTATACAAATAAGTGCCGATAATACTTTGGGAATGACACTCAAGACTTTTGAGTGGCTTGGTAGGTGACATCTACAAAGTAGTGTAAGGATAAAGGATTGCTGATATTGACTGCATATGTCTTGCATTTCGGGCTTGCTGTGCTTGCTTGGATGGAACGGCAGGCAAACAGAACATCCCGACCAACACTCATTCATTTGAATGCCTTCTGTGCTACCGTCTGGGCATAGGCCCGTTGTTTAGGAACTGGTGAATTTCACGCAATTTTCATAGTTGCCCCAAGTGTGCAGTGTGATGCGGTATTGCAGTTGCTCTGTGCAGTACTATTCCAAGAAAACTGTCTGTGCTGCACTATGTACCATCTCTGCTTCCTTCCTTCATGCTCCAGGCGGACCTGACTTGAAGGGCTTTGAGGTGTGCCTGTGCATCGAGGAGTTTGCGCACGCCTGCTCAGGAATCTGTCTCGCTTTGACGGGTTCAGAGCTTGGGGTAGGCTGCCTTTATTCCACTACCTCTGAAGACTCACTCAGGGAAGGGACAGAAACGGAGCACTTAAAGGGCCCCTAAACCACTTACGATATTTTTTCAAACATTTCAAGTAAAGACACGCATTGTGTGCAAAATGCCGTCGTGATCAACGATCCTACACATGGTAGCACAACGAGTCACCGGCGTACCACAAATTCCAAGAAACAGTCCATTCTCCTCTTCAGGCCTTTCCGACCTCCATGTGATGTTAAAAAGTTTATTCTCTAGCGTGCAGCACATTGATGCTATGATTGGTCGAGGAAGAACCTGTGACGTCTGGTTACTCTGCAAGCACCTGGCCGCTCTGCTTGTTGTTCTTGGCCGTGTTGCCCGCGTATGGGGGGGGGGGTGCTTGCAAATTGGCTGCTGCTTCCCGTAACACAGTGTCTATACCGGCTTAATTCGTATAATCTCAGGCCGGCACAGTGGCAACTATTCGCCAACAAGCACGTAGTTGACGGAGAGATGGAGCCGCAACACTCTGAAGTAAGCGGTGTTTTGAGCAACGCATTGGTGATGAGGTATGCCGCGCTATATCGGGAGGGGCGCTCGGTGAGAAGGCATAGCGGCTTTGGGAGAAAGTATCTATGGAGGGTAACAAAGGGAAGAGCGAAAGGAGTGATCGCCACGTTTCGATAATCAAACTCGTAACTCTGCTATTACGGCACTGGCTTGAAAAATTCTCACGACTCCATGGCCATTGTACACTTGTGCAAAACTTTCACACGACAGAAAATTTTGACCTCTGGGTGGTTTAAGGGCCCTTTAAATGAACGAATGGTGGTTTAAAATGGGGCACTTTTAATGGTGTTGCCTTTCATGAAATACGTGTATTTGCTTCGTAGAATCTGATATGATGCTTTTTATTTTGGGGAGAAAATCTTTTTTTTATTATGGCAACTTATACTTTGAACTTGCAATTCATGTCAGTGATCAGTAACGGTCAGTTTTTGTAAACAGCAAGAAAGATTCTGCTTGTTTGTGAAAGCGAGATTTGAGAGTGTGTTTTGCTGTAATGCTTCATTAGAAATAGGGCCGAGTTTTCTAGCGGAAAATTTTCACAAAACTGCATCAGTGGTTGATGCGCTTTGCATTTTGCTTGTTACAGGTATTGGAAACCATGAATTAATGAGTGAATGGAAGTAGTTGTAAAATGCTTAGGCTTCCTACTTGAGCCTAATGCGGAACATGCATCTGTGAAACGTCATGCAATAGTGTGTCTGCCTTTATGAGGAACTGCTTCTGCAAATATATGCAGTTATATCTTGCGCAGTTATCACTATATTTGCTCTTTAGCTAAGTTTGAAGTAAAAAAAAAAAGCATTTTAATCTAAGTCAGCTACATTTTTTTGTGTCAGAGACTGAATTTTAAATTTAAGCTTTGCAAACACGGTAAGTTACAAAAAAATTCTTATTTTGGGCATAATAGCTCTTTATCTTTTTGCTGAGCTTACTTTGGCTGAGCTTGCTTGCACTGAGCTTGCTTTGGACTGGGTGGGCAGCACAGCTGTCTCATTGCTCATGAGCACAAGGTTCATGACGCAAGAAGAAAGTTTCTTGCAAAAATGACAAGGCTTGACCATTGCTGCATGCTCACTGTATTGGTTGTGAATGTGGTGTTGTCTCTTTAACTCACAAGACAGGAACAACTATTTTCAGGATCAATGCATTGCAAGGACTTATTTCATCACCTTTTCTTGAGCACAAGGGATCTTCTTTCGGAAGCTGCAAGGGGAACCATTCGACTGAAGAGAGTGCCACTGTAGCAGATGCTCTAGATTAAAATGGTCGCTGAAGCATGAATTAGTTTAACTGTGGAGCTGTATTGTATTTTAGGCGCCATTCAGTAGGTGGTGATGCAGTTCTAGTTGTTTCACGTGTTGCTTTGTAAAACTTGTTGGTTTCGATCACAAGAGCATAACTGTAGCTTCTTGTTTTGTTGGCAAAGTCCTGAGAGGGTTGAATCCTACTGACTCTTAGAAGCCAAATATAGACTCAGTTCCTGAATATTTTTACTGATCAAGAGGTGGTAATAAAAAAAGTTAGATGAATTTTACAGCATTATAACTCAAGGGAAAGTATAGCATCAGAACTTTGGCACTTTTTGAGCTGATGTTTAGAGCAGACATACATGATCATTGGGTTTTGTGAAATTGATATATATATTATTAATGTATACTGCAAAAGTTTTGTGCAGATTAGCAACATTCTATTCAAAAAGATTGCATTTTAAGTGTTGGTTCTATCTGCTTCAGATGCTCTGACAGAACAGCTGTGCCAATTGTGAGAAATTGTGGCAAGCGATGTCCTCTATACTAAGCTGTTCCAAAGCAGCAATTTCAGAACATTGCTCGATGCTCGCAAAAAATAAGTATGAAAGCGACCACGTCAGTAAAGCATAAAGCAAAGCAGAAAGCTTGCTATGGCCGTGGGGAGCTGAATTGAGTGGTCACAGCTGCAGGCATTTGCTGTTTTCGTTGTCACATTTCTATCTTGTTCATATATTAATTAATGAAAAATTGCAAGCAAAAAAAAAAAGCTGGAATGTAGAAAAGAGAACAGAGACGCACTATTTTTTGTTCATTCTCCCATTTCTTTTTTTCTTTTTTGCTGCTTGAAACTCTAAATAATATGCATAAGTAAGCACTTGTCAGACGTTTGCTGCTTCTAATGTTCTGCTTCTGTGCACTCTAATTTATTATGCCTTTGGTGCAATTTTGCATTCCTTGTGTGCTACTGCAGTGTGTAGATCAGTTAAGCAGAGGGGAGAAATACACATGTTGACAGTTGAGGATTGGAGAGCAGACTAAAGTTTATATATTACATAAGAGCCTGCGTCTCGGAGTTTGGTGAGAAAAGCTGTGTTCGGGCCATTGCCCCACTACAAAGGGAAGCTGACGGAAATTGGAAATGGGAAAACTAGTCCGTGGAAGAGAGAGGGCAACTTTCCAACTTTCCATAAAATACTGGTCCTTCATGGTAGTCGCAGTGAGCACTTGACTCTTAGGGGGAAATAAGAAGGAGCAATGATGTTCACTGTGGAAACAAGAAGCAATTTTAGATAGTGTTGTTAATAATGCATCGTGAAAAGATGGAGGCTAGCCACAGCTAGCCACTATTGGGAATCGTTCTTGTGAACTGCAGGATTGGAAGAGGGGTTTTCATGGGTCTAATTAAAATAGCTGTCACACAAAAAACACACTGGTAGGCTGGGTACAGTATACATATAAGAAACCTCAGGACAGGTTCACTTTAACTGTACATGTCATATTTTGTCATCTTTTTTTTTTGCTTACTCGAGGAAATGCATAGTAGAAAACATTCTATAGAAATCAATTACTATACTAGGAATTTTTATTTAGAGTGAATTTTTCAAGGTTGTTAAAGAATTGCAGAAAGTAATGAATGACAGCTTCATAAGAAGCAAAAGGTCGTATAGTAGCTGACAGCTGCCTTATGTAGGTAATTACATAGTGAAGACTTGTACATAGGCACAGTAATTCCAGTCTCTAATAGTGAAATAAGAAAATGAGTTAACATGTTTGTTAGTTCATCAGGATGAAACAGTGACATTTTTATCTGTGATAGTGGTGTACATTATTAGAAATCATTCTAAATTTTATCGATGCAGTATATGTTATAAAGCTCGCATAAGTAAAACATGACTGCCTAAAGAAAAGTTGGGAATATCTCGCGCTTTCTTCATTCCTGAAGTGCTTGCAGTGATAGAGCAGTTTGGGTTAGTGTGCAGATTCTGGACACACAATATGTACTGAAGTTTACGGCGCAGGAAGTTCTTGTGAAAAAGCTATAACCAGTTGTTCATACATTCGCTTAAGAAAGGAGGAGTTATGAGAAGAAAGAACTGAGGGGGCCTTTGAAACACTGGAGCATTCCTTTTAAATCGCTGTTTGCCCACTCGTGGTTACGCACGATCGTGTTGCGAGTTGAGAAAACGCCACTTTAATAGCATGGAAAAGCATAAAGTGCTGCAATAACATTGTGTAACTAGGCCATTTTAAGCTATTAATTGGCAAAGCTGTAGCAGCACCTCTGGAACAGTCTTAGCTTTTTCTGTGAGTGCAACAGTGTCGACAATGATACCTCTTACCTGTGCACTCGGTTTGTGTGCTAGCGAAAACCAGACAAAGTAAGGATTTGCGGTTTGCTGAGGTACTCGATGTCATGCAGCCAACATGGCTCCAATTGGCCGTCCTTCTGAATTATAGCTCGGGGGGAGCAGCACAGCTATTGTTTCTTTCCAATATCTTATTATCTGGTCAACTTGTTATCCGTGATGTTGTAAAGAACAGTGTTGGGCTGCTCAAGGTCTAAGTAACAAAAAATGAAGCTTTCAGTGTGGCATGCAAGCCACCGATACACCAACTATTTGGTATAATTTAAAAAAGGAGGAGTAAAATGCTGAAAGAAATAGTTCGTGGGGTGCATTTGCCTCAGAGTCTGAAATGCTACAAGTAAAAAAAAAAATGTTTGAGCTCTCTGAGAGAACTTGCTGACAGATTTCGTGTCGAGGACTCTAATAGCCATGTTAAACATCTTCCGCAGGACATCATATTCTAGTGAATGACACAGTGTGCATCCTTTTCGAAAGATGGAAAGAGGTGCATGAAATGTATTTTCTGATTAGGTGGGGTTCGAAATGATTGAAATTTGAGTTAAACCTCAGTGGCACCTAGGCTTTTGAGGAAATCAAACATGTCTCTTGCTTCTGTTTTGTAAAGGGGTGCATGATTGGCATGCCAGAGACTGTTTTCCTAGACAGGAAGAGCATAAAATCCCTTTTTTGTTATGTTTATTCAGCAAACACCAGTCATTCTTTGCGGCAGTGAAGAGCAGAAAAAAAAGTATCTCGGTCGCCTCACGGAGGAACCCTTGCTTGCAGTAAGTGATTTTACCATCGTTGTATGTTTTGTCTTTGATAATCAAGTGGCACAGCAGTGTAACTTTTTCTGTCAGTTTCAAGTGCTGGCATCTTTCTGATAAGGTCTCTCGAGGCTGTATTTAAACGGACTTGTTTTGTTCATTTTGGCTGTAGACTGGGCTATTAACTCGGTTATCTGAGAGGTGCAATTAAATCTCAGCATAGCGTAGTCAATGAAATTTTCAGTTGCTTTATCACATCAACATTTAGTTAATTGAAGTTTGACCTTTTATGCACGATTGCCGAAACATGTTACATTAAAAAGTAAACCTTTACGTGAGATGTCGTGTCTATGACTTGATACCTGTGCCAGCGAAGGGCTCCACACAGTGTCTCAGTCTTACTTGAAGCTGGAAGAAAAGTGCAGGTTTGGTACTTTGCTGCAATATGTACTAAATAGACCAATCAAAGCAACACTGCTTTTTCTAAAACTCTGTTGGACAAAACTGCGACAGTTATGATCATAGATAGCACAAAATGACTTAGTTTTAAAGTCGCATAGATTGAAAACAAAGTGACTTTTTATGGCAACCGTTGCGGCAATGCGATAGCAATAAAGACTTGAAAAGGCTTAGTTTTGAAGTCGCGCAGATTGAAAACAAAGCGACTGTTTGTGGCAACCGTCGTGGCAATGCGATAGCAATAAAGACTTGAAAAAGGCAAGAAGCGTTTTGGCATTCCTGTCCTAAGAATCTAATAGCAAGCAAAGCCAAAGCTTTGACCCACGCTTTCGCGACAGCCAGCTGCGCCGTGCCGTTTGTTCACATGGGAAGACATACGCGAGTTGTTTTGACGGAAATAGATTTTTTGGCTATAATTGTTTTGATGACGCGAAATTTCGGGAGCATTTGCGCTCCCCCTTTGAACTCTCACCTTAGTGGGAAACCTTACCTTTGTGTGTCCGGCCACTCTAAGCCATTATGAGACCGAAACGCCAATATTTGCGCTTGCATTTGGGACCCCCCCCCCCCTTGTTTTTTGCGACTTTCATTCTTTTCTCTTAGTGGCAAAAATGGGGTAAAATATTTCAGCGTGTCGATTTGGCCTATGGTGGCAAAACATGATTATGCTTGTCGCCAAAGAAAAATCGATCACACCTACAATTAAAAAAAAAGGTAACTCATCCCCCTCTTTGTCACCCTTCTCTGCTCGGGGTTTATAAATTTCTCTGTTGCCAGGTTGGCAGGTATGCATTGGCGTTCTCCGCATTTTGTTTTGTTACGTCACACTTACATATGTTCAAAGACCCAGTGTGGCAAGGCCTTGTTCGGCATTGCGAATTTTGATCACCACAAAGGATTGGTCTAACAGAAGTTTTGCAAGGTGGCTTTATCACAGAATGCCAACCTACTTGTATGACAGCGGGTCACTGTGGTTAGCTTAGAAAAATTTCGGTCATCTACTTCAGAAATTCGTCGTAGCAGTACACTAAAAAAAAAACTGCTGTTTATGGTAACAGTACATGTTTCAATTGCTTTCACTGGGAATTCATTCTATTCATCAGAGCAGCATCTTTCTTATTTATGGAAATGAAAAAGTGGCCTTTACGATATTGAACTATGAGGGCAGATGTTGTTCTTTCTTGCCTATAAAGATTGCTTGCCAGGTCAGCACTATCGTTGACATTAGTTTCCAAAATAATCACTTGCAAGATAAGTTAAAGCTCAGTTAGTTGAGTACTACGGCCTCTATGACTATACTTGCTTGCCACGTGACACCATAGTAATAACAAAAACACAACATCAAAGGCTGGCTTGGGTGGTTTGAAACGTGGGACTGCATTGGTCACTGAAAGCATTATGGCACCTGCAGACGTGCTGTACATCTCCTCCACTCCAAAAGTGAGCATTCATGTTTCCTCCCAACAACACTGGTGGAAAAGCTGCCCTGTGCGCTGCTTGCGTTTTGTAAAATGTGTTTGCATGTTCTGTGTGCAATTCAAAATGATTTGTTCACTAGCGCCGACAAGCTTCCATTTTTTACCTCGGTCACTGGTCATCCCTCATAGCAACAGGCAAGCTTGGTTACACCTAAATGACAAATGAATGCACTTTTTTATACAGTTCAATCCACTTATAATGGTGTTCAAGTGTCAAGGAAATCCCATCCTTGTTACCAATAATTCTTATAAGCAGATTGGTAATAAAAGACGGCAGAACGATAAAAGTATTTTGTTTGTATGCAAGTAAGGTAGTACACTATGTACTATTTGCTTGCAGAAAAGCCATAGTTTGTCAGCTTTGATTGCTCCATGCAAAGCTGGCGCAAATCTTTCTGTGAAGCATCTGTGTGCTCCACTAACAGGGCCGTTGCTTTCATCACTGTTTGCAGCACGGTGCAGTCGGCACTGCGAGCCATTTTCAGTGCGGGCTGTCGATGATTTCAATTGCTATATCTGATATTGTGGCACTGGAGCATTATAATAAACGATTTATTTTATCATAGAATGCATAGAAAGTTGGATGGTGTCATCGTTGTTTATCGTTTCATCTGATAACAATGTTGTACCGTATTTACATGCATAATTTGTGCACCCCTAATATTTAGCCATCGTTTCAGAAAAATATTTACTCACATATTTTGTGCTCCCCGATTTGCCTGAGCCAGCTCGCCGGCACGCGCATCTTCAGACCTTTCGGTGCCTTGAACGGGCACCTCACGGAGCAGGGGAATGAAATCAAATTGGTGGTGAGCGCGAAGCCCCTATTTCTGAGGACTTCCTCCGAAGTAGGGTCCCTAGAACACAGTACCCACCGAAACTGCTCGAGCGTTTGCCTCCCTCCCCCTATCTCTACAATCTCTACCATGAGAACGTAGGCTCGCTTGACGACACGAACAACTTTCTGCATAGGAGGCGTGCGAGAGCCTGTCACGCCAACTGTTCCCTCGTTCCCTCCGCACTACAACGCACACTTAGTTGATTTCCGAAGTTTAGGCTTTGCCATGAATCCGTCGCATTTTTACTGTTCTCTTGTGATAGGATACGGTAATTCTATATATACGGCAAAATTCAATCTCGCTGTTGTGAACTTGGTCGAAGAAAACAAACAGTGTCGCTGCTAAGCACTTTAGCGTGAACTTCAACGTGTAATCGGTCAGTGCAATCGGTATAGGGGAAAGCAGAGTGCTGGCTTGCTAATACAAGTTTTCTGCCGTTGAAGAAGAACTTTTCAATTATATGCGAACGCTTAGGTCCTTTGGTATGGCCGTGTCGTGGGACCTAGTTTCTCCCAGCATTGTCGGGAGGAGCTTCAAGGAAATGGGGCATGTGTACACGCTTGAAAGAACCGAGGAAAGTGCGCTTGGGGAAGGCGGTGACAGCGGCCGCGACGGTGATTCCCAATCGCACTTCGCGATGAGTGATTCCCGCTAGACCACGCGTGACCGGATCTGACTGGTTAAAATATGTGCAAAATCTTTCAAAATTAACAAGTACACTTCGTTTGTGCTCCAGTTTATTTATTTAACGTATATACTGCGCTAGTTAGCACTATGACACAATATTTCATAAGCGCTCCCGAAATCCCCTCGTAATTTGCACCCTCCACTCTCAGGGTCCCAATATCTTGAAAAAAAAGTGCACAAATTATGTGAGTAAATACGGTAAGTGGACGCACCTGTATTTAGGTTAAAAGCTAGGTGTTCTATAAGCATATAATTGTAAAAAGTTAAATACCCAGTTGTCCTGGCTATGAAGACCTCTTTTGTGGCCATCGTGCTGCTAACATGGCAGAAGAGAACTGAATTCGACCCCAGTAGGCACTCTGCTGGTAAATTGCGATTTAATTTCTATCACAGCTTTTGTGCACAGTTTATTTGCTTAATTAACTGTACTTATTAGAATCATTTCACATATTTCTTCTTCCAGCACGCATGACTTACGTATATGTGAAAATATTCATTGTAGAAGATGCAGGGACGTAAATGTAAAGAAATAAAAGCATCTTATACATGGGAGAATATGCTCATTGAAACAGTTTTCACTAGATCGAAGGAGTTTGGCAGTTTGGCCAAATGGTTTGGTTATATGAATTATCATTGATAAGGTAGTTCAAAAAACGACAGGAAGGGGAAGATGGAAGTTCGCAAAAGAAAAAAAAAAATGCTTAAACAGGTTGTATGCTTGAGCTGATATTTCAACAAGTGGACTTGTCAAAACATCGGCTTGAACACACAACCCCAGTTTAGAAATTTTTTTCATCATTGATAAGGTAGGTAATTCTTTACATAGAACTCTGATGCCAAACTGCTATTATGTAATTTATAAAGACCAAGTCATGTCAAGAGAAGTGAATGTCTGCCTTTTATTTAAAGATAGGCCTTCTTCAGCCTGATTCGTCAGTTATGTTGGGCATTGTAAAAATTAGCAAGCTGCAACTTGGTGCTTCTTGTAAAGTTTTGCTCCATATAATCATTGCACCCTGAAGTGTCTGTCATTTAGGATTTCCCCTGCATGCTAAGTGTCTGACATAGGATTTCCCCTGCATGCTAAGTGTTTACAACTTCTGTATTCCTTGTTACATTTGCTTGCCTTTCTTTCTTTTTTTACTACAATGTAGAGTGAATAGATGAGCTTGACTTTATATATTCTAATGCTCACAAATGCCCCGTGGGTATTCTCTTGAGTTAATAAATAAATCAATGTGACAGCTTTTGTTCATGCCTGTTGCCAACATTCCTTAAAGAGGTTTCTGATTTGACAAGAGACCTAACTGGTGCTGTGCAGGCATACTGTGTGACTGAGCCCAGTGCCGGCTCCGATGTGGCCAGCATTAAGACGCGAGCCGAACGAAAGGGCGACAAGTGGGTCCTCAACGGCCAGAAGATGTGGATCACAAATGGAGGTGTTGCCAACTGGTAAGGAAAGGAAAGGCCTTCATAATCTCTTGTAGCCCCGTACATGATCACATCCGTGCTGTTCTTTTGCATGCAATTTGATAGATGTTACAAATGTTCGATACAGTCAATAACTTGACAATATGTCTGAGATTGGCTGCGATCTCTCCCATTTTTGTCGTGTGGAAGAAGAATGAAGGTTGTCACTTGAGTAGCCTAATGGTGGCTTGTTAGTTGTAGCGTTTGTACAGGGTAAATCCGTACCTCTACCATTAGAAGGTTTTAAAATCACTTCATTCTGCCGCCTACCATCCCAGCTAACCCAAAGGGGAGGGAGTCACTAGTCTGCACAGTGCTGTTAAAAATAGTACACCCCCCCCCCCCCCCAAAAAGTGCAGAGTGTGCTAGTGTGCCATTTTTGTGCTTGTAGAAGTGTCAGCCTAGTGCACTCCTGCATTTTGACTTGTCTTGTCACATTATTGGACTATGGCCACAAGTAACTGCTATCACAGTCAAATTGTGAATGCTGCGCAAACTTAGGCCTTGCTAAAAGTGAAATTGCATGTTGGCTATGCATGCATAACAAACATTTTTCTGGTCTCACGGGGATACAGGGGATGCTTGCCCGCAGTCTAGATGAATTCAAGGCAGGTCTGGTTATGAGTGTTTCAAAACGCAATCTGAACACTGCTCATACGTGTGGGAAAAGTTTGTCATAATGGTTGAGGGTGTATGTCTCCATTATCAGTGGCTAACAATCAGTTGGAAATCTTAATTCTTTATTGATATTGAAATCATGCAAAGGGTGCAGTAAAATTAGGATTTTATGAGACCAAACAAAAGTTGGCGATTAACAAAGCGCCATAACATTGAGGATGCCAAGGCAATGACAAACAAATGCTGACTACATCACCAAACCTGTATTTCAGATGCATGCACTAATCCTGTTCTCGTGCATAAAAGCAATATGAAAGATGAAACGCTCATGACCTCACAACTTGACAACACTGCCACGCTGGAGGTCACACACCTCTCCTTCTCTTTCATGTGCATAATTTTTTTTGTTAGTAGCCAAGCTTTTCATGTGTCTATGCTGGTATAACTAGAAAGTTTGACGGTAATTTGTCAACTGCAGTAGTCACTTTTTGTCCTTGAGCCTCTTCCACCATCTTTGTAGCGCTGTGGCTTATTGCAATGGGCCAAAATGAAGCTATTGAGAACAGACTTCACTTCGTATCAAACTGTGGTCAAGAGTGATACTGCAGATAATGCCCATGCAATTTGGAAACTGCGAGCATAACCTTCGTATACCATTTCGGAACGAAGCTACGTTTTGCCAGAGCATGTGTGCATGAAACCCAGGTCACTAATATAATATAATGAATAGTGACCATTCTCAATTCGTACGACCTGGCAAAGGGACATGGCTATAACATGTCAACGACGCCCCGTCTACCAAAACTTGTCGCGGCTGTAGAGGAAGCCCTCCAAAGCGTGAGAACGGACGCCAAAGAAGAAATTAGGCTGAAATCAATTGAGATCCTTTCGAAATTCCCGTCACAAAGAAAAAAGAACTTGACCATAGAGGAGAACCAGGCACTTTGGGAACTACGACGGGATCGAAGCATTGTCATCTTGCCCGCCGACAAGGGCAGTTCGACGGCGGTGTTGGACAGCGGAGACTACGATCGGAAGGTTTCAGCTCTTTTAGAAGGGGACGCATACACGCAGCTAGTAAAGCACCTAACGAAGCAAACACAGACACAGCTAAACAAGCTGCTCGCGGAAATTTTCAAGCATTACCCGGATCTCGGAACACTTTACCTGCGACTAATTTGCCGTAATAGATCCGCACCGAGTTTTTTTGGATTACCAAAAATTCACAAGCCTGACGAATTCGACATGCCAAAATCGACAATCCAGAACGCTAATCACCGGTGATCGTTTTGAAATACCGTAATTACTAGAATGTAACGCGCACCTTTTTTCCTGTTAAGCGAGTTCATAAATCGCATGCGCGTTAGAATCGAGTATGAAAAAAAAATGAATACGGTCATTCCATTGCCATCGGCATTTCCAAAATGGTCACCCCTACGTGCGTCGGCATGGCGCGTCGGCTTCCTTCGTGCGCGTCGGCCATTTCTGCCTATGTGTTTCCTATGTGCGGCACTTCGTACGTGTGCTGAGGAGTTCGTCATCTTGTAGTGCATTAGCGTCGACGGCATGGAAGGGCAGACTCCAAAAACCCGAGTGCACCACGATGCCGCTTTTAAAAGAAAAGTCATCGCGTGTGCAGAAACGGACGGAAATCGGGCCGCATCGCGGTCGTTCGGAGTTCCTGAAACGTGCGTGCGGGACTGGTGGAAACAAAAGCAGAAGATTGTCGACAGCAAAGCTTCACGCAAAGGCTTCAGTGGACCACAGCAGGGCCGGTTTCCGCAAATTGAAGAGCTGCTCGGCGAGTATGTGCTTGAGCAGCGAGCGGCACAGCGGCCCGTGACAACAGAACTGCTCCAAGTGTCGGCTATGCAGTTAGCCTTAGAAAAAGGGCTAACTGCAGAGCCAGTTAAAAGCGAGCAGTTTAAAGTGAGCAGGTGCTGGCTAACTAACTTTATGAAGAGGAAAGGCTTTTCCCTCCGAAGGCGAACGGGCACATGCGAAAAGTTTCTGGAGGAGTACGATGAAAAGCTTCGCAGTTTTCGGAGGTTCGTCCTAAACTTGCGGCACAACAACGGCTACCTGCTTGGGCAAATCGGGAATGCCGATCAGACGCCTCTTTACTTCGACATGCCTGGCACCACAACCATCGAGAAGAAAGGGGCGAAACAAGTTCGTGTGCTGACATCGGTCCACGGTAAAACTACAGGGACGGCAATGCTCTGTTATACGTCAGATGGGCACAAGCTTCCCCCGTACCTCATATTTAAATGGAAGACGCTCCCGAAAGAAGTTGTTTTCTCTAGTGGTGTGATCGTGCGGCCCAACGAGAAAAATGGGTGCGCGTTGCAATCGATGTCTTATTTTTTTTTTTTTTTCATTGTGGAAACCGGGTGCGCATTACAATCGAGGGCGCGGTAGAATCGAGTAAATACAGTAGGTATGATAACAAAAAAGTTTAAATTTATTTTTTTATGTAGTTTCACTTGAAGTATTAGAAAAACATACATAGTCAAGAAATATGGGAAGTTGGATTTGATTCGCATTCATACTTTAATATTCGTATTTGCTTTGCAACTAAAACTTTGCAATTCATGCAGCTCTGATTCTGACCTTTTTTTTTTTTTTTCATGACCACATGTATTCGTTAGTGACCATGGTAATTGGAGGGTGCTGTTTCTTTTTGGTTGAATATAGTGTGCTTTTGCTCTTGCGCATTTTCAGCACTTCACTCTTGGTGTGCTGTGAGGATTATCTGAATTAACTGGTGTGCTAGCATGTATATCTGAATCAGCTTGATCGTGACTAGACGACTTCAACTGCAATAAGAAAGTGAACTTCTCTAATGATTAGAAAAGGTGCATCATCTGGCATTAGCGGTGCTTTGTGCCGTGCTCCGAGAATGTTGTTTACTTGATTCTTTTGCCCTGTGGCCGACTCAGCATGGGCCAAATAGTCAGATGTTAAATTGATAGGCTCAGACAGCAGAAGCATTTCACTGCGGTGTGTACCTAGGTATGCATTGTCTTGACAACAAGCTTTGCAAGATCATATAAGGTGCTGCGTAGGTGTCAACCATGACAGAAATACCAGAAGCCGGCAAGGTGTGCGAGCTTATGTGAAGTTGTCAGCAAGTCATTGGTTATGTTATGTTTAGTCATTGTGTTCCTATAATACAGCAGGTGGCTAAAGGCTTCCGATACACGGGGAATTGCTGTCAGTATAGTAATCTTGTAGTGCACTTGCATTTGCCTCGCTCCTATCTTACTTTGCATGCAGGGTTTATGCGGGTCTTTGAAATCCTTGAAAACACTTGAATTCTGAAAGTTTTTTTTTCATGGCCTTGAAAGTGCCTGACTTTTTGCAAATCCTTGAAAATCCTTGAATTTCCTTTTCTTTTTAGAAATGTTGTTGCACATTTCACTGGGTATTATTTGTGATGCCGTGAATGTAGGAGGTGGCATATGTAATGTGCCCATCAGGAAAGAGTTGAACATTAGTAGTTTTTGCGAGGAACCAACGCTGCATTTCTGCAAAGGCAGAAGCTGGAGAATGGGAAACAGAAAAGAAAATGTTGCATTCAGAAGGAGGTCGAAGTGCTTACTAAAAAAAAAAAAAAAAAAAAAACCTAGAAGCCGCTATTATTAAGGAATGAACAGCTACAGCAGACTCATATGCAGAAAAGGCAGAAACTCTTAGTGACCTGACGTGCATCATCAAGTCGGACAGTCTTAGGCCTCGTTCACACAGCCGTCAAACGACCCATCGCGTTGCTGTCAGGTCGAAAAAAATGTAGAAAATATGGGATGAAGCTGTGTACAGACAGACGATGATGGTTGCAAAGCCGACAGCAGGACGTTTTTGTAATCCCTTCCCCCACGAGAATGCAGAGACCCAGTCGTTCTACCCCAGCGTTCTCTGTGCTGCGTTTTTTGTGCTCTCCGCGTTTTCTTCTGTTCGTCAGGTGCGCCGAGGGGGAACTGGCTCTGGTACAATGAGGAGTAGGGCTTCGTCTCCGCACCGGCGTCGGAAATGAAAGCATCGCTTTACGTCGCCGTCAGCCCGTTTTTCAAGAGAAAACCGCTTGTACCTTTTCTTCCCTTACGAAAACCGGTGCCGCGATGGTGATGGGGTGGTTCGTTTGACCGCTGTGTGAACGAGCCCTTAGGAAGACTGCAAAAACCAAGTTCTAGCAGGAGATAGTAGATATTGGTATGAAAATTTAGAAAAAGCACCAAGACGTTCTTCCTTAGTTATTCCTCTCTGAATAAAAGTTTGCAACTTGTCATACTGAAAGTGATTAGCTATGCAACTTTGAGAAACTGATTGAGTTTTCTAGAAAGAAAATGTCATTGGAGGGATGTTTTTGATGTCTGCTGCTTTTACGATGCATTCTAGTTATTTCAAGCCTTCATCCTTTCCTGAACATGCGTTAGTTGGGTTTCTAACAATGTGGTCCTTGAAAATTCGTACACAAAGCCTCGAAAGTCTTTTAAAACCTTTGAATTTTCATTATATAAAAGAGCATAAACCGTGTGCATGTGACATTGCCTACTTTCACACTGTATCTGTCACCGCTGTCAAGGAGAGGCTTCTTCTACTGTTGCCTTTGCCTTGTGTGTTTTCCTTCTTTGTACTCCTACACATTGTACCGTAATTACTCGAATCTAACGCGCACCTTTTTTCCGGTTAAGTGAGTTCATAAATCGCATGCGCGTTAGAATCAAGTACGAACAAAACAATTACGGTCAATCTATTGCCATCGGCAAATCCAAAATGGCCACCCCCTACGTGCGTCGGCATGGCGCGTCAGGCCATTTCTGCTCATGTGTTTCCCATGTGCGGCACTTAGTACGTGTGCTGAGGAGTTCGTCATCTAGTAGTGCATTAGCATCGACGGGGTGGAAGGGCCAACTCCAAAAACTCGAGTGCACCACGATGCCGCTTTTAAAAGAAAAGTCATCGCGTGTGCAGAAACGGACGGAAATCGGGCCGCATCGTGGTCGTTCGGAGTTCCCGAAACGTGCGTGCGGGACCGGCGGAAACAAAAGCAGAAGATTGTCGACAGCAAAGCTTCACGCAAAGGCTTCAGTGGACCACAGCAGGGTCGGTTTCCGCAAATTAAAGAGCTGCTCGGCGAGTATGTGCTTGAGCAGCGAGCGGCACAGCGGCCCGTGACGACAGAACTGCTCCAAGTGCGGGCTATGCAATTAGTCTTAGAAAAAGGTCTAATGCGGAGCCAGTTTATAGCGAGCAGGTGCTGGCTAACTAACTTTATGAAGTGGGAAGGCTTTTCCCTCCAAAGAGGAACATGCATATGCGAAAAGTTTTGCGGAGGAGTACGATGAAAAGCTTCACAGTTTTCAGAGGTTCGTCCTAAACTTGCGGCGCAACAACGGCTACCTGCTTGGGCAAATCGGGAATGCCGATCAGACGCCTCTTTACTTCGACATGCCTGGCACCACAACCATCGAGAAGAAAGGGGCGAAACAAGTTCGTGTGCTGACATCGGTCCACGGCAAAACTACAGTGACGGCAATGCTCTGTTACACATCAGATGGGCACAAGCTTCGCCCGTACCTCATATTTAAATGGAAGACGCTCCCGAAAGGAGTCGTTTTTTCGAGTGGTGTGATCGTGCGGGCCAGCAAGAAAAATGGGTGCGCGTTGCAATCGATGTCTTACTTTTTTTTTTTTTTTCGCAGTGGAAATTGGGTGCGCGTTACAATCGAGGGCGCGGTAGAATCGAGTAAAAAATGCGGTACTTTTATATTTGTTCGACACTTTGCATGGCACTGAAGCAGTTGCAGTCCACTCTTCGTGTTCATTCGTGTCAACAAGATTTTTAACGCAGGTATAAACAACTAGCCCACTGTTCCTTTCATCGTGAATAGTGACTCTTTTCTTCTGAACAATGATGCGAAAATGAAGCAAGAGTGATTAACTTGTGAACAGAGGATTTGTTATTGCTTTGTAATGAAAGTTCATGTAAAAAAAACAACTGCGCAGGTACTTTGTACTGGCACGTTCCAACCCAGACCCTAAGTGCCCGACCTCAAAGGCTTTCACGGCGTTCATCGTGGAGCGGGACACACCAGGAGTCACACCAGGTCGCAAGGCAAGGGTCTTTATTTTGGTCTGTTCAGGTGTATGATTTACTATTTGGTTAGATGACACAGTGACGGCACACCCGCCGGTTCAAATCGTCAGGTAGGGGCCAATGTTATTGACAGAACACATGTAGAAATTCGCAACAATATTTTATTTAGTCATTTATTTATTTGTTTACAGATACTGCTGTCTCATGTTTGAGACATTGCAGGAGTGGTTACAATAAATGAACAAAAACAGCACAAATAAAAAAAACATAAAATTACATAATTAGACACCTGTTCAACAAACAATAAATGATCAAACAAAAGGGACAACAGCAAAATTAAGGACATTAAATACATAATTGGACACTTGTTCAACAAACAGCGCATGCGGTAGTAGTTTCAAAGTAGTGTCCAGATTATTCCAAATGTCAAGTGTGCACGGAAAAAAGGAGTATTTATAACAATCAATAAAACATCTGAATGGCACAATGTTCAACGGATTGTATCCGCGAGTCACCTGGGTAGGATGATTGGTGAACAAAATGGGTGTGGCTATGCGGACGGAATTGTGCACGATGTTATGTAGCATGGTAAGCCCATACGTCTGGAACATGTGTTATGAGCATGGATTACACATACGTCTGTGTTCTAAACAGTTTAGCGATAAAGCATGGTAGTGCTCAGAAGGGGGAAATCACGATCATAATGGTTAAAAATGAATCTAATCACTTTTCGCTGGATGGCTTCAAGTTTATGTCAATTGCAAGATGTGGTGACCACACAACAGGCACATATTCAAGAAGAGGCCTGACCTGTGATTTGAAGGCTATAAGCTTGCATTCTTTTGTGGCGCCTTTTAGCGTTCTTCTTAAGGAGGGAGGCTACCATCGGATACCAACTTTTTCGTTTATTGAGATATCTTAATGAAATTTTCAGGATAGACTTATAGCAAAAGCATTAGAAGAACTACAAAATTTCATCAAGTTATGTTCACTGGTTTTCAAGTTACAGCAGAATATCAGGGTAGTGCACATGGTTCTCTTATTCCAGGCTGGAGAACTTTCAAAAGGTGCTGGAACTGTGAAATTAACTATGATGATTCCCAGATTGATGCTCCAGGGGGTAACAGAGCCCTTTTTTTGAATTTCCTTGCTGAAAAGTTTTAGCAGACCATCAAACTTTGTGTTCGTGATTAGGATATTATCAATCAAATTTTGATTAAATATAATAAATAACACACACAATATATTGAAAAAATGGGCTTGTCACCCCCTCAGAAATTTATTCATGTACATAATCAAAAAAATTGCCCGCAGCTTCCCTCGGGGGAACACTGAGGAGGATGCGGAGCATATAATTGGTTAACGGGGTGTTAAAGTGCGACTTACTTGGGTCGATGGCTAAATTGGTTAACGTGGTTGTGAAATGGGGTGTTAAATTGCGACTTACTTGGGTCGATGGCTAAATTGGTTAACGTGGTTGTAGGAGGGGGTGTTAAATGAGTGAACACGTACACACGTATGCGAAAGGGCGGCGCTGGTCGAAGGGACGTCGATCATTGTGTTTGTGGATTCGTTGGCATTCATTTCACGGCGACTTCGGACGTCGACGCGTCGTACAAACCAACGGACGAGCGGCAACTGAGCGAGCGAGCGCCGACCTTGAGTATATATACAGCGCGACGGCGCATGCGCTGTCAGCTGTCGAATGTTCTCGAAGGAGAAGCGCGCGCGCGGCACAGATGGCGACGGCGCGACGGCGCATGCGCTGTCAGCTGTCGAATGTTCGCGGCACAGATGGTGGGCGACGGCGCGACGGCGCATGCGCGCGCGTCAGCTGTCGAATGTTCGAGAAGCGGTGCGGACGGCGCGGACGGCGCACTACAAGGCGCGAGTATAAGATGCTTCCGCATCTAAAAGACTTATGAAAATCCAATGAGTGGTTCCAGAGATATGGCTGGAATAAGCAGCCTCACTAGCCAAAAAAGTCATTTTGAGAAAACGACGTTTGAAAGTTTTGAGCACATAGGCAGTTCTAAAATGAACCTGCAGCGTAACTGGAGGTGTCCTTTGGCACTCTCTTTCTTTGCCGCCTTTCCATCTTCTCTAGGGATCGCTTCTTAGCCTTTTTCAAGCGCAGAGAATCTTTCTCGGCTGCCCGTTGAATGGCCAGGTGGCCAGGTCTTAGCCCCACTGATGAAGCTAGCTCTTGGGTGGCCCTGTAGCAGCCAGCATTGTATCTTAGCACTGCATCATGCAGTGCTGTCTCCACAGCAGTCAGTGACGCATGCTGCTCTTTGGGCATGAGGGACCACAGCACAGAGTGAAAGGACTCTGATGCATTCTGCGTCTTTGCTCCCAGGCAGCGTTGCAGAAGAGAAGCCTGTGAGAGCCTCTCATAAATGGGTAGAAGTGCATCTGCAACATAGCGTGGCAGCTTGTACGAATGCTTCGGAGGTGAAACACCGGTAATTTTGCTGGCATTGTGACGACACCAGGAGTCTGCACCCTCTGGGCACAAGTCGTGGTGCGGCTCCTCATCCGTCGACGTCACATGGTGGTACGATGCCATCACTGCCCGCCGCATTGCAGCCACATCATCGGAATTGTTCCGTAGGGCCCAGCCATAATAATCTGTCAACTTGTCGATGAGGGCCTTTGTCAGCCTGCCCTTCCCTCCCAAAGCCTTGTCACTTTTCTGCACAAGGTTGCGAAGTGCAGTCCCCATCCTCTTCTGAACGTGGTTCAGGCATTCCTCTTTTGAAATGGGGACTAGTCCATAAACATTTTCTTGTACAAGGGCAGAGAAGGTGGCACTATCTCCATCAGACACGAGCGTTGTGTAACCGAGGTTGTGCTTCGACAGTGAGCGTGAAGAGAGGATGATAGCTGCCTCAACCTCCATTCTCCCTGATTTAGAGGCGGTGTTTTTCTGGCACACAGGATTCTCCAGCCAGCATGCATAGTCTGCGTCTCCAGGCTTTGGCCCTACTTGGCAACCAAGGCACTGATTAGACAGAACAACGGCGTCTAAGATAAGGCCCGTATGGTATTCGATAATTGCCCCGACTCCAATATGGGATGTGTGCCCACGGTTGTGCCATGTTCCATCATAACAAACTTATATCTCTGGTGAAATATTGATCCATTTCTTTGTAAGTGGCTTTTACAGCAGAAGCAGATTCTGCATAGAAATTTTCTATGCATTGTGTCTGCGGTTCCCTGAATTTCTTCAGGTGCTTCTGAAAGGTCTTGTGATGGAGGCCACGATGGGACACGTTCATCGCTGTCCAAAAGTCATTGAGAGCTGTTTGTCCCTTGCCTATTTGTTTTGTTGCCATAATGGCTCTTACATTCACATCAAAGGCCTTTGTGTCATCCTGACGAGATGAACTTCATGAGCTTGAAACTACTCCACAATACAAGCATACTAGCTCAAGCTTTGCAGCAAGTCCAAGTTGGGTGCCTCCTCGTACCTTCATCCCAATCGCGGTGCACCGGTGGCACGGGGTCCGAGATAGCAGGTCGTCTAGGGCATCCATTTGCACAAGGAAAAATTTTTCGCCTTCACTTGCAGCGGTGGCAGCTTCATGATCGCGCTCCATTGCCTGAAATTTCCGCTCCGTCGCTGGCATAGCGCCAAGTTCTCTTTGCACAGCAGCGCGTTGTTGATCCGCCGCCTCTTTCACCTCGCACATCAGGAAACTTGTTCGCAAATGCACAGTTGACGACGCGATCGCACTCGAGGCCGATGAAAGAGAAGATGCGGAAGCCACTGTCGATGAGCACGAGACACCAGGCGCACTTGTAACGACAAATTCTTGCACCGGCGGAGCAGGAGTCCCGTTGCTAGGCGCGTCGATGCGACCACTCTCTTGCGTAGATGAAGCAGAAGCTGCCCCACAGGTACCGTCGGCGCACGTGCGAGCGGAGAGCCTCGCCGCGCGGACAAGCTTCATAGGTCGCTTCCTTGCACTGAACGATTGTAGCGTCTTCTTTTTCGTTGGGCGCATCGTGAGCGAACACAACAACGGTCTCGTATAGACGGTTGAAAATCGTCTCGTAAAGACGGTTGAAAATCGTTTCGAAGACTGTTGAAACGTGGAGAGTATGCGAACGGCTGCAACGATACACGGAAGCGAGCGGAACACAAAGACGCCGGACGGAGGAGCAGCAGACGAGCGGCCGCATTGGCCGCAATATGCGCAAGAGCGCTACGTCATCGCGCGCAGCAGCCAATGGCAGTCGCGGGCTCCCCCGCGTCCTTGGGGAGCGCGCGCTTCGCCCCAATCCCAGCTGCGCGCCTCAGCCGCGGGAAACTTGAAAGCTCTCGCGAGCCCTCCAATCATGAGCGGCTTGCTCCTCTCCTGCGCTGCCGCCGGCGACGCAGGTGGCGGGAAAGAAAGAGCAAGAATTCACAAACAAAACAACACCAAAATGGCGGCACTCCGTCGAGCGGTCGAGAAACTGCGATCACGCCAAGTTGGGGTATTTTGAGCGCTCGCGCGCCGCTCGAGGGCCGCCGCGGCATGTTCTAAACTTTATTTCAAATGGTTTCGCGACGAATTAGACGTTGATATTTACAGAAAAGGTAGTTCATGACACATACCGCCCAAATATGTGGTTTGCCAAAAATCGACTTTTTCGCGATTTTTCGGTTTTCAAAGGCCGCGTCCTCCCTTAAGTAACCTAATTTCTTAAGTGATTTTTCAGAAATAAGGTCGATGTGTTTGTGCCACTTCAAGTTTGGAGAGAATGCAACACCAAGATACTTCAATTCCTGAACTTTTTCCTGTGTGTGATTGGAGTCACCATATCTAAATTGCAATGGCTCCTTTTTATTTGTAAAAGTTATCATCACAGTTTTCTGAAAATTAAGCTCCATTTGGCAAGTTCTGCTTCATTCGCAAAAGGAAGAAAACACATCATTCAACAAAACTTGGTCAGTCACGCTACGTACATTGGAATACAATACACAGTCATCGGCGTAAAGGCGAAGCTTAACTGGAGTGTTAATGACAACCTGAGTGACATCGTTAACGTGAATTATGTATAAAAGAGGCCCCAAGACAGAGCCTTGTGGAACACCTGAGGAATTATGAGCTTGTGACGACTGTTCGTGGTTGTAGCGAACAAACTGACTCCTCAGGTGCAAATAATCTGTAATCCAATCAAGTAATTTGTCAGCATATGGGCCTGTAAAAAGGTTACCAAGTTTGAGCAGAAGTTTTTTATGACATACCTTGTCAAAAGCATTGCAGTAATCAATAAAAATGGCATCGACTTGTTCGTGGTTATTGTGATGAGGCGATGTCATGTGTAAATTCGATCAATTGTGTGACAGTCGAAAAACCACTGCGGAAACCATGCTGATGCTCTGAAAGGATATTGTTGTCAGTTAGGTATTGAATAATGTGCTTGTGAATGATGTGCTCGAGTAGCTTGCAGCGCGTGGATAATAATGAAATTGGTCTGTAGTTAGAAATTATTTCCTTCTTACCCGATTTGAAAATAGGAACAACATTAGCGATCTTCCAATTTTGCAGGACCCGTCTGGAGTCAAGCGATTTCTGGAATATAATTATGAGGTATCGTGCACACCATTCAGAATACCTTTTCAGAAAAGCATTAGGGATACCGTCCGGGCCAGCACTTTTAGTGATATCTATGTTGAGTAAGAGATTACGAACTCCAGAGCAATTTAACTCAATATCTGAAATAGCTACCGATACAGAGGGTGCGACAAAAGAAGGAATATTGCCGTTATCAGTGGTAAAAACAGACTTAAAATAACTATTGAAGGCCCCCGAGATCGTCTGAGCATCTGAACATATTTTGTTTTCAATAATGAAAGAGCAGGTTCTCCTGGAGGGTGGATTAATTGTTTTCCTAAATTTGGTCCGATTTTCCCTAATGAACATTGACAGCGTGTTATTGTAATAGAAATCTCTAGCTTCATGCATTTTATTTTTGAGTGTTGCCTTTAACGTACACAAAGTGAATTGGTGGTTTGGAGGCGACGTAGTCGCTTTATGCGGCGAATAAACTGTATTATTTCTCGGTTATATCATGGGTGTTTAGGATTGCGCTTCACGCATTTGTTTGGCACGAATTTAGATATGCAGTCGGACACAATCGTGCTGAAGTATTCCACCAACTCATTAACACCACAACTGTTGCTGGAAAGGAGAAAATTTGCATAAGAATCTGCTAGCGGGGAAAGTACGCCTTCATCGTTGGCACGTGAGAAATCAGTAAGAACTTTGTATTCTAGTTTGTTAAGTTCGTAGTGAATAGAAAATTGAACAAAGACTGCTTTGTGATCCGAGATACCTTCTACAACCTCGCACTCTGAATCATCATTCAATAGGTCAGCTGTAACGAAAACAAGGTCCAGTATTGAACCACCTCTGGTGGGACTTAGAGCAACTTGAGTAAAATCATGGGATACTGCGAAGTCAATCGATGAATTACAGAGAACCTTGTCACGGCCGGTCATGGTGAGGGACTCCCAGTTAATGTGGGGTACATTGAAGTCCCCGCATAGGATCAGTTTGCTGTGAAGAAGTCTCTGCTTAACGATATAGTCCGTGATTGCCAATATGCAATGGTCATCTTCATTTGGTGGCCGGTAAACAGCTCCAATCACTACAAACACACTGCATACCCTGATCTTACACCAGACAGACTCTGTTTCAAGGAGATCAGGCAGTGTTGTATATTCAATGTCGTTTTTGATAAAGAGCGCCACGCCACCACCTCGACCACTCGACCTGTCGTTTCAAATAACCGAGTAACCAGATGGCAGCAATTAGTTTTCAGAGATGGATTCATTAAGCCAGGTTTCAGTGACACATATAATTGACGGACTATGACACTGTACTAGGCAACTGAAGTCAATCAACATATTTACAAGGCTGTGGGCATTAAAACACAGAAGTGTTAGGTTTTCTGATCCATTGTGTCTGGTGTCAGTTCATTGCTTTCTTTGCCTTCTTTTTGTCTTATCTCCGCTATCGTGCACTGGGATTCTCTCATCATGCGCATCATTCCAAGTGAATAGTTCTTCACCAATCTTTATTTTGTTCGAGATTAACTTGACCTTCTGACCCACCCTCCGAAGTTCCGCACTGCTTTGCCATAGTTTCTTACGTGCTTGCCTTGTAGTAGGGATGTAGTCTTCCGATACAGAGTAGCTACTGCCCTTTAGTCTAAAGCAATGTTTTAGTACGTTTAATTTCTCACGGTGATCGAACAGTTTGATAATAACTGGCCGATGCTTGTTAGGTTGATTCCGACCCAATCTGTAAATTTTTTCTGTCGAAGTAACTTTTATACCTAATTTATCAGTGAACACTTCCTTCAACACAAGCTGTGACAGTTCTTCATACGTTTCTTTTGGTTTTTCAGCTATACCAAAAATGATTAGGCTGTTACGCCTACTGTAATTTTCTAGGTCAACAAGCTTTCTTTCTAAAACTGTAACTCGTAAATCTATGCCATGCGTCAACTTCTTGATTTCATTTATCGCAGATGTAGCTTCATCAACTTTCTGCAGTTTGACCTCAATATCCCCCAGCCTTTGTTGAATATTTATCTGTCCCTCAAGCAGTTCAGCTTGTGGGAATCGAGAACGCCCTCCTACATGGCGCCTCATTCCCCAGCTGCCGCACGCGCGCCACCATCGTAGCCGGGCGCGCATTAGCACCGGCATCCGCCAAGATGGCTGCCAGGACGCCTCTTGGTCTGGGCGAGTCGACCGTGGGCTTCTTCCTGCGCTGGCATGTCCGGGCATGCTGCGCTGGTGCGCTGCGCGGGCCTACGTCACAACGCAGCGCCATTTCCCATTGGGCGCGCGTGACATCCTCCTCTCCTACGAGCTGTGTTGCGCCCGACGATTCGCTCGTCGCGGCAGATGCTCTCAGGCCTCCACGAGAGGTTGACGCGCTGCTTAGCAGGCGGCTTCTCGTTCGTGCGTTCGACTTCGGCCCTTGTGCGGGAGTCTCAGCACCCTAGGCAAGCGTACTTGCTCGGTCTTGTGGAGTTCCCTATACGGCCTGCAAGCCCGTGAGTGTCGCACTGTGCTGCATCTTGGGTTAATAAACCAGTTGTTGGTGTCATCCCGCCTCGTGCGTGGTTTCTGCGCCGTGCCGGAGAAAACGACGAACCCGGCCGCAACGTCTTCGCACGCAGCGGCAGTGGAGAACGTCGCATTCCTACACGGTTGCACATAGTAGGTAAGCCTTGTGTAAACCTATCTCCACATAGCTGGCACCCAACGTGGGGCCGGCATGGCTTCAGAGCAGACCCCTTCGAGGCGCTCGTTCCTGTTCGATCCTGTGGCGACGGACTTGATCTCGTTCGAGGTGGACCGCTGCAACCAGTAACGGGCTGTATTAGCTGTTCGAGACACACGCACTTACGGGCCTGTCCCTGGCGCAGTCTCCGCTCGCTGGCCTTTCTCTGTCGGCAGCACGGTTGACAACTCAAATCGCCGCACCCAGTCCTACCTACCGGGGGCACTCAGGTGTTGGCGGGAACGCGCTTACTGACCCGTCGTGGTCGCGAGCGCGAAGGGTTGACGATGTCGTTTGCGAGCCTGCTCGCTTAATCGACAACGTCGCCGCGCTCACTGACGCTCGCTGGCCTGAGACTCGCGTGGCTGACGCTTTCGATGGACGTGGGCCACCGTGCTCCGCTGTCGACCCGTTTGCCAGTCGCGTGAGGCCTGAAGCACCAGTCAGAGCGCAAACCATACCCCCCTCCCTGCCGTGTACTGGCCCTTTTCGGTCGGACGCGCATGTTGGGGAACAGGCGCGCGCACCTGTCACGCCCGCGTCGGAGCAGTCACCGCTACACGCAACTGCGGCGCAGCTCCTAAGCGTTCTGTTGAAAGCGGTGCGCTCGCAGCCTTGTGCTTTAAAGGGAGACCCTGAGTTCCCTCAGCCAAGCGTTCCGAGTAGCTTAAGGGTACTTCTGCCTGAGTACAGCAGTTATTCGGACCGTATCAGTGCCACAGAGTACCTCGAGGCGCTGCACCGCTATCAGCAGGCTACGCGGCTGAGCGACAGCGTTATGCTAGGCTCTGTTTTGCCCGTGTCGCTGACAGCCCAAGCGGCGAGGTGGTACCGGCTCGTCGGCCACCAAGCTCGCTCGATGGAGGAGTTCAGGGTGCTCTTCCGTAGCGAACTCCTTCCTCTTGAATACGAGCGCCGCATGCGTCGCGAGTTAGAGCTTTGCGAGTTAGAGCTTCGCACACAGCATCCCAACGAATCTCTTCTCGAGTAGATTCTGGCTTTGCAGGAGCTCTACCTCCTTGCCGATCCTACGGCATCAGACGCCGAGAAGGTGGAGCAAGCCATACGTCAGGCTCATCCAACCTTCGCCGCTTACCTTTGGAGCGCCCGTTATCGTGACCTAAACGAGCTGGCATCCGATGCGAAGCGTATTCAGGGCGACATTCTGGCGGCGTGAGCCTATCGCCCGCCGCCACCGCCGTCCGCGTCTCTCGAGCCTCGTTGCGCGTGGGCTGGTCGTGACTCGTCACACTGGGGATCCCCGAACCATGAGGCGGCCTCTGCCGTGAGAGACCGAGACGCGCTCGACGTGTCGGACCGCGCTCTGGACCTGTACTCGTATGCCCGGGCGGCCACCGTTGCCCGGCAGCGTGAACCACAAGGGAAACCCCGTGCTCCAGTGCACGACGGGATATCCGATTGCGGAGCCCCAACTGCGGCTAGCGAACGGACACCTCGTAGCTCTGAAGGATTGCCAAAATCCTCCCCTGTTGGAGGAAAAGGCGTGGTCTGCTTTCGTTGCCGTGAGCGTGGTCGCACTGCGCGTGAGTGCAACGCGCCCCAACCGACGCAAGGGCCTCCTCGCCCGTCGGAAAACGGGGTGAGCCGTTGGTGAGCTCCCCCTTGCCGGCGGCTGCAGCAGTAAGAGGGCATGGGAGTGTAACACAACCTCTGGCACCGATGGCCTGTCGCGCTGAACATGACATTCCAGCCACGCTGGCGCTGTTCATCGCCCTTACGATCGCTGGTCGAGAGTTTGCGGTGTTGCTGAATAGCGGGGCTTCGATCTCGCTGTTCGGCCAAGAGGTTAGGGCTCATTTGCGCGACCGCTCTGTCCGCATTCGAGCTTGCGACACTGCCTTTCATCTCGCCAGCGGTACCGCCACCTCGTGCGGCGCTGCGAGGTTGGTTGTGCGTTGGGAGAGTCGCGCACGCTGACAGCGCTTTGTGCATCTCCCTAGTCTTTCCGTGCCTGTGATTCTCGGTCGTGACTTTCTCGCGCGCACAGGTATCGTGATTGACGTCGCAAGCGGAGGCTACAGGGACGACCCTTCCGGCGCCCTACCGTCTTTCGCTGAACCTCTTGTGGTCTCGGCTGCCAGTAAGTCGCGGGACGCCACGAGGAAGGAGGAAAGGAGACCAAGCGTGGCCCGCGTCTCCCCCTCCGACGCTAAGACTGGTCATTTGGCCGGCGCGGCGGAAAACGGTCCGTGCGTACAGCTTTCCCTCTGCATAATGCTGCCGCGGTGAGCGAGGTCTCAGCTATGCCGGTGACCCCCCCGCTAAGCAGCAACTCCAATGGCTCGCTGCCGCCTTGGCCGAACAGCTTGTCGAAACACGAGAAAGCACGCCTGTCGTCCCTGTTGACACGCTTCAGCGACACATTCACAGAACGCCCGGGTTGCACCTCTCTGGCGAGGCACCGGATTGACACAGGCGACGCACAACCGTGGAAATGCAATCCTCGCCCTGTTAGTGCGGCAAAGAGGAAAGCAATTGACCAGGCACTGGTTGAGTTGATTGAGACTGGAGTTGTCCAACGCTCAAACAGTCCTTGGGGTTCACTGGTGGTAATGGTCCCCAAAAGACACGGCTCTCATCGGCTCTGTGTGGACTACCGACGGCTGAACGAGGTCACGAGGAAGGATGCTTATCCTATGCCTAACGTTGACTCGATCGTGGCTGCTCTAGGCGGTGCTTGCTACTTCAGCACCTTGGATGCTAGCCGCGGTTACCTACAGGTTCAGATGGAGCGTGCGAACGCGGAGAAAACTGCGTTCACCTCTCAAAGAGGTTTGTACGAATTTACCCGCATGCCGTTTGGCTGTTCTGGAGCTGCAGCTACGTTTCAGAGATTGATAGACCGTGTTCTAGGGGACGCTAAATAGCAACACGCCATGGCGTACCTCGATAACATCGTCATCTTCTCTCGAACGTTCGAGGAACACCTTCACTACTTGGAGCATGTCCTTGGGAGGTTGCCTGCCGCCGGGTTGACTTTGAACCTAAAGAAAGCTTAAATAGCTGAGACTCGCATCTCACTATTAGGCTTTACCATTCAGAGCGGTCGTGTTCTGCCGTGCGAGGAGAAGGTACGTGCCATTGTGGAGTACCCGACGCCGGCAAACATTCAGGGCCTGAGGCGCTTTTAGGGCATGGTGAACTACTAGCGACAGTTCATACCAAACTGTGCAGCCCTCCAAGCGCCCTTGACTGCACTCTTGAAAAAGTCGGCACGACGGAGCTGGGGGCCAGAACAAGAGCGAGCCTTCAAGGCGCTTTCCGAAGCTCTAGTGGCCACAGCCGAGTTAAAGCTGCCCGACCTGAACAGGGAGTTTGTTGTCCAAGCGGACGCGAGCGACCTGGGTCTCGGCGCGGTACTTCTTCAGGAGCACGACGGCGTCCTCCGGCCAGTCGCCTTTGCGAGCCGGTCACTTAACGCCGCCGAGCGTAACTATAGCGTCACAGAAAGGGAATGTCTTGCTATAGTTTTTGCTCTCCGGAAGTTCGACTGCTATGTCGACGGCGTGCCATTCGTGGTGGAAACGGACCACATGGCACTCACCTGGCTTAAGTGCTTGCGCGAGCCCTCGGGCCGCCTCGCATGCTGGGCGTTGACCTTGCAGCGGTAAAATTTTGTTGTGCGCTACCGAAAAGGGAGTTCGAACGTCGTGGTTGACGCCTTGTCGCGTGCCCCCGTTACGGTGTCCGACACTTGTGTCCGCCACTCCCGAGAGCAATCGCATCAAGTAGACCTCGGGCCCTCTGGCTCCAAAGGGTAGAAAGGCGCGAACCCCGATGCCGAAGTAACTTTCGAGTCTACAGCCTCGGGTGACGACGCATACCTGGTAGACCCTGTCACATCCAATGGTATCGTCTTTAGCAGAGGGGAGCTGCTCAAGGCACAGCACGACGATCCGTTTTGTCAACACATCGTTGACGAGCTCAAAGAGCTGAGCTCCCAAGCGGAGCGTAGCCGTCAAGCCGCTGGGAGCGAACAGACAGCTGGTATTGCTGTCGGCGCTGAGTGCCCTACGCAGGCTGGTTATGCTGCGGGCAAGTTGGACTCGTACCTGCTTGATCCCGGCGGCGTTCTCCTGCGCTACGTTCCATCTCAAGAAGCTCCCCAGGAGTCTTTCAAGGTGGTGATACCTCGCAGTCTAAGGAAAGCCACCTTAGGTTATTTCCACGACTTGCGGTTGGCCGGACACGCGAATGGCCTTACAACTTTTCAAAAGTTATGCCGCTGCGCTACCTGGCCTGGCATGAAGCGCGACGCCATTCACTACGCCCGCTCATGCCGCGTGTGCCAATGCGTAAAGCCTCACGGGGGCAAGCCTCCCGGGCTCATGCAACCGATCGACAGCCAACAACCTTGGCAGGTCGCGGCCTGTGACAATATGGGACCTTTCCCAAGAAGCTGGAGAGGCCATGTTTTTCTCCTGGCTGTCACAGATCACTTCACGAAGTGGGTTGAACTGTTTCCCTCTCGGAAGTTAACGGCACGCGTAATCTGGGACAAGTTGACCGATGTCTTTACCCGCTTTGGCTTTCCGGCGGAGTTGATCACGGACACTGCGTCCTATTTCACGGCCAAGGTGTTTGTGGATGCGTGTGCTGCCTTTTGCATTAAGCACCATAAAACAACCACGTATCACCTACAGGCGGATCAACTGGAACCGAGCGGATCAACCGGAACCTCAAACCCTTGCTGACAGTCTTTGCGCAGCAACACAGGGATTGGGATGCTTGTCTTAACGAGATCGGCTTCTCCTTGCGGTCTACGGTATATCGCTCGACAGGGTACACGCCCGCTTTCCTCAACCTTGGGAAACCGCGTCCTACGGGGCCGCAGCGGGGCAAGCACCGTGAAGGTCAGCCCGTCTGGCTACGCGGCGGAACTGCGCTCACGGATGGATGCGGCTCTCGACCTGGCGTGTTCCAGCCTGGCGAAACCGCGAGCTGGTCAGAAGGCTCAATACGACCGGTCGCATCGGGATGTCCGTTACGATGTCGACGATCTCGTCCTCAGGCGCAATCACGTCTTGAGTGACGCCGCCAAAGGCATCTCGGCCTCCCTTTCGGCCAAGTGGTTGGGCCCATACCGAGTGCACACCAAAGTGTCGCCCCTGGTATACAAGCTGGCTGACTTCCAAGGGAGACCAGTCGGCGGTCCAGTTAACGTCTCCGGCCTCGAACCTTTCGTTGCCCGCAGCAACGACTTCGGGGAGGGGGAGGCGGTCACCGAACCGCAGGGAAACCGAGATAAGGCTGGTTCCAAACCACGCCACTGGTACAACCTGTGAAAACGTACTTAGCCTGATTTTCGCCCCTGGCATGTAGCGGGACGTTATCCCCTCCATGTAAGGGAGCGGAGATTTATAGCTGCTGTGCGAGAGCCCATCCAGCAGCAACAGTAACGGCTACCTGGCGAGCTTTCTCCCTGGGAACACCATTACACGAGCTGCGCACGGAATATCCACCCAGTTCCCAGCACCCCCTGCTGCTCGAGAGAGAAAAGCCCTTTTCCCGGTGGCTCACTCTCTCACTGGGTATCTTCCGCATAGTCGGTGGGAGAAGGGAAGCATGCGCCCTATTGGCTCACGCAACCTTCAATCCGACGGAGTAGGCTCCCTTTAGTGGGCCAGCCTGTCGCGCCTTCGGGGCCGCACCTTCGGTGCGTTTCTGCTTTTCACCTGCGTTTCTGCTTTTTTCTCAGCATCCGTTATGTCCTCCTCGATGACCCGTTTTTCCAAGAAAAAGCCCGGGAGACCAGCCGCGCGCTCGGTCGTTTTGCAGGCACCGGCCGCATCCATGCCGCCTCCGTCGAATGCTCCCCCGGCCCCGGCTAACAAGACACCGCCTCGTCGTGAAGTCGCTACGTGGATGTTCCAACATGGCACTGAGGCCCCTGTCGCCTTCGTGTCGACTCGTCGCTGGTCCAACTAACGCAAAGTCTGGGTGGGGTTAGACCCCGAGTCCATCCCGTGTCCTTTCCGCGGACCCACCCTTTTGGACCTGCTCGACGCTTCCTGAGGTGCCTCGATGCCGCCTGTTGCTGAAGCCTCCTACTGCGACGCTTGTGGTGTCCTGCTGGTGCACGAGGCTACCCACCTCCGTTCGAGGGTTCACCGAGCGAAGTGCGATGGTGCCCCTGCGGTCATGTCCACTCCGGCGGTGCCGCCTGGCCCGGGCCTTCAACCTGCCCTGTCGACCGACTCCGTACAGGCGGTCGTGGCGGCGCTCGTCACGGACTCTTCATTCAAGTCTGCCATCGCTGCTGCGGTGTCCGCCGTCCTCCCGCGGCCCCAGGCTCCTGCTGAAACGCTGCCGAACGAAGACACCGGGGCGCTCGATGATCTCGTGGACGGCATGGACCTGGACCTCAGTTTTCTCGGGGTCGGTGGATGCTGTCATTACGGCGTCTTTAGGGCGGCCTCGGTCTTAGGAGGAGGGAGATGTGGGAATCGAGAACGCCCTTCTATCTGGCGCCTCATTCCCCAGCTGCCGCACGCACGCCACCAGCGTAGCCCGGGCGCGCATTAGCACCGGCATCCGCCAAGATGGCTGCCAGGGCGCCTCTTGGTCTGGACGATCATACGATCGTCCAGACCAAGTTTGTCTATTCTCTCAAGAATAGACAAACTATTCTTGAGAGACAAACTATTTCTTTGAGAAATAGTTTGATAGTGAGACAGCTGTAAGGTACGGCTGTCTCCGTCGTACCACTCTTGTGTCCGACGGAGACAGCCGTACCTTCGCTGCCCTCACACAAGAGAATGTGTACGGGCTAGTGCCAATTGTAAAAGAAGAATGCCTGAACCATGTTCAGAAAAGGATTGGAAGTGCTCTTCGAAACATTGTGCAGAAAAGTGATAAGCCACTGAGTGGAGAGGGGAAGCTGACTAAAGCTCTCATTGAAAAGCTGACAGGATATTATGGTTGGGCCCTGAGAAACGATTCAACTGACCTAACAGCCATGAAGCGTGCAGTGATGGCAACATATCACCACGTCACATCGACTGAGCAGGACCCTCACCATGAACTTTGCCCAGAGGGGGCTCAATCGTGGTGCCGCCATAGAGCTGCAGAGGCAAAGCGTGAGCCACAGCCAAAACATAAACACAGCCTACCGGACTATGTCGCTGCAGCTATGCTGCCCATCTATGAAAGACTGTCACAAAAGTCGCTTCTTCAGCGCTGCCTGGGAGCGAAGACGCAAAATTCATCAGAATCATTCCACTCCATTCTGTGGTCTCTGATGCCGAAGGAACAACACTCATCCTTGATCGCGGTAGAAACAGCACTGCATGAAGCAGTGCTGTGCTACAATGCCGGCTGCTGCAAAGCAACTCAAGTGATAAACCAGGTCATCTGGCCATCCAGCGAGCTCGTGAAAAAGACGCTTTACGCCTAAAAAGAATTCTAAAAGACACCAAGAGAAGATGGAGGCCAGGCACAAGAAGAAAAGAGTGCACCAGGACACTTCTAGCTACTGTGCTGGAGCTTTTTGAAGAAAACACGTGTTTTGAACTTTCTCGGCCTGTTTTCTCAGAACGGATTTTTTTGCTAGTTGTGGTGCTGAGGAAAGCAAGAACTCGAAAACCGTTCATCAGATTTGTGTGCCGTTTTTTTTATTCTGTTCCTGAATGACCTTGCAAGGGCGTAACAAGCTCCTTTTTTTTGAAAATTGGTGCTGTTAATTTATAATAAACAATTAATTTTTGATGAATGTGGTCATTATTGGTTACATCAAATTCAAAGTTGCGTGAAAATTTTTGGGGGGGGGAAATTAAAAAAAACGGCTTTGTAGCGCCCTGGGATAGCTATCAAGGAATGACCACAATGAATTTCAGCTTTCTACTATGTCCTGGGATTTCTCACGACTCTTCCTCAGGCACCCATGTGAAGCACCCAGTTAAACCTCAATAACTCTGGAACTAAGAAACACAGCTTCGTGAAACTTAGCAGTTGTGCTAGTTTTATTGTAGTGAACAACCCCTGAAAGTTTCATCCAGATATCTTAAACAATAAAAAAGTTCGGTCTCCAGGGTAGCCTCCCCCCTTAAGCTATTTAGAAACAAAAAGAAATGCATTTACAGGTGTGCCAAAAAATTTGATTGCCTGGTGTCTTGGGCAAGATACAGTGAGTGTCTAAAAAATTATAACTTGGCTTTGAGCACTGCAAAAGATAAGTACTTTTTTCACAATCTTCTATTTCTGCTGAATTTGAACCCTAAAAAATTTTCGCAAGTGATAGCCCGGAACTGCGACACCGATAACATTTCATTACACAACAGCGACCACGTGCCTATTGCTGATAATGAGTGTCCCTCAAGCTTTAATACATATTTTTTATCTATTTTTTTGTGAAAAAGATTGTTTCGCCATTCTGAGGTTCCTGACTTTGAGTATCAGTATATGAAGCCCATCGAAATCTCTATTGACGGCATTATTTAACTCATAAATACCCCCAAGTTATCTAATTCTTCTGGCGTTGATGGAATCAACTCCAATGCACTAAAAAACACAGTCACTATGTCAAGCAAAGTCCTATATCGCATCTTGAGGCTGTCACTAACTTCAGGAGAGCTCCCATCTCATTGGAATATTGCGAAAGTTGTCCAGATATTCAAAAGCGGCGACAAACACTCACTAGATAACTATAGACTGATTTTACTAACCTGCATTTGTTGTAAAATGCTCAAGCACGTACGTCATTGCATCGCACATATACAATCATCTAGAATCAAATGATTTTTTTTTTTTCATCAATCAACGTGGGCTCAGGAGTGGTTTTTCATGTGAGACACAGCTCTTAGAATTCACAACAGACTTGCACTTCAACATGGACAGTAACTTGCAGATTGATAGTATATTTATTGATTTTTCGAAGGCATTTGACCGTGTAGCCCACTGCCGCTTGATTTCGAAGTTATCTGTTCTGAACTCTTTCGTTACCGCATGAAAATGGTTTTTCATATGTCTCTGGAAGATCGTTTTTGCCATTCTGTAAAGTACTCCAGCGAGCATTGCAGCATACCAAACTTTGCACAATGAAATGCTCTTTCGAAAAATTGTATGTTGTAAAGCAACAAAAATATTTTAAAATAAATGAAATTGTGAGAAGTGTGTAATTTTTGGTTGTTGGCTGGTAAACAGTGCAACAAAAACCTTATATGCAAAAATATTCAAAACAAGGAAGATTTAGAATATACATTTTGTAGATGAATGACCCAGGAACAGTATAAAAAATAATGAATGTTGTACAAAGTTTCTTTGTAAGTGTTTTTTGTGTTGCAATAAGAGTCTCAAGGTGTTCTCTCATAGATGAGTGCTCATGAAGTGAATAAGCCCTCCATGAACGAGATGTCCAATGAACTTCGTTATTTTATCTAGTGTACCTCTGTCCATGAGCCACCTCACTTCGCATAGATTGGTATTTCAATATATGCATCCAAGCATATTTCTTTGCATTTTGGAGCACATTGTATTAAAAAAGACAATATCACGCACAATTCTAAAACATTTCGCACTACTCTGTAGTCAGGGCCAAGATGTGCTCCGGGGGCCTTCTTGTCTTTAGGAGAAGGTCTACAGCTGGCGCCAGCACACCACGCCCCAGCGAAGTGTGGACCTCGCACGTAACCAGAGTAGCTTTAAGACTGTGCACAAAGGTCAGAAGCTATACGCACTTGCGGTGGTGGAGACAACTTGTGGATGTAAACAAAACAAACCCATGAACGGCTGCGGATGTCTCAGTCTGACGAGGAATATCGTCACCATAAAACTTGAAGCTGAGTTGCGGTCATCCTCAAACTCTAAGCTCGCCCTCTCTTAATTCAGGTGGGGTTTGAAGACAGTTTCGAGCAGCGCATGTGTTTTGCAGTGCTGGTGCGTACCCATGTGCGCAGCACGACGACATCATAGAAGAAACTAGTGACACTAGATCTAGTGTCATAAAACTAGTGACCCTATGTCTGATATAGTGATGCAAGCAAAACCAAAGTTGCTGGAAACTGTCAGAGAAGGCCACCTCGACTCTTTTAAACACATGGCGAATCTTCATAAATATTTTTCATAGAACAAGTTTTCCTTGGCTCCTAGGAACAGACCTCTATTGAATAGTTGGCATAAATTTCTGGCAATAATTACTGCTCAACATTGTGAAATCGTGAAGCTGACACTTTAATTGAATACTTGGCTTGCAAAGGCTCTTTTAATTACAGAATTTTAATGTTATTGTAGCATAATCACGAGGGGCACGCACTTCTGTCAAGTTCGCCAGCCCACTGCATTTTTCCAACAATACACACATGTTGGTTTGCTCAAAGTTCTGTCAAAAATTACCATGTTGCCCAAACGGGCAAATTCGAATTGATTCTGAAAGTTAAGTGGCTGGACTTAACTACTAGAAAATGTCGGGTGCATGAAAAACAAATCTAACATGCCAATATTGACGATCCAAAAGCACCCATTACCGCTGATCAATTTGAATAGGCATGGTAACGAAAGAGTTACGGGGGGAAGTGGGGTTGAAAAGAAACTTTTGTTTCTTGACCTAGAGCTATGAAATTTGGCATGCATACTCATAAGTGTCTTGAATAGGGAAATATCTAGTTTCATCATGGTACCTTAAGTAGTTCTCAAGTTGCATCTTGCTATGTGGTTCAACTTATGTGGTCTGCTTGTGGAAAGCCTAGCACTGCAACAAAACATCTCAGGAAGCTGCAAATGGTGTTGATCTTAACTCAAAAGAAGACTTTTGGGTATGACAATCTTAGAATTTTTTTTACTTCTCTTTTTTAATATAGAAATCATCATGGCTGCATACACCCATTCTAAGAAACGGTGTTATGTACAAGTCATCTTTTAGAAAAAAAAGCTGGGCCATAAACAAGAATTCAATAATTGTCAGACCCTCAAGAAATGTTTTGGGATTCAGGAAAAAAAAAACTGCATCAAAATCCATCCAGTCATTCCCATGCTACACTTTCCACGAGCGATGCTGTCCAAAACACACTTGTGAGAAAAAGCCTGTCGAAGTTTCGAACAGGCTTTTTTTGACGAACTTTCTTGTTTATGGTTGGATGTTGATGAAAATTAGCACAGGCACAAAGAATGGCCTCACAGCGCTTCCATAAAAATTTCGAGGCGATACCACAGATACTTAATGAGAGACAAACTATTTCTTCATTGAACTTTGTGGAAGGGCTGAGCATAATGAAAAAAAAAAAAACATTTAGAAAACTGCATTTAAAGTTTCAAATTCTTTTTACGTCTCTAAAATGCCTAAAAATTGTGAATTCAGGTTTGTCTTGTGATATTCGACTTCTCAGGCATGTGGTTTCTGCCCAGTGTGCCTTTAACATAATTAAGTACTTGATTACAAATAATTATTGAACATTTTTTATATATAGTGGTAGGTTTATTGTATTAAAGGAATGGCTTGCACTGTAACAGCCTATGCCTTCTTTCCAAAGAACAAAGTTATGGGCAGTAGATTGGTGGCACAGGAATTTTTTAGCAGTTTATGTTATGACGCGAGAATGGCCTATAAAAATTCGTGCCCCTGCTTCATACATGCTCTTTTGCCACACTACCCGTGGAACGCATCATCATACGGACGGTTGCAGAAATGCTCATCTACGAGGCTTTCATTGTCTCAGAACATTCATAGACGCTCGTGGCGATACCAAGTACGGCCCCACGGCCCCAAGCACGTCTAAACCGAATCACAAAAACTTATTGACAAACACTCCAATAACCATGGAGTGCGCGGCAACGTGGACAGTGCAGGTGGGGTGTGATGCACTTGGCGTCAGTGTTTGGTGACAATGTGCGAAATGTGTAGCTACGATGAGAAAAAACCAGTGCTCTCTGTGCTTGGTACCGCATTTTCAAGTGACGACGCGTGAAACTGCTAGCCGCTGTTCATAGGCAGTGGAGGGGGTGGGATTCTTGAAACGACCTTCAAACATTTGCTTTTTGTGCATTTGTTTTTAAAGGGCGAGCCAGCTGAAACGGGAGCTTTAAACACTGAAAAATGTTCTTCCCAATGAGCCCAAGAAGCCGGCTCCCGGCCGCGCCATCGCAAAGCTATAATTTTTTTTAAATTGCTGTTTTCTCGCGATTTCCAGAAAAAAAAGTTTCAATACCTAGGCGAATAAAATGAATTTTCTGAAGTACTCCTGCTCGGTTTTCAGTGTAGATAGATATTTTGGAATCGGATAGAAAAAAAGGTTCCAGAAACTGAATACTTGACTTTTGAAAAATCCATTTTTTTTGTCATTTTTAGTGGTACCAAAGCAGCATCCCCCCTTAAATTGAATTCGCAGTCTCTAACATGTCTTTGGAATTTTCTATCAAATCGCCAGCAGTTCACAATAGTTAACAATCTCCTGTCTCTCTTATGCTATTTACCTCCAACGTACCGCTAGTTAACGTTCTTAGGCTGCTACTATTCCTAATATATACCAATGACCTGCCTAATAATCGAGCTTCACGTGTACGACTGTTCGCCGATGATTGCATTTTATACCGCCCCATAATCAGCCCCGATGACCATCACATTATACAGAACGATCATTAGCTTATTTTCCAATGGTGTAAAACATGGTTAATAAGCCTCAATTCATCTAAATGCAAGGTAATCTCTTTTACCCGACAACACTCAGTTTCTGATTTTCCTTATCATATAAATCACAACCCAATTTTTCCTACCACTACATACTTAGAAATTCATTTCACGTCAAGCCTTTCATGGAACCTTCATGTCGCAACCATATGTGCTAACGCTTCAAAGTCACTGGGGTACCTATGTCGAACCCTGCAAAATTCTCCCTCCTACATCCGTGTCACTATTCCCGTTATTTGGGAAGGCAATCGATTGGCTAATTCTAAGGGCTGAAATATCAGCCCTCCGAACTGCATCACGAAAGCACGGACAATTTAGAAGTGGTCCTATTTGGCGCGCCAGCAGATGCCGGCTGTGGCCCAAAGAACGAGTCAGAGCCGAGAGTTTCGGCAGTAGTCCAATATAATATGTCACCACACAAAGAACCGGCTATACAATAGAATCAGATACACTCAAAGCAACGGACAAGAACAATACATGCTACAATGCAATCACATGCATCAAACAACCACGACATTCAAAGGCGAAAGAGTTCGTAAACTTATTCAGTCCAAAGTTCATGGAACAAAGTTTGAATGATACTCTTTCAGGAATCACTCACTCGAAGTCCAGCGCTGTTGTCGATCCACTGCCCCTGAAGTTTTCTTCCAGGACACCTCGCGTCTTCCAGTGTCCGCACTCCAAGCACTGAACTTCTTTGCCAGAAACACGTCGGCTTCTCACGCGCTGCGATTGCAGGACGAGTCTTCGCTCTCTGGCGGGAGACACACTCTTCTTCTGCTTGTAGCACAAGCCTTCACCCTTCAGGTGGAAACCCTCTTAACCTGCTTTGTCAATGATGACAAAAGCCTTCACCCACCGGTGGGACAACTCTACGCTCACTGGCGCAAAACTTCCTTCATCCCCTGCTTTGTCATTGAGTACCAAAGCCCTTGCTGACACGGCGGAAAGACCCTACGCACACTTGCGCCAAACTGCCTTCGTCTTCTTCCTACACACATCTTCTGATCACCACTCTTTGCTGCTTGCCTAAATACCTTCGTGGTAGGTTCTAGACGTTTCTAATGGTTTCGTCTGTGTCTGTAATCGTTTCTAGACGTTTCTAATGTTTCTAACCGCACAGCCAAGGCTGGGGAAAGGGCAAGCCTTCACGAGAAAAATCTGCGACGCGTGACACAAGCCTGCATTGCCACGCCCCTTCTATATTTTTTCTGTGATCTCTCCCCAACCGATGTGAGGAGGTTGGTCAGCATAGCAGCGTGTCCGAAGGGGAGAGTGTGCACGCCCGAGGAGTTCTTTCATATTTGTTTTCTTTCTTAACGCTGGCTTCGGAGCGACTCTCTGGCGCCTAGTTTCGTCACCTTTGCCGGAAAAGCTAGCTTTTCAGACATTTGTCCACCCGCAGCTCGAATACGCCACTCTGCAGAGACATACGCGATATTATCGGCCATCAAAGATATCAAAGAAAATAATTTGGCAGAAGCTGTGATATATATTGACACTCTAAGCGTGGTAACAACCCTGAAAACCCTTATAGAAAACACAGACCCTGTCCTTACGTCTGTTTACTCACTTTTATGCACGATCTACGCTAAGAAACAATATGTTGTAGTCTGCTGGGTGCGAGGACACCGCGAGATTCAAGGAAAGGTGTTGGCGGATCAACTAGCTGTTTCCGTCCACGAGAATGCCGCTGTCAATACATTTGTAGCGGTCCCTGCACTTGACCTCAAACCCTATCTTAACCGAAAGCTGAGGGATCATTGGCAGTGGCTGTGGGGCACACTAACACAGAACAAACTTCACCTCATTAAGCCACGTCTCGGGAATTGGCCGCCAGTTTCGAGATTGCGACACACAGAAGTCACACTCACCAGATTAAGGATAGGGCACACACATAGTACTCACTCACACCTTTTGTCTGGTGGTGATCGACTCACCGTGCTTCATGTTTTAGTAAAGTGCACAAAACTAGACACACTTAGAAAAAAGTACTTCCCGGTTTCCTTCTGCTATCAAATTCCTTTGCACCCTTCAATGTTTATAGGTAGGGGGCCGCTTTTTAGTTATCAATCATTGCGTTTTTAAAGAATACAAAAAAATTTTAACGTCATATTTCCAGGCATCCCCGTAACACGACCTCTCAGAGTAGAGGTTGCTGCTGCATTGGAACATTAAAATAGCACCAGCGTCGCAACCCGTAGCCAGAAGGGCCATCGGTAAGGCATTCATGCTTATGCCATATAACCGCATTATAAATTCAACGACCACTGCCATTGATCTGTGTTAAAAGCATTTCATGCCACCCTCATAATTTTAAATACATATATCTTCTACCTGCCTTGAAGTGTACAGCAGTGCTTCTCAAATGGGGGTCGGCGAAGCTATATTAAGCTTTACTGTGCCACGTATTCATGAACTGTCCAAAATAAAGCGATGTGGCACATTTATTGGTGTTTTTGATAGCGCTAAAAGACCCCTGTTTCATGCACCAGTTGTGTTATTTGCCTACGTACACCCCTCCTCCCACCTCTCCGCTGCAAGGGGTCCCCCATCACTTCCACCAGTCCACAAGGGGTCCCCAACACGTCCATGGCTGAGAACCACTGGTGTAGAGTTTTAGGCCCCTATACAGCCACATAACAGCCTCATAGTTTGTATCTTTCACATGTCACGGCAAACCACACATAAATTCTTTTTTAATGTAATTATTCCTGGCACTCTTTGGCCAAGTATAACCCTTGCGCCAATAAAAAGCCACATATCATCGTATACGCCTCTCCAATATGGTCATTTTATCATAACAACTTCATTGCTGTGTTAGAATCAGTACAAAATAGGGCCGCTAGGTTTATCTTTCATAACTATACTTACAAATCTAGCATCACACATATAAAACAAGATCTCTCATTTTCTACACTTAGTACTAGTCAGGATTTTACACTCATGTCATTGCTTCACAAGTACATTTACTCTGATAAACAGTCTTCTTTGACCCGTGTGCTCAGATTTGGGTGCACGTTAAAGAACCCCAGGTGATCAAAATTTCCGGAGCCCTCCACTACGGCATCTCTCATAATCCTATGGTGGTTTTGAAACGTCAAACCCCTCAAATCAATCAATCATCAGTCTTCTCTGAGGCTTGAAGTTTCCCCTTGCACATCTCGCAGATTACATAATCACCTCAGTTTCACTCGCATGTACAGAAGCACTCACGTAGTCATTTCGTCAGCGCTTCCTCGTGCTATCTTATTGTGGAATTCACTTCGGCATTCTCTTCTATCTGAAAAAAATCCTGACAAATTTTTCTACTCATCATTTCGCACTACTCTGCATGAACTTCTCAAAATGTACTTTTTTCTCCCTTTCTTTTTCTGTGCGTTTTACAAAATGTATCGTTTCATATTCTCTCTATTCTGTTTTAATGTGGTGATCTACTCTTTTGCTTCTTTTTTTCATTATTAGCCACAATTTTGCTGTGTTGCAAAGCTATGTGCATAACTTTAATCATTTCATCCTGTATAATAATAAGTATTCACTATGCGTGATAATTTAATTGGATGCCCCCCCTTACCCAATGCCTCTAACGAGGCCTATAAGGACTCTTTTAAATAAAAAAAAAATGGTGGGTTCTGGCGAGGACCTTAGGATCAAATTAACTGTAAAGACCAGAGTGTACTGGTTATAAGGCGTACGTAAATGTGCTCAATGTCTACCATAATTATAGTGTAGTGTAATTTATAAAGTGTCACTATACTATCACTCGTTCTAAGCAGTGTATGTTGTGTGCACATTGATCAGTTGTGGCAGTCAGCCTGCATGATGGCTAGCCCTTTTTGCACCTCTAACTTTAGTGCTTTTCACCTGGAGTTCAGATGCATGAGAGGATAAGATCAGTGTAGAGCATCTCAGCTACTTTGTTTGTGGATTTCATTAAACGCTTCAGCAAATAACTGTGACAAAGTGCAGGCAGTGGTTGAAGACCCATACCAACGAATCACATAAACAGGGTTGAACATGAATACGCAGAAAAAGATTATATCAGGAGGCCCAGCAAAAGAACAAACGCTTGGCAATTGTATTCTAAGATCCGTGCAAGAATATGTGTATGTAGGTTGGATATTAAAAGGGTGAGCCTATGCATGCAAATGAAATTCACCAAAAAATAAGGATGGGCTGGAGTGCTTATGGCATGCATTCCCAAATAATGAGAGGCAATTTGTTGCTGTCCCTAAAGTGGAAAGGGGATAACTATTGCATTATACCATTTCTAGTGTATTAGGTAGAGTCTTGTAGGATAACAGTCTAGAAGTAGTTCAGCATGCAGCATGCAATGAAATAGAAATTATGCATAGGGTCGAGACACAGGAAAAAGAGCAGGGTCGATAAGAAACTAGCCGACATCTTCTCTGACATTAAGAGAGAAAAAAAAAATGATTTGGGTAGGTCATTTCATAAGAACGAAAGATAACTGCTGGTCAGTTAAGGCGTTAGCATGTATACCTAAAGTACGAAGCATAGCTGAAGATGGCTGGTTGGGTGGTTGATATGAGAAATCTTTAGGCATGAAATAGAATCAGCTTGCACAGGACAGGACAAATTGGAGGTTTGGCAGTGGCCTTCAAGCTGCATTGAACACTAAAATAGTTCTGAAACACATTTTCAAGTAATCAATAATCATAGAATTGGTTTGCTAAAAGAGCTTATTTCCTCGAGAAATTGAACGCCGGAAAAATTATAAGAATCTCTTCAGCACTAACGGAGTTTCAAAGATATATCCCGTGCTGCAAGTGCATTCTCTCTTCTCTTGTCTCAACAAAAGCGCTGGAAGCTGAGCAAGGGGCGATGGCATAGGCAAAGAAAACGCGTCGTGCACGCCTCGTGACTTTGAAAGCTTTTTTTTTTTCTAATTCTTGGCTTTTTTCAGTGTGATTGCGCATGCACGCGTGGACAAGTTACGGCCTCTCGCAACAATCTCTGTAACAACTGAGCACGCCATCTTAAAATCAGCCAATGGCTGATAAAAGGCATTCTATGAGTGATATTTGAGCTTTCACTGTCATTGGATGAGAGAAGAAGCAATTTTTTAGCTGACTTTGAGAACTTTTTGTGAATTAAAGGCCGCATGCTGCGCTATATTATTTGGCTCTCATGTTCTCGGGAGCCTCTCCTACCAATCGGCTGCATTGTCTGATCATGCTCAAAAAGTATTGCTGGGCCCTTTCAAAACTTTCGATGATTGTCGGGACTTGAATGGTAAAGCTTGTCTGAGGTACCACGTTGTATTGGTGCCATCAGCTTTCTCTGAGCTCTAAGCAACTATAAATTGTGTGTGTTTAGCAGCTGAATTTCAGGCAAAAGAAATGAAAAAAAAAATCAAAGTGTTGCCTTGTCTGCTGCTCAAATTAACCACTGCTGAACAGCACAAAAGACAAAGAAAATTGACTGTCCTTTTATAGTGAGATGTTTCTAGTAATGCCACCTGTAACAAAACTTTGCCTGCTTCTTGCCCAGGAGTGGAACATGGGCCAGAGGGCATCTGACACTCGGGGAGTTACCTTTGAAGATGTCGTCGTTCCTGAAGAGGTGAGCCAGGTCAAGTAGGATCTTGACAATCTCTTCATTAAAGTCGACTGATTTAAACAGCTTGGCCAGGCCTGGCAAAGTATTAATGGTATGAAATTTTCCAGTAGGGATGATCAGTTTTCATTAAAGTCCACTGATTTAAATAGCTTGGCCAGGCCTGGCAAAGTATTAATGGTATGAAATTTTCCAGTAGGGATGATCAATTAAAAATCATACTACATTTACCTGACTCTAATATTCACCTAAATCTAATATGCATCGTTATCTCAAATTCATAATGAAAATGCACTTGAATCCACTTGAAGCATATTAAAAAAAACTATGGCATGCCTTTGTGTTGATAAGAATGAAAACTTGTGGTGTTTTTGTTATCGTGACTTGATCATTCTTACCTATAATCCCCCCCCCCCCCCCCCCCCGCCACGCACAGGCTCTCTATCCTCTTAGCCGTATGTGCCGAACACCACTGCTGGTCCTAGCACTGCGAGCTCCATGCAGGGCATTGCATCTTCGTTCGTTTGTCTCATTGTACCTTGTACAGTTGAAACCTTATATAAGAGACAAATGGGTATAAGAGGCACCAATGTGCCTACAGTAAAATACGGTTTGGTAAGAAAATGCGTACGAGGTACCCTGCTTAATCGATACATCTGCTATAAAAGACAAGAACTGCTTCCTGGAGCATGCCTCTTATAAAGAGGTTCAACTGTATTCCATTCATACTGCTGCGCACGTGAGCTCGGACTATCACCACAAAAGGATGGCAAACCAGCGCGCACTGCAAGGGAAACCCCAGGCGACGCTCTCCAAATGATTAGCTTATTACTGAGAATTTAGTACAGTGAGATCAATAATTCGATACAACCAGTCTAATAGGTAACATAATCATACAGGACACCAATTGGCTAATACCGTATTTACATGCATAATAGGCACACCCTCAGTTTGGTTACAAGAAATCAAAAATTTTAAATTTCCGTTCATACAATAGGCACACTCCGAACTTGGTTGTGATTGGTAATTCTGTACCGCATTAGCACAGTTGCAATGCGACACCCTGTTAAGTTAACGGAGAGTAGGGGAAAAAAAAGACCTCGGCAGCGCTGCGCCCACTTCGGCAGCACGCCGATTTGGAAGAAGGGTCGTTGCCTGGGTGTCGAGTAACCTGTGCACCGACGTGTAGGTGTAGCTCCAGCTGCTAGCCGGCAGCGCGCACTCCTTATAAAAGACGCGATCGCGTCCTCATTAAGTGTGCATTGAGTTTTGCTGTCAAAAAAAACGTCTTTATCGTGTTTGCTACTTCGTCAGCAAATTCAATAGCATTTCGGCTTTCCAACGTGACCTTTCATTTTTGCTGCCACTATGCAGACTCGCACAAGCTCAATGGATTTTTGTTGCCGTTAATTTCATGGCCTCGAGCTTAAACATGCTATTAAGCACGCTGCTCTTGGATCAGTGCTGGAGTGTGATCTTTTGGATGCCCAATCTTCATGTTGTCTTCTACAGACTTCCCGCGACGATATGCCGAACTGCAGGCAAGGCCTAATCGCTGTTCGTGCTTTTCGGTGGCAGTTGCGGGCGATAATGTTGCAGTTTTGTACATAATCAACGTAACTCTTTTTCGTGGCTCTACTAGAAGGAATAGGGGCTAGGTAGGCACTTGTAATACTCGAATGGTAGTTCGCGATTTGATTGCAATGTCTTGAATATGAGATGCAAGCTTGTAAAGTCAAATGATTGGACCTCTTAGCACACAAGTAATCTGTGTGGCCTGAAAGTAATTGGCGAATTCCCATGATGGTGCTTTCATTTAGTAGTTTTTTTTTTTTTGCATTCATTTCGTTGGCAACGCAGTTCTTCCGGTTTTTAATTTTTGAAAATTTGAATGCATCGCCTGCCTCAATTCTTGGACACTCTAGACTGCATGCTGAACATGTTTTGCACTAGTGAAGTGTCTGAAAGTTGTTTTGGTTGTAGCACGGATATTCGTGACTTCAGCGATGTATATACAGTAAAAGCTCGTTAATTCGAACCGCAAAAGGAAGCCGCCTCAGTTCGAATTAACGAAAGTTCGAACTAACCAAAGTGAAGAACAACAATAGTACACTGCGAGTAGGGCATAACAATTTATTTTTTGAAAAAAAATCTGTGATCGCGGTCTGCCTTTTTTTCTTGAAGGGGACAGCCAGCACTTTTTGCTCTAACGAGCGAATTTGGCGGAAGATCTCTTCTCCGCATTCTTCAAAGCTTAAGAAAAGACGAGCGGCTTTCAATCTGGCCATGACTTCCGCAGCAGAGGGCCGCACTGGTGCTTCGTCTTCCTCCTCATCATCGTCACTGGCAGTGACAAGTTCTGCACTTCTTACCTGACATATTATGTCACCATCCGTGAGTGCACCACACACCACTGCACTTGAGCCCACATCGACGTAGTTCGCAAAGCTGACATCTTCCAAAATGTCCGCCGTGGGGGCGGTGACGCCGTGTTCGAGCACTGGTGGCTCGTCAGCTTGCAGAGCTTCGGTGCTGAAGCCACAGTGGCGAAAGCAATTCGCTATCATAAGCACTGTCACTTGCTCCCAAGCACGCACAAGCATGTGTAGTTCACTTAGGAGCGTCACTTGGTAGTTATTGCACAAAATAATTCGTTCCAACGTATGACGCTGATAAAATGATTTTAAATTTCTAATTATACCCTGGTCTATGGGCTGCAGTACCGCTGTCGTGTCTGCTGGAAGGAAGGCCAGCTCAATGGCCTTTGTCTCAGCATTGACTTTTATGAGCCGAACAGTTGTTCACAAGAAGCAGGACTTTCTGTCCACAGCGTTCGCATTGCTTGTCAGGCTTCCCCAGCCATTGCGTGACCAATTTCCCCATCACCCAGGCCTTTTTGTTGGCCGCGTATTCTGATGGAAGAGACCGGATTTTCTTGAAGCAACTAGGACTTCTCGATTTGTCTATCACAAACAGAGGCAACTTCTCGGTCTTGGTCATGTTCGCAGCAACCATCACAGTTATCCGTTCTTTACTTTTCTTCCCTCCCGTGCATTTGTCGCCTTTATACTTGATAGTTTTGGCGGGCAGCAATTTGAAAAATAAGACAGTTTCATCCGCATTAAATATGTCCTGTGGAGAATACTTCACCATGTAGCCTTGAAGCACTTTGGAGCGTCAACCTACACACGTTTTCATGTTGACGGAGTTCATTTCACCTGACACAGCACGGAAAACGAGGTCGTAGTTCTCGCGAAAACGGTGCAACCACCTATCTGAAGCAGCGAAGTCGTCATAGTCTAGCTGCAGGGCAAAGTTTGCTGCCTTTGTCAGTATGACTGGGCCACTCAGTGGTACGTCCTGCGAACGCATTTCCTTTATCCAAATGAAAAGCGCTTCCTCGAGGTCAGGATACTTTGCGGGCCGCAACCTCCTTCTTTTACTCGCAATTTCTGTCTCTAAGGCGTCTTCAATAGTCCTCATATTTTTTATATAATTAGATAGCATCGTTTTTCGTATCCCATGCTTTTTCGCGATATCTTGCTTAGGCAAGAGTCCGGCGTTCACTTCCCGCAGGATATCAGCTTTCTCCTGAAGTGCTTTGGCACGATATTTGCCGTGGGCACACATCATCAAGTCGGTGCAGCAGAATCACGACAGACGGGAAGCTACTACCGGCACTACCGCAACATTAGCCAAGGCCTAACACCAACACAAAGAATCGCGACAGGCGGAAGCTACTCCCAGCACCAACAACCGACGTTTACGACGCACGCCCGAGACAGAGATTGCAGAGAAGGCTGGGCGAAGCTACGACGCACCTGATTTGCTGTGTGCTGGTCATTCCATCTGTCGTCGAACAGTGACAACTACGCAGGATTTTCAAAGGCTCCGAGATTGGCGCTTAAAAAAAAAAAAAAAAAACAAATCTTGGAGGTTACGTAGGACGGAGAGCAGGCAGCCGCCGAGAGAGAGACAGAGATTATGGGGGGGAGGGGGGAGGAGTAAGTGGTGCTATTTTCTGCACTCTGGCCTTTGCGCCAGTTTCTCCATTTTTCTCTCCGCTCTCTGTCAACGCCGCCTCGTAACTCGGCAGCCGCCTTACCGAGTGACTAGCCAAGCCACCGGCACGGCGGCGCGTAGTTCGAATTATCCGCGGCGGAACCTACTCGCGTTCAAATTAACTGGCTTTTTTTATTCATAGGCTTGTATGGAGCTTGGCCGGAACATAACTTACAGTTCGAATTATTCATAAATTCAAATTATTGAAGTTTGAATGAACGAGCTTTCACTGTATTATCAGCGGTTTATGCTGTAGTCGGTAATAAAAGTTTCGGAAATTTCACCCAGTGTAATAGATGCACCCTGAACTTGGACCCAGATTTTTGGGAATAAGAGTGTGCCTATTGTGCGAGTAAATACGGTACAAGTTATAAAAATGTATCTAATAATGGCTGCGAATGGTGCAGTTTTAAAGCAAACAAATAAACAACCAAGTTTTAAAGAGCCAGCCCACCCTTCAGCCAGCACTTCTGCAATTGCGCATCTGCAGAGCAAAAAAAACAGAACAGAAATAGGAAAAGTTGACCCTAGGGAAAATTCTGATAGAAAAACTGATAGGCTATCAGGTTATTGACAGTTGTATCAGTCTATAAGTGTATCAGTCTATAGGTGTATCAGTCTATGAGTGTATCAGTCTATCAGTGTATCAGTCTATCAGTGTACTAGTCTATCAGTGTACCAATCTATCAGTGTACTAGTCTATCAGTGTACCAGTCTATCAGTGTACCAGTACTGGTGTGCCTGCCTATAAGTGTAGCATTCTACTCTGATAGGCCCACAAGCGAATCGGTGCTTAGCCAACTGGCAGATGCACGGCTACATCAGAGCAAGCAGGACACAAATATGAACACAGAAATCAAACAAAATATTTTATTTGATGTGCCATTCCTTGGTTAATCTTTTGATTTCATAAAGTCATTAATTTTGTTTGCCAAAGCTTTATTGAGGAGCTTCTTCATTTGCTCAACCTCTCCAATCAGAACGGTGTGCTTCAAAAAAATGGTTGAAGAAATCTGCATGATCGAAAACAAAGCAAGTTACAGGCACTTATTAAGCGACAATTATGTGCACTCTAAATAGAGGAGTCAATATGACAAGAAAATAAGTAGTTCTACCAGTCTGCCTCTCTAATATTGTTTAAAATTAGTTTGTGAATTCTTGCATAAAACTACCCAGCTCCAGTAGGCAAAAGCTACACTTGAAGCTTTAGTAAGTAATTATAACACAAGTTGGCAGTGAAACCTCGGCTGATTACGTGCAAAAATGGATCGAGCCACCAACTTCCATAAATTTTGGTCAGATTGCAAAATTTCACCTACCTGAAAACACAGCATATGTTTCTTTCTCCTTGGGAGATTTCGCCTCCCCTTTAGACCGATTGGAGGCTGCGCCAGTAACACTTCTACCGACTTGGCCTGCTGTATAAAAAATGGTAACGGCCGCCTCACGAACAAAACGGGTCTGTCTTTTCAAGCCCATGGGGTGATTGTACAACCTCTTGGGAACGGCAATTCCTTTGCTCCGATGCACCTATAAAACAAGTCAAAGATGATGTGCACACATCAGTTTGTCAATGCACATTTTCTCATTAAAGCAAAGCAATATATCTTCAAGACAAAGCATACTAGAGTTTTACGATACCTCTCTGTCAGTGGGCACATAATTGATAAGCAGTGCAGCCTCACCTCACACTTGACTGGGCTACTTCAGGGCTGTCCGTGATCGCTGTGGCGGTTCCAGCGTGGCAGCACATAGTGGTGGCAAAGGTGCAAGTCGTTTCTGTTTTTGAGGCTTGCGGCTGCAACATCCGCAAAGGACAAGGTTCTTCGCTGCAATGAAAAAGTAGAGTGTTAAGAAATAAAGTATATTGCACCCTTCATTGTCACGGTACCATCCTAGGTGTGCATGGTCAAATAATATATATGATAAACATAGCATGCAGTTGAGATATGCAATTAAAGTGTAATGATACGTTGCATGTCACGTCTCAAAACCATGGTGGGAGGTTACGTAGGGAGGGCTCAAGAAATTTTGACCAAGTGGTGTTCTTTTTAATATCCACCACACTGTGAAAGTTGTAAAAGCACATTTTCAAGTGATTAGAAAAACATGCATGCATCTATGCCACCCATGAGCTTACATTGCATTCTGCTTTTCAGCAAAAATTACGCTATTAGAATAGGGCAACTTGTTGCTGCATACAACCCTAGCAGCAGTGCGTTACAACAGCTTATGAAGAAATGATAAACCTGTTTGGAAATTTTCGCTGTGAAGGGCATTTTCCAGTAGGTTTATTCTTTTTAATGCTTTTGTATTTTGAGCCCTGAGCATATATATTCACTTCTTTGAGAAGCTCTTTCTCTGTTATTTTTTTTCAGCATTAGCAAACAGCAGGCCTCCCTGCTGCTTCTTAAAACGGTTGCTGACGTGCTTTGTCTTCTGCTTAAAAGCAGCTTGACGTCGTGTTTCTTACAACTGCAGACAACGCAACACACAAATTTCACTGCTAGTTCGCAAGCACAAACAGGGCGTATATCCGCACAAGCAAAAATAATTTTAAACCAGTCAATTGTACAAAAAAATGTGACTAAGCTGCGCTCATGCCACAATAGAATAAAATAGCTTTTCAGCATACTGCAACTTTACTAACACCTTCAATACGACGTTCCGGTGCCCGCGCAGTAGTGGAGCAGCGATGCTCTGATATATTCGCTAAGGGGGCGGAGAGTATATCAGAGCATTGGTGCTTCATGTGTGACACGGCACCATGTGCAGAGCAAAATTGGCTGCCGATTGTAATTGCGCCGCAGTAGCACATCAGCCGCAATGTCAACGATAGCCAAACTTGGCTGTCGGTAATAATTACGCTGCAAGTAGCATATCAGCTGCAGTGTGACCAATTGCAACTTACTTTTTTAACCGACTTATTGTCCACTTCATTTGAACTGCAGCTATCGGAGGAGTCGCAATCGGGTCTGCGGAATGGATGGTCGTTTTTCTGTTGCATTCCTTGCGTCATCCTCGGTGCCTAAGAAAATATGACCAGTAAATAACTTCAGAACGACTGCTTCTTCCTTTTTGTTTTCGTATTGGGAATACAAGAGGTGCGGACTTACCGTAAAGCTTAATCACTTGAGCGTGATAGTGGCCGCAGTGTGTGTTTCCTTCTAGAACACCCGGTACCACTTGTGAGGATCAAAATTGCCTGTATACTTCGGATTGATGTACTTACATGCACTTACCGGGACTATTAATTTTTAATTATCATCGCGAAACCAAACATCTTGGAGAATTGCGAGTGTACAGGCGCGATACTGAGAAATTAAGAGACGCAACAATGTTCACATGCACTACACACGCACCAAGGCCGCCACGAACTTGCTATTGATGACAATGGCAGTGCCATTTCTGGATCTCCCAAGTAGTTTAGACTTCTTCCTCAACACAACGCAATTTAGTTTTTGAAAACAAAAATATTTAATTGCAAAACATTTACTTCATGTTTTTACAACCTTAGAGGGTAGTTTTTTCAGAGCTCACAGCAAAAAATATATAAACAATGCATGCAATTACTGTAAAATGGTGACGCTATGCATAGCCTCCAAGATGGCAAACGCGCAATGACGGGCGTGCAGCGGCAATTTCAGAGGTCATGCGCTGTGTCGCCATACTCGCGTTGGTTAGGCTAGATGGCGTTAGCCGCCGCCCAACTTAAAGGGTACAACCATATCAATTCATTCATCCATTTATCTATCACATTAATATGCTACAATCATCTAGCCATAATGGCAATCGGCGACCACCATGGCGACCTCCGTGATGGCGACGAACACCTTGCTCCGTGGCGACCACAGTACAATACACCTTCACCACGCGAGGGGTTCTGAAGAGTCACTACCTCGCGCCGTGATCTCGCGGCACATGTTATAGTTTTCGGCGAAATCCGCGCCGTGTGCTTAACATTCAAGGCACAGCAAGCAGGTTCTGAATGTGAAGCCTTGGTCGATGTAATCGATCTTTACCTGTTCACTTATTATCAGTCCCGCAGCCTCACTTTGCGTGGACACCATCAAGCGCGCTATTTGAAGTTTGTGTCAAGTTCAACGAGAGATGGATTCAACTCAACCCCAGCCTCGATCAAAAAGAAGAAAAAAAAAAAACGCTATTTGGAGCCTGGATCGCAATATGTAGTACCTTGGACAAGGAGCGGTGGAGGCGCATTCGGCCAACCAGCTACACTCAGCAAGAGCATGCCTCAGTCTTTAGCTGGTAATTGATGTTCTGGAGTAGCGGCCTTTGACACGTGAAGTCTGAGTGATGCGCATGGTGACAGCAATGAAAATCCTGATCCCGACGACACTTACGGCTTCGAGGAAAACTCGCTCAGCGATTCCGACAGGACTGCAGATGCGGCTCACGACAATGTTGGCATGAGCGACACTTTTTAAATGCAACAGTGGCATGTATTTTACACTGGTGCATATCAATAAACTGCCAGGCTCTGTGTGTGTGCTCATGTGTGAGGCTTACATCAAAATTATTCAAGAACCCATCTCACATTGGTATTCGCTCAGAAACAGAGAAAAAAAGTTGTGCTTGAAGGATGTGGCCAGTGTGTTTGCACATGAAAGTTGGATGTGTTTGCTACGTTGCTGATGTACCAAACTTGTTCAAAACTTGTGACATATATAGCCAGTTTAATATGAGTTTAGCAAGGTAAGAAAACTAAATGTTGGCTCGATCCTTTCTATTGTTGTTCTCTTCACAACTAAACTTTTCTCATGGTAGGCAGTTTCTTGTGCGTGTGTGTGTTTTGCATTCAAATGCTTTAGCCTTAATTAGTACATGGTTTTTGATTTATCAATCTTGTGAGGATTACAGGCAAGTAATATAGCAGGCCTGTGCCACCGCTTGGGCTTTGTGTAAAGACACACCTGTGAATAACATATGCTGCTATCAACATATCAGCCAAATCTTGCAGCTGCAAGTGACTTTTTTCATATAGATGACTGTGCTCACTTCGAATTTTCGGATGCCTGTATGTGGTGTAAAACAACTGAAAGCATGCTATTGGCCTATAGCCAAAATAAATCAAGAGCAGCGTTTTAATCGAATGTGCTTCTTGCCACAGTGTGCTGCCACATGCTGGCACTGCTGTCCAAAATCTAACATTGCATAGTCACACTCGCACATGGGAATGGCAACACGAAAAAGCTACGGTGTTTCTTCAAGCATGCTCTAGCTCATAATGTGTGCTTACATATCGCACTTCTTTACTGCCATTCCTCCCTGTAGTTTTCGGCGCAGCTTGTTGGGACTGACGAGAAAAAAAAAGAAAGCAGTTGAAGTGCGCAATAAACCCCTCAACTTGTTTTGAAATATTTCTGGCAGTGGATTTGTGAGGCATTAAGTTTTGATGATGAGGTCAATTAATGATTACTCAAAGAAGCATATCATTGTTTATTTAAATTATCTCATCCAGTATGGATTATGACACTAATGTAGTGGCTCGTCATTGAAGGCAAAGCACTATGTGGGAGAGACAGCTGGGGTTGGCTTGTGTTGTGAAAGGGAGAAACTGCGCCACCACCCGAGGCTTTCGAATCAACGCCGCTTGGAAAAATTATTGTATCAGCAAGCTCATTTCACAGTAGTGGACTGATTATTAAGTTATCTCCCTTGGAATGTTTACTGGCCCTATAAATTAAAATTTCGAATTATGTTAATATTGCTTTGTGATGAGAAGTTTTGTTTGTTTTGTTTCAAGTTATGTTTATACTGTAATCTGATAAGCTTTGGATACTAGTTTCTTGAAATTTCTAGACGTCATCTATCATTGTCAGCATTGACTGTGTTGCTATCTGGCACCTGCAATCCCATTTGTACACAGAATAAAGCGTTCATCTAGGCTGAAAGCTGCTTTGAATATTTAAAGCTCAGTTTGTCAATTATGCACCACCATGAAACATTGTACATTTTATTCTACGCATCCAAAAGCTGCCAGTTGCACTCTTTGAGTCATAATATTTCACACAATAGTCGTCAAGTGTTCAATAGAAAACACTGATACACTAATATACATGCAGAAATGACCAATGACATATATGTGGGCAGTGTGCTCAAAAAAAGAAGTACCGTTAAAATGACAATAATGCATCCTGAAGATCCGATAAATGAACAAAAGGCTAAAAACCTGAAGACTAATATATGCCATAGAAATGACCAATCAAACTTATTCAAAAGCTGGTAGCACTGGTAAGACTGTGTATCAGTCTGATATGAGACTGGTAGCACTGGTAAGAAAATGTATCAGACTGATATGAATGTCTATAAGAACTGGTAAGACTTTGTATCAGTCTGATATGAGACTGGTAGCATTGGTAAGAAAATGTATGAGACTGATATGAATGTCTATAAGAACTGGTAAGACTTTGTATCAGTCTGGTACAAGACTGGTACAACTTATAGGAAACTGTATCAGACTGATACAGACCTCCATCAGAATTTTTGCTAGGGGAGAGGGACATATGGTGCATGATCACGACGCACTGCCTTGGGACTTCGAGATCGCGGGAAAGGGCACGTGCTCGATGAGACAACATAACCACCGGTTGGCGACGAAGAACAAAGAATTACCACTGACCGGAAAGGCCAAAATGCATACACACCCTCCGAAGTCCCGAAGTGGTCTCCTCGTACCCTGTCTCTTGCCCCCGCTTTTCAGGCGAGTGTGAACAAGGCCCGAATCCTGCCAAAATTAGGCCAACGGGATACCGTGTCAAACCTTCGAGGGGTGGGGTGACAGGGAAGTGGTGTCGAGCAAGTGGTGCGGGGGCCTGGATTCCCACGAACTAGACAAGCAAATCTAGCCATCACTGATTGCAGTTTTCTTTTTTTTCTTCTTGGTAGTTCCTTCACTTATGTGATCTAGTTTTCGGCTTCATTAGGATACTTTGGTATATGAAAAAATAAAATTGATTTTCATGAGAACAATAAAAATGAAGCCTGCACTCGGCCGCACAAGACTTAATAACGGCAAAGCTGGTCGATCCAAGTGTGAGGCTTTCTTGGCTAACGTTAGGTCTTTTTGGCAAAAGCTAAGTTTCAAACTTTGTGTAAGGAAGGCTATATTTAAGCTTTTTATGGCTCTTGGATTGATCATCTTTAATGTTACCTAGTCTTGCACGGCCAAGAGCAAGCTTCTTCATTTTGCGTGGTTATATAGTAGACTTGTGTCAAACGAAACCTGAAGGTACCACAAAAATGTGTTTCCTTTAAAAGTAGTTTCGTTGATTGATAGACAATGGTACAGAATTCAAGCATGAAACCGGTTTTGTTGGTGGCAGTTTCATTTAAGGGGGATACTGTACTTGAGAAAAAATGCCAGATATATTGATGTGGTTGAAAGAAAATTTACAGTGGGAGTTTTTAAGCTGATTTCAAAAATATACCGTATTTACTCGCATAATAGGCGCACTTTTTTTTCAGAAAATCCGGCTCGAAGTTAGGGGTGCGCGCCAATTACGAGGGGTAAAATTTTCTAAAATTTTTTCAACTCGGTTCTTGCGCTTTAAATCTGCACACTTGTCAAGTAAAAGGGGACTTTATCGTTTACCAATTAATTCAGCATAAAACAAACATACCTACATACCTTTTAATGAACAAGCGAGAGCCGTCAACTGCACACACACACGTAAATTTATTTACACAAAAGTCGTAGCTGTTCCTCCTTTTTCCTATTCGGAGTCCGAGTCGGAGATCACATATTCATCCTCGCCGAGCGCGGATTCGTTTTCGGTGTCCGAATCATCCGCACCCCACAACATGTCATCCTCACTCGCATCCAGTGCGTTCGAGATACCCGTCTTCTTGAAGCTTTTCCTGACGAGTTCGTCGGAGATCGCCTGCCACGCTTCCACGATCCAAGCGCACAGCATTTCCACAAGCGGCCTCTTAATCTTACCTCCTGGAGTCAGCTGATGTTGTCCTCCAGCCATCCAGGTGGTGTACAGCCTTCGAACATTGTCCTTGAAAGGTTTATTCAAGGACACGTCCAAAGGCTGCAGTATCGATGTGAGGCCGCCCGGAATCACTGCCAGATCTGTGCGCAGCTCCTTTAGCTCATCTCGTACGCAGTCTACTAGGTGCTCACGAAAACTGTCCAGGACAAGCATGGACGGCAACAACAGACCACCCGGCCGCCGACCCCAGACTGTTTTCACCCAATCCACCATGAGTTCCTGCGCTCATCCAGCCTTTTTCCTGGACTCTGACGTAGATGCCTTGAGGGGATTTTGCCTTTGGGAGCGTCTTACGTTTAAAAATAACGTAAGGCGGTAGCTTACGCCCATCCGCTGTCACCGCCAGCATTACGGTGCATCGTTGTTTATCAGCGCCAGACGTTCTGACGATGACGCTCCGTGCACCTTTCTCCTCCACTGTCGTGTTCCACGGCATATCAAAGCATAGGGGGGTCTGATCAGCGTTGCCGATCTGGGACAAAATGAAGTCTTTCTGCTGTCGGAGCTTTATAACAAAACTGTGGAAGTCCACCACTTTGTCCTCATATGGTGCAGGCAAGCGCTGGCACAAGGTGGTCCGCCTTCGCAGTGCTAGGCCATGGCGCCGCATGAAACGAGTTGTCCATCCGGAGCTGGCTTTGAACTCTTTTGCTTCGATGCCCTGCGCTCGGGCTATTCTGCGCGCCTCAGTCTGCACAATATCCAACGACACAGCACAGCCGTCTTGTCGTAGCTCCCGTATATGCCGGACCAGTTGCTCTTCGACGTTCGGATACCTGCCGGTTTTGGCACCGTGGAAAGCCCGTCGTGTCTTCTTCGTCGCCTTAAGTTTTTCTTTTTGGTCCCTCCAGTACCGAATACTGGTTTCTCCAACGCCGAAATGCCTGCTTGCAGCCCGGTTGCCGTGCTCCAGCGCGTACTGCACTGCCTTCAGTTTAAACCCAGCCGTGTAGCTCGTGTATTTCCCTTTGGTGGAACCAAAGTTCAATACACGACCACAACATACGCACACCGCTTGCAAAATGGCTTTTCTTTCTTTTTCTCTGATGATGGTGATGACGATCGAGCCCCCGGCGTTGTACACGTGACCTCCAAAAAGCGCGGCGATTTGGGGGGTATCAGTAATTGATGGAACAGCCGTTTTTTTTTCGCTCATGGATGCTTTTTTTTTTTTCAAGTTTTATTTCGACAAACACGTTGGTTAGGTCGTTGCACTTCGAATTTTTTTTATTTGCTCGTCGATTTGCCTTCTTTTTTTCTTCAGGGTACGGGGACCGCGTTCCAACTGTACCGCTGGGGGGTAGAATCGTTTCTGATCACGGCTAAGTTCGGGGTGCGCCTATTATGCGCGGAATTAAAAAAATCGAATTTTCCACGACCAAACTAGGGGTGCGCCTATTATGCGAGTGCGCCGATTATGCGAGTAAATATGGTAATTACTGTTCCTCTAAATCAATTAGTTTTTGAGATATCCTAAAATTAATTACCTGTTGTTGGCCGATGTGATGACACAAGAAATTCGCATTGTAGAGCTACTATTGGCACGTGCCTGTGTACTAATGAACATAAGCTACACAATGGTAGAATTGCTTTTTTGATTTGATAATATTAGCAAGGTTTGTTGCACCTTGCACTTCAGTGTTACAGACACACTCTGTTTGTGCTCATATTTCTGGCAAAAATAAAAATTTTTGAAGATCTCAATCAAAAATTCACACCTACCATTGTGTAAACTAAAGATACAGCTACATGTCGCAACAAAAATGACAGCCTTAGCTTCTCTGAAGGCAGAGATATCTTTTAGACAAGTTTGCAACTGCAGCAAAATTTGAATCTTGAGAAATCATGCAAAAACACAAGAAGTCCATTTTGGGAAGACAGTAGCATGGAAAAGCTGTTTATTTACAATGATTTGCAAATTCAGCTTTCCCAGTAGGCACCAGGCATGTAGTCCTTCTGTTTTGCATCACCTAAAAGGCGTTTTTTTATTGCCCGCTGCATGTTTTCCACAGAGGCACACTTGTGAGCTGATGCGGTCGCCGTGTGCTCGTCTGCCGATTAGGCTGCTTACCAGTTCGGTGACACCTATGTGCGACGATTGTGCGCGCGTCCTTTGCGATCCGCCGTATGATAAAGTGGTTTTTCGGCTTGTCCAGATTGAGTTGTTGATGTCGCAGGCCGAACTCTTGCACTCTCTCATCAATTTCAAGGCTCCATGTGCAGCGAGGTGTTAGTTTTTTTTTTTGACGTAAGATTGCCACATTTTCGAGTAGAGGCCGTGGTGAAATATGTTCATCGTTGCGGACGGGTCGTTACAAGCACTCTGCCTGTTGCTAGTAGCCTCCATTGCGTGGGCGGTGAGCATGTTCGCCATAAATGGATTGATTTTTTGTTGTTTGCCGACGCGCGCCGACCTCCACTCTGACGACCCGTCACGCAGTTCATGTAAGACTAGAGGAACTCGTGGCATCTGCACGTTCAGTGATAAGACTGCGCGTTTAGCGATAAGACTGCGCTTCCGTTTCATCATTGCAAAGACTGCTATCTCTCGTAGCTTCACTTCTGCTTTTTTACTTGCCGTCCTGTAACTGTTGAGGCTCCAAAACACGGCCGCTTTCAGAGACGTTGTCGACAACTGACGGGCTCGTACTTAGGTTAGGCTTACACCGGTGACTCGGTGACCGCCGTTGAACGCCACGAGTTTGCTATCCTCCCTGTCCTGAGTGATAGCGGGGCTCTTTCTGAAGTTCACAGCAAACGAACGATCGCCACACCCGCTTCACAAATTAGTGCGGCGCGGAACTTCTTTACTACGGCAGGTAGTCGACAGCACCATGACAAAATGGCGCATGTCCGTGCGCGTCACAATGAAAAAGCAGATGTTGGAAACGCCACTTGGCCAATCGGGTGCCTAGGTTTTCTCACGTGCCCTAAGCAGCTAATAGAATTGCGCGGTGGTGCTTCTCGATGACGCGTTTTTGCTAAAAAACCAATGAGCAAGGCGAGCCACTAGTGGCGGGAAATTGAATACGAAGAACGACCCTTCCAAACGAGACCAAGATGACCACGATAGCTCGTGTGTAACCATAGAGAAAGGAAAAATATGTGTGTAATGGCAACGGTTCGGCGTGTAAAAAGCGCGACTTTAGCATCTATTTGTGCTCAGATTCATCTCACAGGGGTGTTATAAATTGATTTTGTGCCAGAAATAATGATGCAAGAAGCTAAAAACTTCGCAGATAAGTGCAAAAATCTTTGCAGATTCCGAAAATGTCAACTTCAAAAAGTCGTATTTTTCGTGATTTTCGGCCTTTTAAGACCCGTGTCCCTCATTAAGCAGGAATATTGGTTATGAAAGTTTCGTTTTATTATTGGAGTCTGTGTACTTAGTTCTCTCAATAGCTTCAACGTGGCTCCTCCACAGCTGTTATTGTACACGCGCAGCTGAGCATGATGTCAGATCAGCTCTCACGGTAGCTAGGCACGATAGGTTTCGTTGCAGGGCGTGGCTTAGTGGCAGCTTCTTCAGTGCTGCTGCTTCGGCTCATGCACAGCTTGGCATCATGTCACAGTGGTTGGCATGATAGCAAGATGAGGCAAGGCAAGGTGGTGCATAGCTGTGGCACTCTTGGTTGCTAGGTAAGGTCGTGACTAGGTGTCGTGCGGGCAATGGTCATTTTTATGCTGGGCTTAACAGTTTGGTTGTAGAAAAGTTGTGTGTGCGTGTGTGTGTGTGTGTTCTTTATGGTTTCAGCAACATATATCCCTCCTCGTTCATGTATATATATCAGGGGTGAGACAGCTGTGCATATTGGGCATTTTTGATACATTTCTGTTTTCTTGCGCCAAGCTGCAGCAAAAGCATACAAATCGCGAAAATTGCACGTAACTGCTCTAAAACAGTTCTGAATCTAGAATTTTGATGCCAACCTCAGCTTCCTAATGAGACGCACCCAATCGCGCATTTTTTTTTTTACTTTGCACTTTCGTGGTGACGAAAGCTCCCATGGTGCCGCCATAATCTCCGCTAAACTGTTGTAAATATACGTTACCCCGCAAAAATGTGGTGCCGTGGATCGAGCGTGCTGCTTTCACTAGCCAGGCTGTGTGTTCTGGTGCCACTGTCGTCTTTTGAAAACCACAGAGTCGAGTAGCGAGTATAGCGGGGTTGACTCTCAGATTACTTGTTGTGCGTAGCGCGTTCCTCCGGTCACTGTGGTTTTCACGTCGATGCTGCTTCATGCGGTCACCTACGCGTGTGCATTTTTCGTGAGCGGGTAACTGTAAACGTGGTATCATTTCCCTGAATGCAAAGCGTCTCGTGGATGCTCTGGGGCATGCACATTGGTTTTCAAAATGGGTTCCATGAGCGACAGAACACGTGCAGCTCATTCCCGAATTACGCCCATTAGCTACTAACTTATTTAGACAAGCGAGTTTATATTGCATTTTGCATTTAAAAAGCCATCATACATGAAATCTGCGCATCGGTGTCTGCAGGTAGAGAGAAACACTTGGTTACATGCGAAGCCTTGGTGACAGAACGCGCGTTCAAACCATTTTAAACATAATAAACGGGCACCTCGCTGCTTTATTCGTGACTCATGACGCACCGGCGATCATGTGGCACAGTTTTCATGATTTGCCACTGCTCTGTTCTGTAATCTAAACTCTCAACGTGTGCTTTAAGAAGCGCTGCTGCATGCGTGTCGACTCTAGGGTATGCTTTTAGGCATAGCTCCATTGGTGTTTCGGTCAGCGGCAGTGTGACTTCGTTTTATTTCTGTTCTTCTTATCCAATTAAACTGGTGTCTGTACGTTCGGCGGTTCGTTTGCGTGGACATGAATTTTTTACCTGCGCTGTGCAAGCGCTTTACAGGAGTTGCGGAGTGGCAATCGCAAGTTGATGTATTATTGGGAGCTCTAAATCGACGACGATGACTTACGATTAAAAAAAAACTGGTCAACGTGTGCTGTATTAATAACGCGTGGTTGCTGGCGGGGAGCCGCGTTTTTAGTATCATTCGCTTATTGCTTAGTGTCATATGCACGCGCTTTACGAGATAGTCGATGCGGCAAGGTTTCTTGGATCCCGCGCTGTAATCTTGAAGGTGGTTCTGCACGAGGTGGCCATGAACGGCGGTGCAGAGCGCTTTTGTTATTTAAAAGCTCTTGGCGCTATCATGTCAGGCTTTTCTTTAAGCAAAATACCACTGTTATGTAACTAAGATTCTTGTGCAATCACAATTTTTGAATTTCTTTTTGAGTGTGATGCATTTTTTTTTAAATGTTGTTGGTTAGCGGGGCTGCAGTGGACAAATTTAGGGGGTGTGTTTATTACGGGGAAAAAATAAAAATTCTAATTTTGACGACTGAGGTCGAGGGCACGTTTATTATGCCAGTGTGTTCATTACGCGTGTAAATATGGTATTATGCAGAGCTGTGTATGATGCTGTTTTGGCATTAAGAAACAATAAACTTTAAGGTGCTAGTTGGTTTGTTGCCATTTATAATGATGAGAACTTCGAATAATTCTAACAATCCTAAGGTCCCCTTGAATTTTGATTATATAGAGCCTACTGTTTATCTGGGTCACCTGACCCTGTTATACTTGTGGTACAAAGCAAATGTAAAAAGGAAACACTATGAAGGCTTTAATAAAATACTTAGTGGTGGTACAGTAAAAGCCCTCTTTATGACTGATGTAGAAGCTGACATCTCTGGTGGTACACATCAGGAAAATGTAATGACACCATTTTTTTTTGGTGGTCGTGGGATGAGTCTTCCGTGGGGCTGTTCTAGATGCTGATGTATGCTAGAAAGATGAGGCGCTGTGTTAATGTCTCATTGCTACAATGTTTCAAGCTGCTGGCATTTGTACCGAACAGTGGTGTTCGCACAATCTACACTTATGCTTAAACATCATTTATGTGTAACTGTAAAGGAGATGCTGCACGGAGTTTTTTTAATGCATTTTTGTACTTTCACTAAGCTGACATGCTTGACTTTTTCTCTCATCTCCCTCCTCTGTTGTTTAATTGATTACCGTATTTATTTGCGGAATGAACTCACTCGCATAATGAACCCACCCCCCATTGTGATCCTTGAAAAAAAAAATTTTTTTTTAATGTATCTGTTCATTTTATTTTGGTGTGATAGACAGTGCCATTGACAATCGAAACAACGTTAAATTAAGGTGTTATGTCATAAAATAATGATGCAATAAATGTCAAAACAAAGTTAAGCAACCATGCTAAATAGTTGCAAGCAGCGCGAACACAGCCAACGTCTATCAAAACTTAAAAGTGGCACCTTTCTCCGGTAGAGCACCATCTGTTGAATGCAGGAAAAACCTTTTTTAAAGCGCCATGCAAACACAGCGGCACGAAAACAAAACACATGGCTTTCAAGATAATGCACGCGCGGCGTGCGTTTATGCCGCGCACCCACCATCTCCGAGGCCATGCAAAGTGCAACCTCGCCCACCGCGCCAACGACATGTTGTGCACCTGCAACGTTTCTGCGCCGCCACCCAATGCTGCGTTTCTATTGGTGGGTTGTTGCAGTGAATTTAGTTGGAAACCTGTTGCGCAGGGCGCATTCAGCTGGTACGTTAACTACACGGCTGTATGCGCTGCAGCATGCGAACTCAGCGGCTGTACGACACTTCGGAGTCGATTCCTGCGCTTCCGTTATGGGACAAAACAGGAAGAGCTTTGGGCTAAAAAAAGATTCAACACACATTTCGCAGACCTAAAGAATCATGCGAAATTTTCGCTGTTATGACTCCTGTGACCTTTTTTCTCTCGCGTTATGAACCCTTCCCCAAATTGGTCTGAACTTTTCCGAAAAGAAAAAAGGTGGGTTCATTACGCTAGTAAATACCATTATTACTTGAATCTAGGCCGGCCCCATTTCTGAGCCGGCCCCCTAAAGTCTGAAGCCCGGGGAAAAAACTTGCCTCGTATGTAGGCGGAATCAAACAGCAAAGACCGCTGTGGTCACAAAGAGAAAACATTTATTGAACGTGACGATAAAACACAGCAGTTGGTTCATGATGCAAATAACTCAAGAAACATCAGCTGCCAGTCCTGTTGTGTTTCTATGAGGTTTTCCTCCCGCTGATTCTAGTCCGATGCCGCGCTCAGTCATAGTCATTGACGCTGTTTTTCTCGTCGCTGACTAAAAACAGTGCGCAATCCTCAGTGCCATCAAACGCATTGGATATGCCGCAATTCCTAAAAGAGCACACAATAAAAAATCCTGGGTTGTCGTTTCACGCTGCAGCCCCTCCAGCGACGCACAATTTTTCCATCCACTCTAATGTCCCACCCGGCTTGAATGTTGGATGAAGACTCCGGCAATAGGACAACTTTCCTTTTATAAGTGGCATTGTAATGACACCAGCTGTTTGGCATCGTTGAGCTACGCCACACACAGAGCACTCTCAACGTGACTTGGAAATGATGAACGCGCGTCTCAACGCTCGCCACAAAGATGAAAATGGCGGCCTCACATGCATACTTAAAGGCCACCTCCAGCAATTTTCCGAGGTCAGTGGATCTCAATGAAATTCACTGGGCACATTCATTGGCACGTTTGCGTCATTCGTGCAAAATTGCAGGCTTGAGAGTTTTGCAGATTCTCTTCAAATGAATTTTATAGCTTGCCTCGAAACGCTCACCTCGCTTTCTAGAATTAATGGTAACATTGTGACTGTGACATTGAATTTTGCCTGATGGAAGGGATGGAACTGATGTGCCACTGCAGTGTCTGCTTCTCTGCTATGAATTGTGTGGGTTTTGCCGGCGCTTCCTTGGTTGAGCGTGCGATTTCCTTTTCCTTGTTGGTGGGCTGTAATAGTTATTAAGTGGTGTTGCGTTGTGAGCCACACACGATTCGCCATATATTCAACATAACAACGCAAGCATTTCAGCCGATCGCTGCGAACGGCGTGGACAGGTAGTGCCATCTGGTGGGCATTATGCGCAATCAGGCAGATTCCGGGCAGCGTCAGGCAAATGATTACATCACACGTAGAAGCGCACTCAGTTGGGTTTCGGTATTGCGTTTTTTCGGTATTTTCAAATTTGTTGAGCATTTCAGCTCTCGGGCGTGGGACAAGAGTGTCTCAGGAACATAAAAACACCATTATCCTGATATGGTTGAAAAATCGCCGAAGTTTGCCTTTAAGCCATGTTTTGGCTTGGCTACTAACAGCTATAATACCATCTAGGTGGCGCTAGTTGTGCACCACTTTTTTTTTTTTTTTCAGTGAAAAATGGCCTGTGTTTCAAAATCCTCGAATATAAGCCGACCCTGTAGTTTGATGCATAAAATTTGAAAAAAAAAAACTATCTGCCTAGGTTCGAAAAAATACGATACAATATATGTATATATATATTTTTTTCAGAATGTCGTCATGAAAGAGGGTGATGGCTTCAAGGTGGCCATGGGAACCTTTGACCGCACCAGGACACCCGTGAGTGTTGTTGTCACATAGCATGTGTTATTGTCACTTAGCATTTTTAAGAATTCATGAAGGGGCCTAATAGACCTTAGGCTAGGCATCCGGTTGACACTACGTTTATAGGAATAACCATTACGAGGATTCTGCAACACTGTTTCAATTTGGTTGGAAAACACTGCCGGTGAGTAGTGAAAGCTCATACGAACATGTAAGCCAAGTAATATAGCACTAGTTTATCAGAAAACTTAGTTTCGTTTCATACAGCAGAAAGGCACACATTTCAATTAGCCTTGAACTATGAATCTGCCCTTAAATCCTTCAATCATAAGTACCGTATGTACTCTAATGTAATGTGTGTATTATGCAAACGTGTGATACCCGAAGCCGACCCTGGCATCGCAATTGAAGATCGAAGTTTACATTCTCTAAGAAGTGCAATAGTGCATGCAGTTCCTTCATTTTCATTCTTCTTTTTTCCTTCCTTCCTGGAAGGTCACCCCTCGCGTTACAATTGTGTTCGTATTACAATAGAGCCAATACGATGCATGTCGCGCCGTAAAAGTGGCTTAAAGATGGTCTGAGCTACTTTCAGGAGTGGATCAGTGTTAGGGGAGGATCAACTTGAAACTAATTCTGGGTGGTGACTTCAATATCAACATTAAGGGGTCGTTTGCTGCCACAGTTATATTTATTTCAGCAGTCGAGTTATGTGGCTACAGCATAAGAACAGAAACGCCTACACGTGTTACACCTACTTCAGAAATGTTGATTTATTTCTTTACTACCAACATAAATACAGATAACCTAGAGTCTGGTGTAATATATTTTAACATGAGCGACTACTTGGCACTTTATTTTGTTACAGAAATTTTAGTCAAGAAACCACCATAATTTCCCGCTAGAACAATTCAAAATTTCACACCTCTCACTTTGACTGCTTTCAGTGGGAGTCTTTCCCAAACAGTGCGGTATACCTTTCAGAAACCCCAAACACAGCTTATGAAACATTTATAGCTATATTAAACAAATCTAGGCATTTTAAAGAAAAAGTTAAGAAAAGCCATAAAAGTCGTAAGCCATGGAATAATCGCCAGTGCATAACAATAATAGAAGGAAAATCAAAGCTATTCATAAAGTTTTTAAAGCCTAAAAATGTGTCAGACTTGAAGATATTTAAAGGATACCAAAATAAGGTGAATGCCTTCATCAGGAAAGAAAAAGAAATGACTTAAATCAAGGATTTCATGCAGACTGTTGCAAGGGCAGTGTGGAACTGTGTAGGAAATTTAACGCTTTGCTGCACAGGGCATCATTTTCTCCGTCAGTCACTGAAATGATTATAGATAATCGTGCAATTGAAGATTCAGAGCTTGGAAAAAGTACAATCATTTCTTCGAAAATATCGTACAGCCAACTCAAGCAGTGCAGACAACTATAGCTGATACTCACACAAAACAGACAAAGTACATATTTCTTGGACCAACGGACAACCAAGATATAATCTCAATTTTTCCACAGTAAAAAACAGCAGTAATCGTGACATAGCTGCATTCAGATTTCTCCAAATAAATATGCAATATAAATCTTAGCTCCCATGCTCTCTCACATTTATAACTGATCCCTATCAACAGACTGCTTGACAAAACAAAAGCAAACGTCGGTCGCCACTATTGTCCGTGATCACCATGCTGTGTAAGAAAAGAGACGAGAATGACTTTACAAATTATTGGCCTATTTGTATTCTACTCATATGCTCAAAGGGCTTGGAGAAAATTATTTTTAAAAGACTCATGAACTTTTGCATTAAATTTGACATCATATCTCAGTCCCTACATGGTTTCATGAATGGAAGGTTACGGAAATAATCCTCAAATCGTTTGAAACAAAAAAGTATGCATTATCTTCGTAGACTTTTCCAAAGCGGTCGACCGTCTCTGTCATCAGACTCTATTTCAGAAATTAGAATTATATGACATTAGTGGCATCTCACTTTCCCTTTTGAAATCTCAATTTTTAAACATTGCGAACGATACTTAAAGTGAGATTTCAAAAGGGAAAGTAAGATGCCACTAATGCCATATAATTCTAATTTCTGAAACAGTCTGATGACAGAGACAGTCTGAAATAGTCTGATGACAGAGACGGTCGACTGCTTTAGAAAAGTCTACGAAGATAAAAATGCATACTTTTTGGTTTCAAACGATTTGAGGATTATTTCCGTCACCTTCCATTCATGAAACCATGTAGGGACTGAGATATGATGTCAAATTGAATGCAAAAGTTCATGAGTCTTTTGAAAATAATTTTCAAAAAACTATTCATTACTTCTCTCCAGGCAATCATCAGAGGGTTTCCGCAAGGTAGAATTTTGGGGCCCCTGCTTTTTTAACATTTACGTCAATGACATTGTGATAATCATTGATAAACCTAAATACATAATGCATGCGGATGACACGAGCCTTTTCTTCACAGGTAACGATATGGACGGGATGACGTCACTTATGATACATTAGAAGGTTTAAATGCATGAAGTGAACAAAATTTATTACTTATAAACGAAACAAAACAAAAGCTATAGTTTTTACATTGTGGAAACAGATCCTTTAGACCACAGACTACAAATAGGCAACATGACAATTGAAGTTGTAGAGACCATTAAAACTTTAGGAGTATTTTTCTATTGCACAACGTCATGGGATTCTGAGATTAACAATCTGATTGCTAATCTTTCAAAATGTGTCGGTTTACTTGCCCGAATGTGTCATTTTCTTTTGGTTTTGGTAAAGTTAACACTTTATAACAGCCTGTTCTTGTTGCATGTAAATTGTTGTCTTTTCGTATGGGAAAGTACAGTAGTAACAAATATAAATAAAGTATACAAGCTACAAAAGAAAGCTATTAGGTATATAGTAAATGTCCACTACTCACATGCACCTATGAACTATTTAGGAGCTTTAATATTGTCCGAATTCACAAACTTTACGAGTATTCACTAGTAATCAGATAAAAGCAATCTGTTTTTCACAACAACTGTGCCTTCTGAAACATCTTTGAACTGGAAACATATTCTACTCTTTACTCTACTCGTCGTCTGCAACACTGGAACATTCTGTTGTGTTGAACAAATTTCGGGGCGACAGTTGCTGCATTTGAATGTTTCCCTGTTACTGAATAAACTACTTCAAAGAAAAATAACTATTGAAAAATGCAGTGTACGTGTCAGAAAGGAAATACTTTTATCGTGACAATAGATAGAATGATGTTTGTTTAATTTTTTATAATTTGTGTGCAGAAAATCGTTGTTTGTGTATATAAAACATTTGTGTTTTGTTATATTTTGCATAGTTCTATGAAATTCATGTTACTAGAAACTGCCCATGTATGTAAGTTGTTTGTGCATAGCATTTTTTATATACATATTTCTACTTGTACTGTGCTTTTTTTCACGCTCTTTGTTTCTTCACCCATGATCTATATTGTCGTTGCTTCCACGTACGTATCAGAGGCTCGGTCCTCCTCAAGTGGCGAACACCACTTTTCTCCCGAGCCTGCCCTCATCCTTGAAATTAAATAAAATTGAATTGAATTGAACATGACAAACTCCCAATGTAAGGCACAATGACACATTTGCAACTCGTAAATTCAATATCAGAAAAGTAAGCCATAGATTTTCTTCAATACATATGCTTTGCTGCATATTCAGATCGAATTCTGGCCACGGTAGCTGCATTTTGATAGAGCCAACTATGCTTGAGGCCCGGGCACTTAAATTCAAGTGTGTTTTACAGAACACCAGATGGTCGAAATTTCTGGAGCTCTCCACCACAGCATAATCATGTTGGGGTTTTGGTATGGTAAACCCCAGCATTGCACATTCAGGCCAGTGCTGCTGTTAAGTTCATTTTTATGGAGTGCAAATAAATCCCTTGCTTTATATTAAGGCAAAAGCCTGTAATGTCTCATAAACGCATCCATCCATCTGTCTGTGTCCTGGAATGGTGCCACCTGTGGCCCCTCCGCCTCACATTGCCTTTGCAATCAGGTGATTGCTGAGTTAAAAAAAAAACAAGAACAAAAACGCAGACATAAAAAAGAATCCCCCCTCACTGAGCAAGAATTTTTAATCAGGCGCAACTGCACTCGCTCGGGCGCCCTGAAAAAGCTGTGACACTTACGTGACCTCGGTCGGCAAACTCCACTAATGAAAGAGAAAAAACCAGTGCACCGCTCTCACCGCGCTCTAGTTCAAGGCCACTCTGCTCCAATTCGCCGTCCGCACTTCATGTCCAACTGAGTGTTTCTCGCTGGCTCCAAATTTTAAAGCAATACCGTATAATACATACCTGCCAAGTCTTCCGGATTGGCCGGGAGACTCCCGGATTTTGACCGGTTCTTCCGTTTGTACGGATCTCATGAAAATCTCCCGGAAATCGAAATTTCTGTGCATAATCTGGCCGCATTAACTAAAACGCAGCTCAATCCACTCCAGGCTTTTCGAACCTATCCTATTTTATTATAAATGAGTTTAAGAGGCGTTCATTTAAACGTACAGTATAATCTCAGTGATATGAAATCGCCGCAGATACAAATTCTTGAAATTCCCCAGCCAAATTTCGCTATGTTTATTGGGCCTCAATTCGAATGTTCCAAAGACAATTCCTAATCGCGGCGGGTGATACGAAGTTTAATACGGAAACGGTCGAACGAAAGCAGAGAGTAGCGTGCTCGAAGCTTCAAATGTACGCGTGCGACCGGCGAACGCACTGTCTTCTACAGTGCTTGTGATTGTCATTGAGACAACCGCTGTGAACGAAACCGCGGTCGCTCCTGACACGATCATGAATGGCGACGACATAACTGACAGAACCTCGAAAGTGTGCGCTCAACCAGTAAAAGCAATGCTGCTTTCCGCTAACTATGTGGACAAAACTGCGGCAGATACTCTCGTAGATGGCATAAAATGACTTAGTTTTGAAGGCACGTGTGCATGCAGCCAACCGCACTGGGATTGTAAACTGAACTACTGTTTGCCGCAACCACCGTGCACAAAGCCTTAGCCGCGGCAACACGATAGCGATCTACGAGCTCTGAGGGCACGCAGCGGTAGGTTAAAGGCAGTGAATACGTAAAAAATAAAAAAAGTTAGTTTCGCCGCAAGGGCGAAGCAATAAATGCGACAGCAACAATTTGGAATGTAACGCTAAGAACGGCAAGCAGATAAAAACGTGCAGCGCGCTGCTCTCACACAAATGACGCACGAAAACGATACTCGCAGGACGAGAGCGAACTAACAACATTTATCGCTCGGTGCTTAGCGCGCTTTTTAAACAAAAATGATGCACGATACTTGATCACACGTACAGATGAGTACAAACTAACAAGTGTCCCAGTTGTTATACTTCTCAGGGTATGAAAAGCTTGCTGTTTTCGCAAAAGGGGCCTGTGCAGAGACCAAAGTGACCTTTGTGGGCCCGGCAACTAACGCTTTTGTTTCAGTGAAAGCCGAAGGCACACGATTCTTCCACCAAAGGATAAGCGCGCATGCACAGGCATCTACCCTTCCCCCTCCCCCATTTATGGGGCAAAGTACACGTGAGATATAAGCGCGGGGCGGCTTTTTTTCTTTGAGTGTTCATATATATAGACACATACACATATACGGTGAAGGACGACGGCTGTGGCGACGGCAAAAAAACAGTCTGGACTGTTTATATAATTGCTATCGCAATAAAAAGGGGCAAGACGTGTTCTGGCGTTCCTTTCAAAAGAATCTAGCAGTGAGAAAGGCTTTGAACCCGCACTTTTGCGGCAGCCAACTGCACTGTCCCGTCGATTCACCTGGGTCCCAGGAAGACGCACGCGAGTTGTTTTGACCGAAATAGATTCTGCTAGTTGTGTTAATCTTTTTAGATTCTCACCTTAGTGAAAAACTCTACCCTCGTGTGTTCGGCCACTCCTAGCCACTATAAGACCGCAGCGCTGATGTTGGCGCTTGCGATTGAGACCCCCCTCCCACCCCCGTTTGTTTTTCGCAATGTTTTTGTTTGTTTGTTTGTCCTTTTTTTTGTGCAGCATTCCCCTCCCCCCTATTGCGGAAATCTCCCGGATTCAGAATTCTTGAACTTGGCAGGTACGAAAATAGCTCGTTTCGCAGGAAGACCGGCTTTGGTGCCGTTGGTAGAGAAAAAAAAATTAGCGTTGTCCATGACTGTTAAATTAGAAAACATGCAAATGTCTTCGTTTCTAGGCACGTTTTAGGTAGGAATACAGTCGAGCCCACATAGAACGGCCCGACTTAAAACTAACGGTATCCGTGTGAATGTGAAAATATACATTGGTTCAATGGCACAAAATTGCACTTACAACGATGTCTCCGAGCTCCGTTGATGGGTTACAGCGAACGGAGTCAGCGGTCTGCCGACTTCCCGGGAAACCAATTTCGACCACCAATCAGGCATCGGTGAGGTGCTCATACATTCTTATTGTTAAACGCCGGCCCTGCCTCCACGGCTCTTTAGTTGCTGCTCTCCCCGACCGCTTTTTTTTTACGCACCCCTCTGTCGATCCTTTGTCCCCCTGCTACAGCACCCCGCATCGCCAGACAAGGCCCATGTTTTCACACTGCCACTGATCTTTCGAAGACCGGTCGGCCATCTGCCCTGTTTTTGATCGCTGGTAGTGACGTTGGCGTCGCCCGCCTGGAGTGACTAGGCCATTTGCCAACATCGTCGGCCACCGACTGTATCCGATAGACCACGTCGAGTGCGCGCGCATACGCTACCCCACCAACTTTAATAATTTGCGATTCGTTTCGTGTTTAAGACTTGTTCTTGCTCATTTCGCACTTGGCTTAGCATGCCTTCTGCGCACGTGCTCAAGGGCGAAAACGGCTGTTAATTTGCGCGGAACGAATCGCTAAATATCGAAGTTCATGAGACCAGGCAAACTCGCTGGCGCAGCAAAACGATTTTTTGACCACGGCCGCCGAGTCTTCGAACACCGCCGCGCCCACTGATCTAGGCGGCCACGCTTTGACTTCTGCACGCGCAGGCACTCTTTCCAAGTTTTTCTACGTGCGAGTTTCGCGGACCTTTCAAGCAAGCTACCCAACCTGCCTCCTTCCCATGTGTTTTGTTTTCAAAGTCGCCTTCCCGCCGCATCCTCTCCTCATCTTTATCGCAACTCTTTGCCCTTCTCTCGCAAGTCTGCTCTCCTCTCTTGATCATAACCCCTTCGCCCGTCTCCACCGCTCCGCGACGCCCGCCACGCTGGCTCGAATTAGTTTCATTTTCTGACTGGAAATGAGCCCAGAGCTGTTCCACGCGTTCTGGCACGTGTGTCGTGTGTGCGCGTCTTGCTCGCTCTTGGTGTGCGTGTGTAATCATGATGGCCAACGGGAGGACTAGCAGGCTTTTTCCTGCCGCTTAACAAAACGTCGAAAGTGTGACTGCTTGGCTTGAGCATAATCCGCACATTAGGTGCCGCGCTGCGGAGCACTTGCTCATTGCTGTTGACCACCTGGCAGCCAACTTGTCGCTTCGGGCGTCCCGGTATTCAGCTGTAGATATGGTGAATATTTCGCGGGCGGCGGTGACGGCTACATGCGCACGAAACTGTTTTCGCGAGGCCGACTTTGTCTACGTTCGGCCCGCTGCCTAGCCTGAAACTTCCGAACTGCGGCGGCAATTTTTGGCAGCGCGTCGTCGACTCCGACCTAAGAGAGCGGGTGGGACATCTATTGTGATGGTTTAATTACGGCCGATGATGATGCCGACACTGCGGAACTATGCACAGATTGGGGCATTGTGAATGAAGTACGTGGCGAGAGCGATTTGGAGGAATCGGATTGCGAGAACGACGAAACTTTGGAGCCAGTGCCTCATGCAGCTTATGCCACGGGCCTTGGCGAACGAGCATCCTGCCGTGTTAAAGGAACTCGAGACCGCCCTTACCGCTTCTGCTGTTCGAAACACATGCATCACGGACTTTTTGGGGCAAAAAAAATTGTGTTTTCACTCGCAGCTTTTTTAAAAACTGTATTTCATTTACTACTTACTAGGAACTTCGGAATACAGAGAACGGGTGCCGTGTCACGCTCAGGTTCGTTATAAGTGGGCTATACTGTAGCACCCACACATTTTTCACTGTATGCGGCTGTTCGACTACAGAGCTACAACACTGCTGGAAGCTGCTTCACAAAAAAGAACTATATGTGTCATGCAGTGCCATGTAACATGTCTAAATGTCGTGTAACATGACGTGGCAGAGTTACCATCAGACAAGTGCTTCTCACAAACATAGTCAGGAGGCATCAGCTGGCGATCTTTCTTAGGTATGGCGCTAGCCCACATTTTCAACGTCACCGGGTTACAAGGAACATTGAAGGTAACTACTTTTTCCTTGCAGGATGTGTAACCACTGTTGCATTTCGGCACAACACATTTCTGCCCCATCTTGAAGACGCATCGTGCTTGAATTCTGCAAAGCATTCTGCTTTGTCGCGCCGTGAAAAGTGCGCACAATCAGTCAGCGCCTTGCTGCACTGAATGCACTGAAATGCACTGAAACCACTGAGAGCACCACCAAGTTGTTTCCTTCCTCCATGAAGAGCACTAAAGAGACAGAAATCCTGCATATTGGGAAGGGATTCGCAACAGCTTGTGGGGAACTTTCTCTCCCAAGGCCACCCTCGCATGCTCGCCCACGTGTGAGCGAGAAGGGGGAGGTGCGTGCATGCGGCAGACGTCGTCTGCTTCTAGGCGATTACTAGCAGCTCATTTCAAGCCCTTTGTGCTTCGTAGTTTGGAAGTATCAATTAGTAACTGCCTTGTTATTGATGTTACACATGAAAATCTGAAACATTTCCCAGTGTACGAGGCGCTATCACGATTTCTGTGCGTCGCGTCCATAGAAGCGCGTGTAAAAGATGGCAACACACCAAAAGCATCACTTGTCGAGCGTTGGTGTAAGCAACATCATGTTGTCCTTGCCCGCTGGTGCAGCCTGAGAGTTTCTCTTCCTCGAATACTTTTTTCTTCGTGCCTCCCCCTCCCCCCTAAAAAACAAAAACAAAGGGGAAAAAAGACAAAGCATAGTCTGTTGAATGGCCACAGGTATCACCGAACACACTTTGGCATTTAGAAAGGGTAGGCTTGTGCGAATATATGAAATGAATATCACAGTATTTGAATTGGCTTTGATTCGAATTTAAATTAGTGAAAATTTCGAAGTATTAGAGCTTAATGAATAGGTGTATATTAATCCGCATGTGATCCCCATAAACGTGGTTTCACTGTATTACAGGACAGCTAAGCTGTGAAAACGTCTAATAATTCGAAATCCACATTGCCGCGAAACTCCACTTCAAAGTTAAATGAACATATCACCCTCACATCGACTCATCATTTTTGATGTTTGAATGCTTGTTATACCAGCTTATAGGCTTTAAGTATAGTAAATGTTAAATAACACATTTTACAGGTTATTGCTTGCATTCTATCAAAAGTCATATCCTGCCACTATTCAAAGATGTTTCCACTTGCTTTGAACGAAAAAAAGGGGGGGCGCTTGTACAGGCCTAGTCTCGATTAAAAAATAATATTGGTATTGTGCAGGTATGTCCGTTTTCTTTTATAACATGGGATATATACTATTTGAATTCTATTTGAAATTATTCAACCAAAATCTCTATTCTTTTTGAGCATGAAATTTACTCTTCGCACAAGCCTATCGAAGTATCCCTCAATTTTTCGATGCATACACCTTCCTCATTTATCTGCGTTGGCATGCACTACCCCTCAAGTTCATTTTGTTTGACTAAATTTATCAAATATAGTGCTGTTTTGTCTGCATGAATGTTTTTTGCAATAAGAGAATGGATTGTGGCTCTGGTTGGGCAAGTTCTTGTGCTTAGCCCTGATCACAACAGTGGTGGTGAACTTTTCTCACAAATATTGGCAACTGTTGAATGGGATTTTCAAGGCATATTGTTTTATGCGGACCTGTGCATGTCTCTGCTTGACTGTTGACTGCATTTATTGCTTGTGCTGGACACAAAAAAAAAAAAGCACACAGAGTAAGTAGCACCAGTGCTCAATGGTGGTTTCTGTGCTTGCATTACGCTGCTTTTCACATCATATTTATCGTATATAGCAAGTGGTGTAACAGTTGTGCCGCTTTCTCCGGTTTGATACAATTTGCGACCTTTGCACCAAGAATGTGCAATTTGTTGAGGTAGCGCCTCTATGTGCCAAAATTGCCTTCTAGCCTCAAAATATTCACTTGTAAGGCTTTCCTAACCAATTCAAGATCAAAATCTTGGCAAATCCACTCCACAGAAACATGAACTCAGTTGCCTACGTAGAACACAAACGCCACAGAGCAATCCTGCTGCTCTAGACATGTGACACAAGTGACAAAGCCACAGTTGTAGATCTGAGGCCATATACCAAGCAGAGAGCACATTCTGCAGCACGGTCGACATGATTGCAAAGTGCAGCAACAGATCTACGGTCTTAATGGTGCTCTGAAACACTTTTTCAAGTAAGCATTAAATGAATTCACTGGAAGGGCTTATTGTGTCGTGAATTCAACGGCGTAAACATTTCAATGATCCATCCTGTGTGAGTGCAGTTAAAAAAAAAAAAAGATTTGTTGCATATTGCAATTGCATTCTCTCTTCTCTCGTCCCGATGAAAGCACTGGAAGCTAAGCAGAGAAGGATGGCAGGGGCAAGAAAATGTCAGGCGTGCCTTATGACCTTGAGCACTTTTTTTTTCTTCGTATGCACGACTTTTTCAGTGTGAACGCGCGTGCACGCGTGGACAAGTTTCAGCCTGCCGCAGCGATGTCTGCAAGGACCGAGCGCACCATGTTCAAATCAGCCAATGGCTGATAAATGGGCTTTCTAGGGGTGATTTTTTAGCCTTTTTTGTCATTTGTTGAGAGAAGAAAAAGCAATTTTCAGCTGACTTTAAATAATTTATAGTGAATTCCAAGCTGTGTGCTGGGCTATAATATTTGGCTGGCATGTTATCGAGAGCCTCTACTGTCGATCTGCAGCGTTTTCTGACCTTGCTTAAAAGATGTTGCAGGGCCTTTTAACTGTATTTAAGAGCAGGTAGCAATTGCCGTGGCCTTCATCTCCACTAAACACAGCGTCATTCTTAGCTAGTCAAACGTTGCAAGGGGGCATTTTGTGCAAGGAAGCATTTCACAACATTCCTTCAGAATTGTAATGAGTAGCAAAGATAAGCATTCGGAGGAGCCCATATATCAAATAAAAAATCGGGTTTTTAGTGCACACAAACATAGACATGTGCCACCCAAATGGGAGATTTTTCATGTGCTATCACAAGAGCCAATCCACTGCATATCCCAGGGGTACCCTCATTTAGAGATCCTGTTAGGCAAGTGTTAATTGTAAATGGCTTCAAATACCTTGCACAAGCAATAGTTTAAGACCCTTCACTAATAGCTACAGACAGGGGATAAGTATACAGTCGACATCTGATTTCTCAGATGCCCAAAATTCCAGACATGCCTGATTTCCTGAACTCATCTGTGGCACTGTCGAGTTCCCCATAGAGTCATTGTATTAAAAGTCCGAAATTCCGGACGTTTATAGTATAGCTTTCGCTATTTGATTTTCTGGACTTTTTACTGATAACCGCAGGCTCGATGTCACTATCGATGCTGTCATTTTATTTATTTTTGGACCCTCAACCCGCTGCACCGCAGTTGCTGTACCCTTGAAACCAAAAATGATGCAATCCAGTGCATGCCGATTCGTTGAAAGCCGTATCGTAGGCCGCATGGTCTGGTATTGTGCTGCGCAGCCTGTGCTCCTAGAGCAGGAAATACTCTGCTGTTGACCTATGGTATACTGTCGGCATGCTTGCAGACTCGTGCAAGGTGGTTACGCAACAGACCCTCGAAACTGTTTTCGCCACGCGCGCTGTACACTGGACACCGAGACTGCCGTCTCTCCCGGAGTGGACAGTGTGTGCGACAAACTTCGACACATGGTCGTTGCCTTTGATGATCTGCACGTTGCCGGTGTTTCGATTCCAGCCGAGATAACCCTTGAGGGCTACATCGACGCTGACGAAGGCCTTGAGCTGTGTGTAGAACTGACCGATGATGAAGTCGTTCGTCAAGTTACGGAGGATTCCGAGGACTCTGACACCGAGATAAAGAGGCAGCGCCTTCACAATGAACGAGCTTGGAGTTGACGTGAGCACTGATGCTGTCATCAGTGTACAGCGACATGACGACTGAAATTGAGGCAGATGTCATTGCGGGCAAGTGGAATGAGGCAGATGTCATTGTGGGCAAGTGGAATGACCTGCAAATGACAATCAGCAAATTATTTCTTACACCTATGTGTTAACAAATGCGGTAGCGCCAGCAACATTGGATTTTTTTTCTTTTTCTTTCTTTCGGCTAATTTCAGAGCCACCCAAACCATGCATATACTGAATTGCAATGAGAACTCTGTACTCCTACTGTGACCTACTCCTTCATTGAAAAAAACCTAATACAAAGTGTATTTTCATTTGCATTCATTTTCTGAACTGCTTGATTCACAGATTTCGGAATGTTTTCGCAGTCCCTTGAGGGTTCAGTAAATCAGACGTCGACTGTGGGCTTGTACGAATAGTGAATTTTAGGTTCGAAGCGAATAGTGATTTTGGTCGAATAATTTCTAATCGAAATCGAATGGTATGTATTGAATGTATGACTTATAAAAAATGGAAATATTTATCATGACCTGACTAACCTGCACAATGTTTTTTTAAAATTGAAGTAGGGGCTTTATGGAAATGTGTTTTTTTTTTTCATTCAAAAGATGTTGAATCAACCTGGAGTAGTAGTGGGATAAGGGTTTCAGTAGGATGCGAGTGATAACCTGTAAAATACTTATCACTCTGTAAAAATGCCTATTAAAAAGTGGGACATCAGTTTCAGTGGGATGCGAGTGATAACCTGTAAAATACTTATTAACCTGTAAAAATACCTATTAAAAAGTACAGTAGGGGGATATGAGTTTCAGTAGGATGCAAGTGATAACCTGTAAAATACTTATTAACCTGTAAAAATACCTATTAAAAAGTCGGGTATGAGTTTCAGTAGGATGCGAGTGATAACCTATAAATACTTATTAACCTGTAAAAATACCTATGAAAAAGTGTATTTTCACTTGCATTCATTTTTCCGGACTGATTTCCAAATGTTTTTGCAGTCCCTTGAGGGTCCGTTAAATCAGACGTCGACTGTGGGCTTGTACGAATAGTGAACTTTAGGTTCGAAGTGAATAGTGATTTTGGTTGAATAATTTCTAATCGAATTCGAATGGTATGTATTGAATGTATGACATATAAAAAATGGGAATATTTATCATGACCTGACTAACCTGCACAATGTTTTTTTTTTTTAATTGAAATAGGGGCTCTATGGAAATGTAATTTTTTTTTCATTCAACAAAAATTGAATCAACCTGCAGTTCCTATTCATTCCAATTTTTGGAGCATTCGAATATTTGCACAAGCTTAGTAGACTGTATTCTCAGCTGTGTGTAATGTATTGTACTTCCTTATGAGTACAGAATATGCACTGCTCAGAGGGCAAGGGAGTGATTTGATCTGAATCTGTCGCCATGGCACCAATATTTTGCCCTGTGAAGTCTTGGGCTAATGAAACAAGGAATAAGTGCAAGTTCCACCGATTGCCATCCGATCCGGCACTGAGACAAGCGTGGGTCGACTTCGCGCGCCGAGGCAAAGGCTGGACGCCAACCAAGCGGAGTTTGCTCTGTTCAGTCCACTTCACTGCAAACGCTATTGACTTTTAGGGCAACCTGATGATGCCTGCGCGAAATCGACCAATAGACACTGAATTCTTAACATTCGACGTTCCCGATGCGCAAGGCGTCTTGCATAGCGTTATCATTTTCTGGTGCCTCTTTTTCCGACGAGCTCGCAAGAGGGTCGAAAGTGAAATTGTTGGCAGGGTCAGCAAGCTCAGCATTCTCTTCTCTACTGAAGTCGTTACTGTCGTCAGAGTCGCTTGACCAAAGTTCGTCCATCGTTGACGGCGCACAAGATACTATACGTGCGGCGCACAGCAGACGACAACTGAGCCACGGGCGCCTGGGGATACATCACGATAACTTGGGCATGCACATAGCAACATTTGGGGGCTCTGTTCACACCACGTCGTCATGTCAGGGTACAGTAGAAACCGAAACTAGCTTTTAAGAACACCTTGTAAATAATTTTTCAGGGCGCACTCACGTTAACCGGTACATTTTCTAGGCTCTTGAGGCCTTGGCCTACCATTTGACGCAAAAAAAAAAATAAAAACGATAACTGGAAAATTTCGAGTCAGTACTTCTTTAAAAGAAGCATTAGTTATCCATAAAAAACGAATTTTGAATGTAAATGCATTTTAGTGTTCTCTTTTTTTTTTGCCCACCCCTCATGATAAGTTTGTGTTTTAAGAAAGTGAGGTGATGAAGTGCAAAGCTTGTATTTAAATTGCTCGCTCTGGAATAATTTGTATTTGCAGGTTGCAGCTGGTGCAACAGGTGTTGCCCAAAGGTGCCTCGACGAAGCAGCCAAGTACAGCTTGGAGCGCAAGGCTTTCGGCCAGCCAATCTGCATGGTCAGTTGAAACGTCTGTAGACACCGGTGTCCTAGGGTTTCTGAAATGTGAGGTCGTAGAAGTTATGCCAGCAAGTATCTTCTTGGCATTTGTGAAGGCATAGTAGACTCTCGGGCGCCCCAAAAGTGCAAGGAAAGCTAGACTGTATGTCCTTGCTTTGTGTTCTGCATTTCTTGTGCTGTTCTTTTAATCTTGTCATGTGATGTTTGGGAAAATTACTACCAAGAATTTTAAATCTGAAAACACCGGATGCTTAGTGTAGCATTAAGTTAGGGTTTCTGAAATGTGAGGTCGTATGAAAAGTTGTGCGAGCAAGGTATCTTCTTGGCACTCATGAAGGCATAGTAGACTGTCAGGCGACCCAAAAGTGCAAAGAAAGCTAGGTTGTATGTCCTTTCTTTGTGTTCTGTGGTTTTTCGTTCTGTTCTTTTATTCTTGTCATGTGATGTTTGAGAAAAATACTACCGAGAATTTTAAGTTTGTGCAACTGAAAGCTTGAATTATGGTTAGTGTACTGTTGTAGGATGACTTTAGAGGAGCTTCTTATTGGGTTTTAAATTTTAGGCACAGTTCTTTGTGTCTCAATTGAAAGGAGATGAATTACTCATGAACTTGTTGGTGTTGTTTCCTTTTTGGCATGTGGTATGCCTTTTTTGTTTCATCTACCTGTATTGCAATTATTTATGGGTGTTCTTTCTTGCAGCACCAAGCTGTGCAGTTCATGCTAGCTGAGATGGCCATGGGTGTAGAAGTGTCGCGTCTGGCTTGGATGCGGGCTGCCTTTGAATCGGACCAGGGCCGCCGTAACAGTTACTACGCGTCGATTGCCAAGGCGCTTGCTTCAGATGTCGCCAACAAGTGCGCCACGGATGCAGTGCAAATCTTTGGGGGCAATGGCTTCAACTCTGATTACCCTGTCGAGAAGCTCATGCGTGATGCAAAAATTTACCAGGTGAGTTGGCCATCTGGGCCCCTGTAGCGAGTTTACAGTGCTTGCATTGCTAGCTTGCCCTAGCAGATACCATCTTGCTCAAGGCAAGTATGAAAAGAATCGCAGCATATCCACGGAGTGAATGATAAGTGGGGCGAAGCATTTGTCCGTTCTTCTGTTTGTGCATCCATCCATCCTATTGCACACACTTCTATGAGACCAATGCCCTCTAGGAAATGAGACGAGAAATGGTGATGAGGTGTGATTAGACAGTGCCATCTATTACACTGTTCGAAAGATACTGCATGTTACGCCTGATTCTGGACAAGGTTAGACTAGGAGAAGCTTCACCCCGAAAACTACCAAATCTAAAGTTTATCTTGTTTCTGGCAAAAGTAGTCTGCAAATTTCCTGCGTGTACAAACAAGACGGAAACCATGTTGGCAAAGGCCTCCCATTAGAAAGGTCAGGTGGTGTCATCACAATCACGAACCGGCGGCGGGGAACATTTTGTTACGAGTTTATGCAGGACGGTTTTGTGTACGCATGTGCACTTCTTGCACTCTAGTTGTTTCCGTCAAAATGCTCTTAGTGATGTGCCACTTATTATGAATGCTCACATCACAGGAAAGCTTTTTGCATGCTGAAGATCCTTTCGTCGTACTCTTTCTGCATGCTCAAGGTCTGTGACAATGAGTAGCACAAACAAAGGGAGGTCCTCAGCTGCATATAGACAATAAAAGTTTCTGTAGGCCGAAATCTGTAAAATGTACAGTCCTTGAAGATGAACTTGTTGTCTGGCTTAAACAGGCACTAAAGGAAAATAACAATCTATGTGAAAGTGAATGGTCAATGCTTGGAATGTCTAAATGTCTGTTAATATTGTGCACAGCAGTACTTTAGTAATTGGAAAATTAATTGGACACAATTTGCACCACCAGTGTGGGATATTTGGAACACAAGCCCGATGTGTAGTAGGGCATCGGTGCATTTAATCACAAATACTCAAGCGACCCATGACAAAAAAGAATGCCGTGTTTACTTGTGTAATGGGTGCACTTTTATTTTTCAGAAAATCTGGCGCCAAGGTTAGGGTATGCCTACTGTAGGGGCAAAATTTTCAAAATTCTATTTCGGACTCCAGCATAGACTGCTGATAACGTAAATCGCCGAAGTCACGAATATCTGCACTACAGCTGAAACAACTTCCGTGATAGGCTACACTAGCGCAAAACGCATGCAGTCTCACGTATCTGAGAATCGGGTAAGCGATTTCGTGTGCTTAGAAGCATTCAAATTTCAAAAAATTGACACCAATCGACCTATGTTACTAACAAAATGAATGCGAATGGAAAGTAGAGCCACTGTTACTGATTCCCCGCTACCGCCACCGAAAAACAACCAACGCTGATTACGCTTAGCCTACGGTTCAGCATGTTGTCGAGGGAAGTTTGTACAAGACAACATGGTGATTGGGCATCGAAAAGATTCCACTTAAGAACTGATCCAAGAGTAGCATGCATGATACGATGTGTAGGTTTGCCTCACAAATCTCCCAACGAGAGACGTTTTGAATCCTCATGCACAAGTGCAATTACACGTACGAGTGATTGATTTGCGCATGCACTGTTTGACAAAGCAAGTATATATAGGCATAAAGAGAAACCAAACACCGCTAGGAGACTTGGAGCATAAAAGACACTGCATGACGAAAGGCGCAGGCACAACTGAAAATATTTTTATTTATTTATTTACTGTATTTACTCGCGTAATCCTCACACTCGCCTAATTCTCGCACCCCCCACATCGCCCAACAAAAATACGAATTCTTTTTTTCGTCGAGTAATTATCGCACCCCTGAAAACTGCCGCAATAATGTCGTCGGCTCGTTCCAGCCACTGATGATGATAGCGTGCGCCATCTACTAAGCATCAAGCGTACTGTTATTGCATGGAGATGCTATCTAATCCAAGCCAAGCCAAAGTGGCAAGTGCGCGATGCGGGGTGTTGGTAATCTTGCCACGTTGTGGGGTGATACTAAAGCTACACAGCTGTTTTCAAGTTCAAAGTGATAGATCATGCACTAAACAATGACAACAGGGCCACCGATAGGCCCTTTGGAGTCTACTAGCTTTGTGTTCGCTACTGGTGATGGCAGCTGAAAGCCACCAAGGCGCGTTGGGCCTGCCATGTGCCTAAAACTTGGATCAATGGTAAACTTTTTCTTCAGAAGGAAACTACGGACGATTATGTTAAACAGCCTTAAGCCCAATACTGACGTCCTACGCTTATCTTTTGAGGGCTTCTGTTGAGCGACGAACGCTACCGCTACGGTCGCAATGCCCACAAGCTTTGCGTCATCATCATCATCATCAGCCTGACTACGTCCACTGCAGGACAAAGGCCTCTCCCATGTTCCGCCAGTTAACCCGGTCCTGTGCTTGCTGCTGCCAATTTATACCCGCAAACTTCTTAATCTCATCTGCCCACCTAACCTTCTGTCTCCCCCTAACCCGCTTCCCTTCTCTGGGAATACAGTTAGTTACCCTTAATGACCAGCGGTTATCCTGTCTACGCGCTACATGCCCGGCCCATGTCCATTTCCTCTTCTTCATTTCAACTATGATATCCTTAACCCCCGTTTGTCCCCTAATCCACTCTGCTCTCTTCTTGTCTCTTAAGGTTACACCTATCATTTTTCTTTCCATTGCTCCCTGCGTCGTCCTCAATTTAAGCTGAACCCTCTTTGTAAGTCTCCAGGTTTCTGCTCCGTAGCTAAGTACCGGCAAGATACAGCTGTTATATACCTTCCTCTTGAGGGATAGTGGCAATCTACCTGTCATAATTTGAGAGTGCTTGCCGAATGTGCTCCACCCCATTCTTATTCTTCTAGTTACTTCAATCTCGTGGTTAGGCTCTGCGGTTATTACCTGCCCGAAGTAGACATAGTCTTTTACAATTTCAAGTGCACTATTACCTATCTCGAAGCGCTGCTCCTTTCCGAGGTTGTTGTACATTACTTTCGTTTTCTGCAGATTAATGTTAAGACCCACCTTTCTGCTCTCCTTGTCTAACTCTGTAATCATGAGTTGCAATTCGTTCCCTTAGTTACTCAGCAATGCAATGTCATCGGCGAAGCGCAGGTTACTAAGGTATTCTCCATTAACTCTTATCCCTAACTGTTCCCATTCTAGGCTTCGGAACACCTCCTGTAAGCACGCGGTAAATACCATTGGGGAGATTGTGTCCCCCTGCCTTACACCCTTCTTGATTGCTATTCTGTTGCTTTCTTTATGAAGCACTATGGTGGCAGTTGATCCCCTGTAGATTTCTTCCAGAATGTTTATATATACTTCATCTACGCCCTGATTCCGCAGTGTCTGCATGACAGCTGATATTTCTACTGAATCAAACGCCTTCTCGTAATCTATGAAGGCTATGTATAGCGGTTGGTTGTACTCTGAGCTTTGCGTATGGTATTCTAATTCTCGACTATTCGCTCGCACTTTTTGTGTCTCAAATAAATCTTGCCTTGTGTTGAACCTGTGCTTCTATTGTTTAGGTATGCGTTAATTAGGTCAACTGCCGATTTTTTGGACCCTCCAGGGAGCGAAAAACCGTCCGAAAATTCGGGCAGTCCGAAAAAATGAATGCAAGAAAAAAAAAATGCATTATTTTATTGATAATTTTCAATGCAAGCAAAAAACGCACCATTTTGCTAATATTTCTCAATGCAAGCAAAAAAACGCACCATTTCATTGATATTTCTCGGATCAAGAGGGTCAAGGTCGAAGTACGAGACTTCCGGAACTCTGCCAAAGCATCAGTGGGGTAGCTCTGAAAAGAGCCGTTAAAAAAAAAATGCATGCAGCCGACAGCGGGTGCCGTCAGGGCAGCTGGTGTTAGAGCTGCAGTGGCTTGAAAAACTTGTTGATCCTTGTTAGAACGGCGTTCCGCTTGCATGTGATCACATTCGCCTCGATTGTACATCGATGACAGTGTCATCAATGCTTGCATCAATTCGGCGGTCGTAGGTGGCGCAGGCGTTGGTTCCTCTTTTTCGACATTGGAGTCATCTGAATCCGCCATAACCTGACTCACTATTTCGTCGTCGGTTAGCTCTGCGCAGAAGTCGAGCTCATTGTCAGCGTCGACGAACCGCTAAAAAGCTATTTCTGTGGGCATGGAAGCACCAGCAGAGTGGAGCACACTTCACACGATCGCACAACCACACACTAGGCTAGCCAAACACCATGTGGGCTGCGTAAACAAAACGGCACAACGGCAGGCGACGGTGCCTCGGGTACTTTAGAGGTGACGCTGGTAAACATTCAAGATAGCCAGCATGGCCAGACCAAATCGGTGTGTGACGGTTAGTTGTAGTTCGGAATGGTGAAAAGTTCATGAAAGCGCTGCGCGGGAAGCCAGAGTGGCACGCACGAGCACAAGCGCTAAAGCGAAAGGAACTTTATTGGCGCCAAAAAATTTCCGGGTGGATAGTTTCGATTGTCAGCGAAGCACCCTTGCACGATAAACACGGCCAGTGTAAGGAATCTTGGAGGCCATGTGTGTTTCTTCTTTAACGATCAACGAGTCCAAGCAACAGATGCCGCCACAGTAGACCGGCGCACTCATTTATGGGATCGTAATGGCATGTGACACAGTTGTGGTGGTTTCCACTGGAGGTCAGTGGTGGTTTCCGACCTTCCGTCGCGTCAAAAAGTTCAGAAAATTGGGCTCAGAGGGGTTCGAGCGTCTGAAATTTCAGACTTCCTTATACATTGATTCTATGGGGCTCGTGGCGGTGTCGCGAAGATGTCCGAATTATCAGGCATGTCCGAAAATTCGGGTGTTTGAAAAATCGGCAGTTGACTGTAGTACTTCTCAAAGCTTGCTGTTAGTTGCTGATGTGAGAATCCCGATTAGCGGCCACTTCATTTTCTTTTTCGCTCTGTGCGTTTTCCTGGAGAGTTTTGTCCACGTAATTCTCACACCCCAAACTTAGCATCAGTTTTCTGCCAAAAAAGTGTGAGGATTATGGGAGTAAATTCGGTATTGTGCATTCCCACCCCTGTAAGCATACAATGCTGCATGCCCACGAGGGGTTTCAGTATTGTAAATACCGTATTTGCTCTTACCATCTTCGCACTTTTGTTTGGCAGAAAACAGATGCAAAGTTCGGGGGTGCGAGAATTACGCAGGGAAAACTTCCACGAAAACGTACAGAGCAAAAAAGAAAACGAAGTGGCGGCGAATCGGGTTTCTCACACCAGCAACTAACAGCAAGCTTTGAGAAGTACTACTTAAGAGTTACCTCAACAATAAAAGCACAGGTTCAACACAAGGCAAGAATTATTTGAGACACAAAAGGCACAAGCAAATAGTCGAGAATTAGAATATCATTCGCAAAGCTTGTGGGCGTTGCGGGCGTAGCGGTAGCGTTCGTCGCTCATCAGGAGCCCTCAAAAGGTAAGCGTAAGACGTCAGTATCGGGCTGATGGCTATTTAACAGAATTATCTGCAGTTCCCCTCTGAAAAAATAAAGTTTACCATCAATCCTAGTTTAGGCACACTGCAGGCCCAACGCGTCTTGGTGGCTTTCAGCTGCCATCACCAGTAGCGAACACAAAACTCGTAGACTCCGAAGGGCCTATCGGCGGCCCTGTTGTCGTTGTTTAGTGCATGATCTATCACTTTGAACTTGAAAGCAGCTGTGTAGCTTCAGTATCACCCCGCAACGTGACAAGATTATCGACACAACATACAAAACACTCCGCAACGCACACTTGCCACTTTGGCTTGGATTGGATTGAATCTCCATGCAATAAGAGTACGCTTGATGCTTAGAAGATGGCGCACGCTATCATCATCTGTGGCTGGAACGAGCAGACAACATTATTGCGGCAGTTTTCAGGGGTGCGATAATTACTCGACGAAAAAAAGAAATGTATTTTTGTTGGGCGATGTGGAGGGTGCGAGAATTATGTGAGTGGGAGGATTAGGCGAGTAAATACAGTAAATAAATAAATGAAAATAATTTCAGTTGTGCCTGCGCCTTTCGTCGTGCAGTGTCTTTTATGCTCCAAGTCTCCTAGCGGTGTTTGGTTTCTGTTTATGCATATATATCCTTGCTTTTTCAAACAGTGCATGCGCAAATCAATCACTCGTACGTGTACCGTATTTACTCGATTCTACCGCGCCCTCGATTGTAACGCGCACCGAATTTTACGACGAAAAAAAAAAGTAAAACATCGATTGCAACGCGCACCCATTTTTATCGCTGGCCCGGGCGATCAAACCACTCGAAAAAACGACTCCTTTCGGGAGTGTCTTCCATTTAAATATGAGGTACGGGCGAAACTTGTGCCCATCTGACTGGTAACAGAGCGTTGCCGTCACTGTAGTTTTACCGTGGACCGATGTCAGCACGCAAACTTGCTTCGCCCCCTTCTTCTCGACGGTTGTGGTGCCAGGCATGTCGAAGTAAAGAGGCGTCTGATCGGCATTCCCGATTTGCCCAAGCAGGTAGCCGTTGTTGTGCCGCAAGTTTAGGACGAACCTCTGAAAACTGTGAAGCATTTCATCGTACTCCTCCGCAAAACTTTTCGCATATGCCCATTCCCCTTCGGAGGGAAAAGCCTTTTCTCTTCATAAAGTTAGTTAGCCAGTACCTGCTCGCTTTAAACTGGCTCCGCATTAGACCTTTTTCTAAGGCTAATTGCGTAGCCCGCACTTGACGTTCTGTCGTCACGGGCTGCTGTGCCGCTTACTGCTCAAGCACATACTCGCCGAGCAGCTCTTTAATTTGCGGAAACCGACCCTGCTGTGGTTCACTGAATCCTTTGCGTGAAGCTTTGCTGTCGACAATCTTCTGCTTTTGTTTCCGCCAGTCCCGCACGCTCGTTTCGGGAACTCCGAACGACCGCGATGCGGCCTGATTTCCATCCGTTTCTGCACACGCGATGACTGTTCTTTTAAAAGCAGCATCGTGGTGCACTCGAGTTTTTGGAGTCGGCCCTTCCATGCCGTCGATGCTAATGCACTACAAGATGACAAACTCCTCAGCACACGTACGAAGTGCCGCGCATGGGAAAGACATAGGCAGAAATGGCCGACGCGCCATGCCGACGCACGTAGGGGGCGGCTGATTTGGGAAATTTCGATGGCAATAGAATGACCATATTCATTTTTTTTTCGTACTCAATTCTAACGCGCATGCGATTTATAAACTCGCTTAACCGGAAAAAAGGTGCGCGTTAGATTCGAGTAATTACGGTAATTGCACTTGTGCATGAAGGATTCAAAACGTCTCTCGTTGGGAGATTTGTGAGGCAGCATATTTGTAACTTGAGTTTTCTAAGATATCATAGGTTGACTGCAGGGGTGGATTTCGTTGCCATAAAGAATGTACAATTTCTGTCTAGTCTGAGTGGAGTTACTGGATGAGGCAAGTGCTTTCTACTTTGGCAGCTACGAATGTGCTTTAAGCTGCGCAGGCAGTGATGGCAAAGAGCATCTTCTGTTTCCCTTGAATGCATTGTCTATCTCTTCTCATTCAGAGAGGCATTGTATGTACGCATGGTGGCACCCAGTGGTCGCTGCACTAGCTACGCAGCGTGAGGACTTCAAGATGATCTGCCGTCGAGCCGTTCATGAAATTGGCCAACAGCTTTTGTGCTCACTTGTTCCATGAATGGTGTTGACATTGTCAAAGAGAGAGGAGGCAGTGATTTTTCACACGAAATTATGAATTGCCTAATATATCATGCTGATGCGTTCACAGTGGCCTTGAATACTACTGTGGAAGCTCGTTAATTCGAACTTCAATAATTTGAATTTATGGATAATTCAATTTGTAACTTATGGTCCAGCCAAGTCTCATACAAGCCTATGAATAAAAAAGCCCGTTAATTTGAACGCAAGTAGGTTCCGCCACAGATAATTCAAACTACGCGCCACTGCGCCAGCGGTTTGGCTATTCACTCGATAGAGCGGCTGCCGAGTTACGAGGCGGCGTTCACAGGGAGAGGAGAGAGAAACGAAGAGAGAAACTGGCACGGAGGCCAGAGTGCAGAAAATGGTGCCTTTTACTCTTCCCTCCCACAATCTCTCTCGGCGACTGCCTGCTCTCCGTCCTATGTAACCTCCAAGATTCTTTTTTTTTAAGCACCAATCTCGGAGTTTTTGCAAATTCTGCGTAGCTGTCGCTGTTAGATGACTGATGGCATGACCAGCACACAGCCAATCGGGTGCGTCGTAGCTTCGCCCAGCCTTCTCTGCAGTCTCTGGCTCGGGCGTGCGTCGTACACCTCGGTTGTTGGTGCCGGGAGTAACTTCCAACTGTCGCGATTATTTTTGTTGGTGTTAGGCCTCGGCTAATGTTCTGCGGTATCGCCGGTAGTAGCTTCCAGTCTGTCACGATTCTGCTGCTCTGACTTGATGGCGTGTGCCCGCGGCAAATACCGTGCCAAAACACATGAGGAGAAAGCTGATATCCTGCGGGAAGTGGATGCCGGACTCTTGCTGAAGCAGGATATCGGGAAAAAGCATGGTATACTGAAAACGACGCTATCTACTTATATAAAAAATAAGAGGACTATATAAGACGACTTTCAGGCAGAAATTGCGACAAAAGGAGGAGGTTGTGGCCCGCAAAGTATCCTGACCTCGAGAAAGCGCTTCTCATTTGGATAAAGAAAATGTGTTCGCAGGACAAACCACTGAGTGGCCCAGTCATACTGGTAAAGGCAGTGGACTTCGCCCTGCAGCTAGACTACTACCACTTCGCTGCTTCAGATGGATGGTTGCACCGTTTTCGAGAGCATTAAGACCTCGTTTTCCGTGCTTTGTCGGGTGAAATGAACACCGTCAACATGGAAACGTATGAAGGTTGGCACTCCGAGGTGCTTCAAGGCTACATGGTGAAGTATTCTCCGCAGGATATGTTTAATGCGGATGAAACTGTCTTATTTTTCAAATTGCTACCCGCCAAAACTATCGCGTATAAAGGCGACAAGTGCACGGGAGGCAAGAAAAGTAAAGAACGGATAACTGTAATGGTTGCTGCGAACATGAGCGGGACCAGGAAGTTGCCTCTGTTCGTGATAGGCAAATCAAGAAGTCCTCGTTGCTTCAAGAACATCCGGTCCTTCCCATCAGACTACACGGCCAACAAAAAGGCCTGGATGACGGGGGCATTGTTCACGCAGTGGCTGGGGAAGCCTGACAAGCAGTTCGAACGCTGTAGCCGCTAAGTCCTGCTTTTTGTGGACAACTGTTCGGCTAATAAAGTCAACGTTGAGACAAAGGCCATTGAGCTGGCCTTCATTCCAGCAAACACGACAGCAGTACTGCAGCCCATGGACCAGGGTATAATTAGAAATTTAAAATCGTTTTATCGGCGTCATATGTTGGAACTAATTATTTTGTGCAATAACTGCCAAGTGACGCTCCTCAGTGCACTACATATGCTTGTGCATGCTTGGGAGCAAGTGACAGCGCTTAGGACAGCAAATTGCTTTCGCCACTGTGGCTTCAGCACCGAAGCTTGCCAAGCTGACGAGCCACCAGTGCTCGAATACGGCGTCACCGCCCCCATTGCGGATGTTTTGGAAGACGTCTGCTTTGCGGACTATGTCGATGTGGACTCAAGTGCAGTGGTGTGTGGTGCACTCACGAATGGTGACATAATATGTCAAATGAGACGTGCAGAATCTGTCGCTGCCAGTGACGATGATGATAAGGTGGACAACGAAGCACCAGTGCGGCCCTCTGCTCCAGAAGTCATGGCTGGATTGAATGCCGCCCATCTTTTCTTAAGTTTTGAGGAAGGCGAAGAAGAGCTCTTCCACCAAATTTGCTTGTTAGATCAAAAAGTGCTGGCTGTCGCCTTCAAAGAAAGAAGGCAGACCGCGATCGCAGATTTTTTCAGAAAATAAATTGTTATGCCCTAATAGCAGTGTACTTTTGTTGTTCTTCACTTTCATTAGTTCGAACTTTTGTTAATTTGAACTGAGGCGGCTTCTCCTTGCGGTTCGAAATAATGAGCTTTTACTGTAGTGGGCATCGTTCTTTTACCACGTTCAAAACGTCTTGCAGGGTCTCTTGAATGCACTCTAAAAGAAAGTATTCGGGGCATTTTTCAGACGTGCAACAACGATCATAATGCATCCTGCATGCGTTTCTTCACATGATCGCTGCATGCCTGGAGCTTAAAAGCAAACAGCATGTGCATTATCAGCAAGTACAGTATAGACCGCTTATAACAAGTCGCAGGAGTCACGATTATCCGCATTATAAGCGGTACCGCTCTATAACCCAAACAACCTTTTTCAAGGGCCGCACTTGCGCAAAATGTGTTAAACATGCAGCTTCTCAAGTCCAAAAATCGAAACGTGCGATGCGTGCTTGCTAACATTTAAATTTTTGAATGTTAAAAGAATTTAGCGTCCAAAGACACGCGTTTCCAATGAAATGAATGTAAGGAGCGGGGGGGGGGGGGGGTCTCTAACAAATGAAAGCACTATCGCGGAAATCCGTCGCCCACTAGACAACCTCGATTATGTGCATTACATAGAAACTATGTCGTACGTCCATAATTTGACGCGTTGAAATGCGCCAACCATTAGATTTCATGGGCGCACACCCAATTTAAGACATCGCAATCGAATCGTGAACTACTATTTGAGTACTACAGGTGCCGCCCGCGTTTTCATTAAGGGGGGACGCGCCCTTTGAAAACCGAAAAATCGCGAAAAAGTCGATTTTTTGAAAACCACATACTCGGGCAGTATGACTCATAAACTGCCTCTACTGTAAATATCAGTGTCTAATTCATCGCGAAAGTACGTCAAATAAATTTTATAACATGCCGCGGCAGCCGGCAAGCGGCGAGCGAGCGCCAAAAATACCTCAACTTCGCGCGCTCGCCATTTCCCAACCGCTCGGCCGATCGCCGCCATCTTGATGTTGTTTTGCTTGTGAATTCTTGCGCTTTTTTTTTCCGCCACCCGCGGCAGTGGCGGTGGCGCTCACGATTGGGGGGCTCGCGGAAGCTTTCGAATGTCCCGCTGCCTGGATGGGAAGCTGCGATTGGACAAAGCGCGCGCCTCTCGAGGGAATGGGGGAACATGCGGCTCCTATTGGCTGCTGCGGGCGATGACGTAGCTGCTTCTCCGGCATGCGCCGGCTCGTCGTCTGCGCCGGCGCTTGCAATGCCGGCGTTCTTTGTGTGCCCCGTTTGCCATCATTCCGATCGGTCGTCACACGTGCTCCTCTATCTTTCACCGTCTTCACGAGACGATCTTCTACCGTCTTTACGAGACGATCACTACCGTCCTCACGAGACGATCTTCCGCCGTGTTCACGGGACGCGGATTGTTGCGCTGACGGTCACGATGGGCATTTCGAAGTTCAAGACTCGGCACGCGTTCGGTTCAAGAAAGCGTCAGCTGAAGCTCGTACGCATGGCGAAGCTTCCGCTTCATCTTTTCAAGACGATTGCGTCGACGCTTCTAGCGACGAGACTTCTACACCATCGGCACAAGGATCCGTCGTGACGAGTGAGGCTGTTGTTTCGTGCTCAAGTGCGCCTGGTGTGTCGCGCTCGCCAACCGCATTGATTCCGGCCCAGAACAGTGAGACCGCGTCGTCGACTGTGCACTTCCAAACACGTTTTCGGACATTCGAGGAGTTGGCGACGGCGGAGAGAGAACGTGCTGCTGTGCAACGAAAGCTTCGCGCTATGCCAGCGACCGAGAGGAAGTTTCAAGCGATGACGCCTGAAGCCGAAGCTGCCACCGCTACGACCGAAGGCGAGAGATATTTCCTCGTGCTAGGGGATGCCCTTAGCGACATGCTGTCCAAGACCCTGTGCCCGCGCTGCCTTGCGACCGGGATGAAAGTTCAAGGAGGCACCCAGCTTGGACTTGCCACGAAGCTTGAGCTGGTATGTCCACATTGTGGAATAGTTTCAAGTTCGTGGAGCTCTGCTCGTCAGAACGAGTCAAGGGCCTTCGACGTGAATATAAGAGCCATTACGGCCATGAAACAAATAGGGAAGAGACAGACAGCCCTCAACGACTTTTGGGCAACTATGAATGTTTCCCACCGTGGCCTGCACCACAGAACTTTCCAGAGGCACCTGAAGCAATTCAGAGAACCACAGCAACAGACCCTGGATAAATTCTATGAAGAATCGGCTTCTGCTGTGAAAAAGGTGTACAAGGAGATGGACCCATCTTTCTGCAAGGACATTACAGTGAACTATGATGGCACGTGGCATAAGTGCGGACATACATCTCACATTGGAGTTGGTGCAATCATTGAGTATCACACAGGCCTCATCTTGGATGCTGTAGTTTTATCGAATCAGTGTCTCGGCTGCCAGGTAGGACCGAAGCCTGAAGACGAGGGCTATGCAAGCTGGTTGAAGCACCATGTGTGCCAAAAAAACACTGATGCCAAGTCTGGGAGGATGGAGGTTGAAGCAGCTGTAACTCTGTTCTCACGTTCACTGTCCAAGCATAACCTCCGGTATACAACCATTGTATCTGATGGGGACAGCGCCACATTCTCTGCCCTTCAACAAGACAATGTTTATGGGCTAGTCCCTATTGTGAAAGAAGAATGCTTGAACCATGTCCGGAAGAGGATGGGCACAGCCCTACGTAATCTTGTGCAGAAAAGCGAACAGGCTCTGGGAGGGAAGGGCAGATTGACAAAAGCCCTTATTGATAAACTCACAGACTATTATGGCTGGGCACTGCGGAACAATTCAAACAATGTGGCTGCAATGCAGCGTGCAGTGATGGCGTCATATTATCACGTCACCTCAACTGACGAGGATCCTCACCATGACTTGTGCCCGGAAGGTGCAGACTCGTGGTGCCGTCATAATGCCTGCAAGGGGAATTGCGTGCCACCTCCAAAGCACAAATACAATCTTCCGGGCTACATTGCAGAAGCGCTGCTGCCAGTCTACCAGCGCCTTTCGCAGGCTTCTCTACTGCAACGCTGCCTGGGAGCAAAGACGCAAAATGCATCGGAGTCATTCCATTCTGTCCTATGGTCCTTGATGCCCAAGGAGCAACATGCATCATGGATTGCTGTCGAGACAGCACTGCATTACGCAGTTTTGCGGTATAATGCCGGCTGCTACAGGGCCACCCAAGAGTTGTCGTCATCAGTGGGACTCACACCTGGCCACCTAACCATTCAACGAGCTGTGGAGAAAGACTCTCTGCGTCTGAGAAAGGCTCAGAAACGGATGAATGAGAAGCAGGAAAAGCGGCAAAGAAAAAGAGAGCCTAAGGACACATCTAGCTACTCTGCAGGGTCATTTTAGACCATAATAAATGTTTGAAACTTTCGAAGTCAATTTTCTCGGAATGACTTTTTTTGGCCAGTGAGGCTGCTTAGTCAGGTGATCTCTCTGGAACTGCTGGTCTGATTTCTATCAGGTTTTTTTTATTATGCACCTTAATAAATTGCCCAGGGCAAGACAAGCCCGCTTTTTCAATTTATTGTGTCTGTAATTTGTAATAATTAACTAAAACTTCATTGATGAGAGCCAAATTGTGAACACTAAATTCAGTGCTCTGCTAACATTTTTTGGCAAGGAAATTTAAAAAAAGGGCTCTGTCTTGCCCTAAAGCACCTATCCAGGAATCATCATAGTGAATTTTACAGTGCTAGCACATTTTTCAAATTCTCCAGACCCTGACTAAAGGACCCATGTGGACTACCCTGATAAATGGCTGTAACTTGGGAACCAGTGAACATAACTGCATGAAACTTTATGGTTATTCAAATGGCTTTGCTATTAGTGTACCCTGAAAATTTCATTAAGATATCTCAACAAACAAAAAAGTTGCCCTTCGAAGGTAGCCTCCCCCCTTAATGATATGTATCCCTTCTCATCAAGTGCGGCCACTGCAAAGAGTTTCGTTGATTCGGTACCAAACCACAACTTAGATTCACGCGACCGCTACCGATCTAAGCGCAACCATCGCCCATTAGGCTTAGCTTGCCGTTTGGTATGTTGTCGCGAAAAGTTTGTCCAAAACATAAAAATTCGGCGTCAATAGATTGCACTAGCAGGAAGCAAGAACAGTGTGTGCATGATTTGTGCTGGCAGATCAGGAACAACGACAATTCCCCAATCTTACGTACAACAGCGTGTTCGCAGCAAAAGTGAAAGCGTGGGTCACAAAACCATAAAAGGTTTCAATTTATGGACAAGGAAGCAAATGCGATATTTGTTGCAAGCTTGATAACGCGATGTCTATCCCGACAGGAAACTGTTAAGCGCATGCAGTTGATAAGGATGGGATTGCACGCGCCATGCTGAGCAGCGCGCGGCCAAAGCCACGCTAGCGACGTAGTACGCTGTAGCCACGTCGGCGCCAGTGCAAAGGCTTATCGGTCACCGAGGCAACCGTCCTCCTCTCTTAAGGGTGGTTCACGCTAGCGGCAAGCATGCCTCGCCTTTTGACGTTTGACGTTCTCAGGCAGCCGTGCGCGGCCGTTTGCTTCGCGCACGTCTGCCATCTTCGCGATTCGAAAATTTGGTCTGAGATCCATTTTTGTGCTGTTTGCCATTTGCCAGAGAGTGGTTTAGCCAATCAGTGACGGAGGAATGACATGGCTGAGCTGCCTCGTCTACTTTCGCCTCTCCGCATCGTCTACGTCTGCCGCAGGACACTTCAAGCTGCTTGCTTCTTGCTCCGCGGTCTTCACGCTATGTTGTGCGCCTTGTTCCCAGCCTACGTTCCAGCACTGAACGTAGTGTTTTAGCCTGTCCAGTATTTAAAAAAGCGCACAGCGATTCAAAATGACATTCGCAAAGCAGGCGTTTGGACAAGTGGTGCCTGCTATCCAGCATTAGCAACGACAAACAAACGTGTAATGTTTGTTTGACGCCCTTTGATATTCGGGAAGGCTTGCTTAGGCCTAGATCATCAATTATTTGAGTATGGTTATCAAAAACGGTGCCGAATCAATACGAGTACCGTGTTGTCGAAGCTAAAGGACATGAGTCTAAAGCAAATAGAAGCATCAGTTCGGAGCTTACGAGCTACAGAGGGCACGGTGCTCGCTTGATAGAATCGAGGCGGGCGACAACTGCAATCGGAAGGGCAGCCATGTTTGTCTGAGGAGCTTGCCGTGCAATTCGAACAGCTCTCCTGCGGGTGGCGCCGGCCGCCGGTCTACGGCGCTGCACCATTACAGCAGGCTTGCCGCTAGCGTGAACGGGCCCTTACTCGTTGAGCCCGTGCTGTGTCTCGCAGTCTTTTTTTTTTTTCTTATTTTCTTCCCACCGCCCTTCGTTCGTTCACTCCATGTCCCCTCCTTCTCTGTAACGACCTCATCGTTCGTTCCCCAACGGCACACTCGCTCCCGTTTGTCGCAAACAATTTTCGGCAATCGCATTATAACCGGTCTTTCATCTTGGGAGACTGCACAATTAGCTGTATGCGTATACATGGGGTTCTATGGGAGGGTAAACGGAAGTAGAAAAAGACCGCATTGTAAGCGGTTCTGCACTATAAGCGGTTACGTTATAAGTTCTCTACACTGTAATAGCATTCTCGGTAAAAAAAAAGTAACGAGTGTGCACTTTTTGAGAAAGGTAATGCAAGCAGACCAGATGACAATTATTGTTGTGGGGCAGAAAGACACCAGGTATCCCATATTTTCTTTACAGTTCGTAATGGTCATGCTGCTAAGCACAGCGAATTCTGTTAACTTCCCAATGCCTCAAGGGTCAAGCTATTTACGAGATGCCACATTCGATTTCATCACTTACATAATGAGTTCCCAGAACCTATTAGGCTCTGAATTGTGTACTCTCGATGGAATAGCTTGTTCACTGCAGTGTAGTACTTGGAAGAATTTGAAATAGTATCTGTATTGTAATATAATATATATTTTATGCATAGCTTTGAACTACCAACAGGTTATTCCCAAATTGAACTCTGCAAAATTAAGTTCAGCCTAGGAATGGCTTTGAATTGACTGGTGCCATTTTGCTTCTGGGCTCAACATTCAGCATTCAGTGGCCAAAGCAATCATGTTCAGTTTTAGTGTTGTAGCAAGAAACTCAAGTGTGTGGAACCATAGAATGCTTATTTCAGCTTTTCACTAATCTTGAATGGGGATAATACTGTGTACAATAAAAAAAAATACATGCTTAGTTTTCATTGATGCTTCAACATTGCTTGTTTAGTAAGCCACCATTGACGATACTATCACTCAAATGTCAATAATTTTAGATGTGTAGCAGTTCTGCCGAACAAACTGTCATTCAATAATACAAGGTCTTAACTGCCGAATGTCACTTCTTGAAGGTGTATGGGGCGTATGACAACATAATCTGCTTCCTAACCTTGTAGGTTTCCTTATAAGGACATTTACGGTTTTTGCTTCTTTTCAGAGTTTGTGAATATGCCTTTTTGCCTTGCAGATTTATGAGGGGACATCCCAGATCCAACGACTAATTATTGGCCGAGAGCTGCTGGGGAGGTACCACTGAGCCTGAGCCGACACGGACAACCTTTGTGATATAACCAGGCCCAGATTGTTTGGCAGATGTACGCTTAGACACGCGGGTCACATTTTATATCTACAGGATACCTCTGTTCCTAATTGGACCTTGGTCTGTTCACCAGCACACTTGTTTGTGATGAGCTGTGTTCTAGATTCCAGCAAATTAGGTGTGTTTTGGTGTAACTTTTAATATTTTATGACTTATTTCTTTGATGTAAAGAAATAAAAGGACGTGCCTCATATGTCGTTCAGAGAAACCTTATTTGACGTTCATTTGCTTCGCATCTCAAACACTAACAAGCAGTTTGCAACACTCCTATGTACACAGTGAAGATAACATCAAATTGGAGCGTTCCTTAGATCTCTGCTTTAGGCAAGCATTAACCCAACACTATAATGCTTGTAAAAAAAGACTAAGGAGAGATGCGAGTCAAAAAATCGCGTTTTTAGCGAAATTTCTCGTAATTGTGATTTTTATTGCATTGTAATCTTCAAACCTTCTTCTTTCGTCTGTGAAAATTTCAAAACTAAATTCGAACCGCAAAATGCAAAAAAATGTGTATGAAGGCATCGCGGTGGCTCAAAATTTCGTGAATTTGCGCCGATATTGGCCATCTTTGACTGCGCGCTGCTCCCCGTCGCAGTGCCGCCCGCCATCGCGATCGGTTGGGAAAGTTGCGTCCAGCCTTCTTCTTACAGCTCCGACGACCGCCAGTTTCGTACGTGGGCAAAAAAAAAATAAAAAACGAGGCCTTTTTATCACGTGGTTTGAGTGGTTTGAAACGCGTGGCACCCTAAGCCGCATCGCCATTGGCTACCGAGTCATTGTCAGCTGTGTCGGTGGCGGCCATCGGCATTTGGTCCGTCTGCTTTTCTGCGCGTCTATGCATATTTCCGCGATGACAAGCCTGAAAAAGTGCAACGTGAGCAGAAGTTTCGAAAGAAGCACAAGTTCAAGGGAAGGCGGCGTAAAGCGCCCTGAACGACGGCGACGAACGAGAACGCGCCTACGTGTGCTAAGCCTGACGGTGGCATCGACGAGTGCGCAAGCGACAGTGGCTGCGATGAAGGGATTGACGCTGCGCTTTCTTTCGTCAGTGCTTCGGAAAAGAAGCTCGGCTTCTTCGAAAAAGACGAAAGACAGCGCGATGAGGTTTGTGCAACGGCACTTTTGTGCGACACCTTTTTGCTGACGGCACTTGTGGCAGGTGCGGCATGCCCTGCTTGCGGTATTCAAAAACTTGCCGTTCGGGAGCCGGCAGAAAAGCGCAAGGGACTTTCGTCGCTCCTCGAACTTCATTGGGAAAACAGCGAATGCTCAGCGACTGTTCTTTTGTGCTCCTATACGTCGCTGCGTGTTACGGTGGACGGCAGCAGCCGAGTGAGCCAACGGTACGACAGTGGGAGCTCTCAAGATAGTTTCGCTGTAAATGTGAAGGCGGTGGTGGCTGCACGCGCTGTCGGCATTGGGCATGAGCAATTGTCGAGATTTTGCTCCATTATTGGACTCCCAAAGCCAATGCACCACCGAGGATTTTTTTCGATAGCAAAGAAGGTGCACACCGCTGCCATGGCAGCTGTGAGTGAAAACTTGCACCGATCCAGAGAGTTGACGAAAGAAGTAGCAGGCGAAACTGATGTGGCTGTTATGTTCGACGGCACTTGGCAGAAGAGGGGCCACAAAAGCCACAACGGGATTGGCGCAGTTATCTGCTTAGATACTGGCCTCTGCTTAGACTTTGAGGTCATATCAAATTAATGCCTGACATGCAGTAGGCAGAAGGATATGGGCCCAGACGAGGAAGTGTGGCAGGCATTCCATGGCACAGTCTGTGGAAAAAATGCAGACTGTTCCTCCCATGCCATGGAAACGGAGGCTGCAATGCGCATTTGGCAGAGAACATTGACTTATGACACCCTACTGCACTTTATGACATTCTTGAGTGACGGTGACAGCAAAGCATATAGTGCAGTTGCAGAGTCAAAAGTCTATGGTGCTGTCAATATAGAAAAAGAAGACTGCACTAATCATGTGGCCAAGAGACTTGGCACCGCGCTACGAAAGCTGCATGTGCCATTACCACGAGGGCAGAAAATGAAAGAGCCAGCCATTCAGAAGCTCCAAACATACTATCAGATTGCCATAACAAGCAACAGGGAGAGTGTACGGGATATGTACACTGCAGTATGGGCTTCGTACTTCCACTCAAGCTCTACTGACAATGCTGGCAGCCACAAGTTTTGCCCTGCAGGAACAGAGTTGTGGTGCAAACATTAACGCGCTGAAGCACTTGGTGAACCTGCACCACGCCACACACCTCTCCTGACAAAAACACAGGGATTGGCTGTTTTGCCCATTTATAAGCGGCTAACGGATGAGAAGCTCCTTGCTCGATGCATCAAAGGGAAAACCCAGAATGCATCGGAATCCCTGAACAGCAAAATTTGGCTACTTTGCCCCAAGACTAAGTTTGTCTCCCGAACGGTTGTCGAGACTGCTGCAGCTATGGTAATCCTGTGGTTCAACAAGGGTCATGCTACTTTCGAGCACATCCTGGAAGAGCTCAACATACTGCCATCTAGAGATCTAGTTACTTTCAGTGATTCCCGCGATGCGAGGCGCATCAAGAGAATGTCTGAGGGTCTGACAGCAGAAGCAAGGGCCCACCGTCGTCGTGGAGTGAAAAGGGCACGGCTTGAAGAGAGTGCTCGCAAGGACCGTGAGGGCACAACCTATGCTGCAGGACAGTTCTAGTAACTTGCAGTGCTTTTCAAAGTTCTGTTGAACATTATGGCCAAAGATTATGCATTTCTAACAACTCTGTGATAAAAAAAAAGGTTTCAAACTTTCAAATGCGTTTTTCTCCTTTTGCAGTTTTGTGTGGTCTGTGCTTCTTATACACGCTAGTTTGTATACTTAGAATTGTCATACCTCTATGAAATTTTGCACATAGCATGATGAAGGCCCATAAAGTGCAAGTATCTATTCAGATTGTCAGTGCTGCTTGATTATGTTTTTCAAAAATTACATAACATTGAAAGCCCTTGGCAACTAGAGCCATAGTAAATTTTTCTATTTTGTTACTGTATTTCACCTTTTTACACACAAAATTTATATAGTTTTTTGCACTCTACAGTTCCAAAGGATCATAGTCAGCTATACCTGCATGCTTTATCTCAAATTTTTATAGGTCAGAATTGTTGCATAACAATGGCCATAATTTTGCAGTATCTGACCTGCAGAAAGAAAACCAAGCAATCTACATGAAAATAAATGACATATTTGAAAAAAGGAGAAAGAACTCTATTAGCATGCCAATTTGTGTTAAATTCACACTCTTATTAAAGAAAATCGTTTTTCGAGTAGCATCTTCCCTTAAAACAAAAAAGTGTACGATAGTCACCTTTAAAGGGGCCTGCAACACTTTTTAAGCCTGGTCAGAAAACACTGCCGATCGGTAGGAGAGGCTCCAGACAACACACAAGCCAAATATTATAGCGCAGCATGCGGCCAGGAATTCACAATAAGTTATCAAAGTCAGCAAAAAATTGCTTTCTCTTTTCTCGACAAATGACATGACACTCAAAAATTGCACGTTGCAAGCACATCTATCAATGATTGACCGAATTGAACATGACGCGTTCGGTGGTTACAGAGATCGCCGCGAGAGGCCGCGACTTGTCCGCGTGTGCTCGCACAATCACACTGAAAAGCCGTGCATTCAAAGAAAACGAAAAAAGTGCTCAGGGTCACGACGCGCACGTGACTTATTTCTTTGCCTCTTTCATTCCCCTGCTTAGCTTTCTGCGCTTTTGTGGGGACAAGAAAAGAAAGAATGGGTTGGCAGCATGCGACAAATCTTTGCAACTCTGCTCATACAAGACGGATTCTTAAAATTTTTGCAATATTGAATTCATGAGGCAATGAGCTCTTCCAGTTAACTCATTTCATGGTTACTTGAAAAATTGCTTCAGGGCCCCTTTAAACATGTGGTCTCCTTAGTGCTGTTGGGGTTTCTGATGTAAGCAGTGGGCCAGATTAAATGCAGCTTGAGATGCTACAATATTAGGCTGTACTTATCAGCTCAGTTTTTATTTATTTATTTAGTACATACTGCGAACCGTAAATGGTCCGAGCAGGAAGGGCACATCACATAAAAACAAGAATAACATGCACCACACATAATGCAATTCACTCTACTTAATTCACAATGAATAGGGATCACATAATTTGTTCCAATCAGACACTGTCCGTGGAAAGAGAATACATAAAGACATCAGTTCTCGCGAAATATGGGGTAAGCGAATTGCGATGGTGATGTCGGGTCTGCCTAGTTGATAGGAAAGATAGGTACGGTGATGGATCAATGGCGAGTTTATTGTTAAGTAGCAAGAAAATGAAATCAAGCCGTTGTTTGAGTCTGCGGGAAGCAAGTGGCTGAATGCCATTTGCAGTCATTAGTGCAGAGGGTGAATCAGATGGTAATTATTTGTTGTGTATAAAACGAGCTGCTTTCCTTTGAACCCGCTCAATTTTATCAATATTAAACTTAGTGTAAGGATGCCATACTGTGCTGGCGTACTTAATTTAGGCCTTACAAAATAAAGATAACTAAGAAGCTTTACATTTGGGGGGCAGTTACACAGTTTATGTCTTAAAAAACCGAGTTTTCGGAGGGCAGCTGTACATACGTTGTCTATGTGGACGTTCCAAGATAAATTGTTAGTTATGGTCAAGCCCAAATATTTATAGCTAGTGACCTCTCTCAGGATTGACGGCCCTAATTGGTAGATATAGTCTAGTGGATTTTTTTTACGTGTCAGACACATGCAGACAATTTTGTCTACGTTGAGGGTCATTCCCCATTCATTACACCACTGATCTATATTGGAAAGATTTGTGTTAAGTTCGTTTTGACCATGAACAGAGGAAATATCACAAAACAAAACACAATCATCGGCAAATAATCTAATTTGTTCTGTAGGTGTTATGACATTGACAGTATCGTTGATATAAATGAGAAAAAGCAATTGCCCCAGTCCAGTACACTTCCCTGGGGCACACCTGATGAGACATGAAAAGATGGTGAACTGTGATCATTAATGGCAACAAACTGTGACCGGTTAGTAAGATATTTGGCAATCCAGTTTACGAGAATGTCTGAAAGGCCAATCTGCTTAAGTTTTTGAATCAGTTTATCGTGAGGTACGTTGTCAAACACTTTATTGAAATCTATGAAAATTATGTCAGTTTGCTTATTGTTATGAAGATTTAGTACAAATGAGTGGATTACTGTAACCAATTGCGTTACTGTTGAATATCTCTTTCCAAGCCCGTGTCAAAATAGAATGTTGGTCCAAAAAATTTACTATTTGGGTGGCAATAATATGTTCAATTAATTTACAGCAGGATGACGTTAGAGATATAGGACGATAATTTTGAGGAGAAAGACGGTCCCCCTTTTTTTGAATACGGGACTAATGTGAGCGGGCTTCCAGTCAACTGGTAACTTTGATGACAACAATGAAACAAAAAAATTATACAGGAGTTTTACGAGGGTCTGCCGCTAGGGGGCTGAGCCACTCGGACACCTCTCGAATGGGCTCTGCCAGTTTTTCACTTTCGCGGCTGAATAAGGACAACCACGGGATTCAAGACCACCACAGCTGTCGCCAGACGATCACCCGATTCGTCCGATGCCAGGATATACCAGGTGGGCCTACTTTTTTTTGAGCCGTGACACTTCTTTTAAGTTCCCACAACGGGGTCGCCCTAGCTACGCCATCGCAGTGCCGACGCAGTGCCATCCAACGTTACTAGATTGGTGCCATCGACGCGCTGGCAACTAGGCGACAAGCCAGGCCCCCGGTTTGTTCGAAGCCTGCGAAATGGATGTTGTGGAAAATGAGGGGGAGACGCTGTCTCCCGAAGAGTACAACGACACTCAAGGATGGGTTGTGGCCCATGAACGACGCAAGAAGGTAAAAGACAAGAGAAACGTGGAACCAGCCACGAACGTGGGAGGTGTGTCCATGGAGGCGTCTCGGAGACTGAAGGATTTTTTGCATCGCCGACCAGTGCCAAAAAAAAACCGCAACTACCAGAAGACAATTACAAGGTTGTAATACGCCCAGGAGGAGGTCTGGACTTGACGCGACAGTCTAGCGGTCATAAGAGACTGTGTTCTATGAGCAGCAAAAGTACAGCCTGACATTGCTGGGGAAGATAGTCTCAGAATCAACATGCTACAAAATACCATGATCATGAGCACACCTAGTCTGGCCAATGCGAAGGAATACAGCAACATCAAGGGAATTATGATCAATGACAAGTAGCTATGCTACAGCCGCTTATGTAACAGCACCAGAAAACACATCCAAAGGGGTTATCCACGGAATACCGAAATATGATAATCAAGAAGACATAGAAAAAAGCTTGGTCAATCAGAGGAATCCGACGATTCTACATGCACGACGTATGGGACTCACGGACTCAGTGGTCATTGTTTTCGAAGGGTTGTTTGTGCCGTATTTTGTATACTACCGTGGTGCCGAATGTAGGTGCTTCCTATACAAGAAGCCATATGAAACATGCACTACTTGTGGTCGAATAGGACATCGGGCGGATGTCTGCCCACAGCCTGACAGCAAGAAATGCCGTGGTTGTGGGGTGCTCAATCAGACTGAAAACCACCAGTGCATCCCTAGGTGCAGCCTTTGCGGGAAAGGTCATCTTACAGGGGACAAAAAATGCAAAGAACGGTTTAGGACCCCGTACCTTTTGAAGAAAAGATGGTGGGAAAAGGAACAACAACAAGGCGATGAACAAAGAGAAATGAAGATTTTGTCGAACACAAGAGCAACACAGGCATGGAGGGAAGGGTATTCACCAGAAAATCCAACGGAGGAGAATGGCAACGCCACCCAGGACAGAGGGGGGACGACGCAGAGATCGTTACAGCTCCTTCCCGCGACTCGCCGAAGGGGAAAGAGAAGGGACTGAACACGAACCTAGATCCACATCCAGATCAAGGTCCACTTGTCAACACAGATCCAGGTCACGGGCCAAATCCAACACAAGGGCAACGACATCACCTCAAGGACAGTCCCACGAGGGTCCTGGCGGCGGTCGGGGCAGTCAACAAATGGTGAGCTGGGTAGGCGAGGTATCAGGGGAGTCTCTCCGGTCTGGAAGTTTGCCTGAGGTTGTGGCAGAAGGGTCCACCCTAGATCAAGAGCTAAACCATATTAAGAAAATGCTAGAGCAACTCACCCGTGAAAACGCGAAACAGAGGGACGAAATAAGACAACTAAATGAAGAGAACTCTAAACTCAGGCAAAATCAGCTGCGCGAGTCTACTAGCTCCATGGCATCGTGTAGTCGAATTTTAACTCCAGCGCCTGCACAGGAGTCAGGAGTGCATGCAGCGAAACGAAGAGCAGAGGAAATATCTCCGGTAGAAAATGAAGACCTCTCAAAACCCCTGGAAAAGAAAGTCGAAAATATGCTCGGAGAACTTACTAAGGTAATGCAACAACAATTCGCAGGATTGCAGCTGCAGCTCGTAGAAATAAAACAAAGAATAGATAGCATAAAAAATCGACTAACGCTGGTGGAGAACACGCAAACAGATTTGAGGTCTATAGGAGCAGGCCCGGTTAAAACTACTACTAAACCCTACAACCGGCCGACTACGACCGAAGTAATCTGAATCGCAGGGGAAGGGACCGTTCCTAGACATGGCACGACGTGATCAGTATAAAATTTGGCAGTGGAACTGTCGTGGGTATCGCTGGAAACGGGGTAACTTACAACAGTTCCTAAACGGAAAGGAGGCACCAGACGTCAACGCCTTGCAGGAAACTGGAGGAATGGCTAAATTGTCGAATTACAAATCCTATGGTACCCCTGATGAAAAAACGTCCGTAACAACCCTCGTGCGAAGAAATCTCGCGGTGAAAGAACATGATACAGAAATCTGCGATGTCGATCATGTTCTTGTTGAGTTAGTTCCATCGCAGAAGAGTGGTGAAAGTCTATTCATATTAAATGCCTATAGCAGCCCTAGACAAAAAACCAAATTTAGGTCACTTTTTAGAAAAACGATCAGCATTACTAAAAAGCAAACATTGGTTATAGTAGGAGATTTCAACGCGTTGCATGTGGCATGGGGTTATGACAAAGAAAACATCAAAGGTAGAAATCTGGATCGACGCCCAACAGGAGGGCCTTACGTTAATAATCGACCCCCTTTTCCCAACTAGGATTGGAAACAGCATATCCAAAGACACGTCTCCTGACTTCACGTTTACTAAGAATATCGTCGAACCTTATAGGCTTAATACACAAGAAAATATGGGCAGTGACCACTATATAATTGAGACCACGTTTAAAGCAGGTCCACGTAAAAGAGGAGGCAAAGAATTAAGGATGGTTGAATGGAATAGCTTTAGTAAAATCAGAGAGAAGGAAGCATGCGATGTCATCGAAGACTTAGATGAATGGCTAGGGAACCTTAATCAAAATATTCAAATCGCAACTAAGACCATACCAAAAACAAAAGGACTAGAAAGCACAGACAGTAACCTCCTACATATGTGGGAGGCAAAAAAGAGCCTAGAAAAACGGTGGAAAACACAAAAACACAACAAACGCTTTAGCAAAAAAGATAGCCACCCTCAGTAAAGATATAGAGAAGTACGCGGAGCAACTATGCAGACAACAATAGGAGGAAAAGTGTGATGCGATGGAAAAACAAATGTCTCTCTAAAACATGGAACCTGTTAAGATGTCTGATAGACTCGGAAGCGAGCAAGACAGCACAACAAAACTTTATTAGACTTGTCCACAAATACAAAGGCACGGAGGAAGAACTGATTGAAGAAATCAGACAGAGATACATTGGGGATACAACCAAAGAGCAATTAAGCTCGTACAAAGGTAAAGAAAATGATTCCCTAGACCGACCCATAGTAGAGGCCGAGGTACGATCGGAACTAATGAAACTGAGCACAGCATCAGCCCCGGGCCCCGATGGGATCACGAATAAAACGCTCAGAAACTTAGACGACAAATCTATCACAGCCCTCACCGAATATATGAACAAGTGTTGGGAAAAAGGTAAGATACCCAAGCAATGGAAAATGGCAACAATCATAATGATTTCCAAGCCAGGCAAGAAACTAGATCTTGATAAACTTAGGCCTATTTCCCTGACATCCTGCATAGGAAAGCTATTACAGCATGTCATCATAACTCGCCGGTCAAATTATATGGAAGACAATGAGCTCTTTCCTCATACAATGGTAGGCTTCAGAGCGAAGCTGTCTACACAGGACATTATGCTTAAGATTAAACACCAAATAATTGATTCGGGTCTGAATACACACGACACAAAGGTAATAGTTGGCCTAGGTCTTAAAAAAGGCATTCGATAATACATCGCATAAAGCTATACTTGCCAATCTTCAAGCGTTAGGGGTAGGAAAAAGAGTATACGATTATATAAAAGACTTTTTAACTGACCGGACTAGGCGAAGCAGAATCCCAAGAGTTTAGTCTGGGCAGCAGAGGTACGCCGCAAGGCTCAGTCCTATTCCCCTTTCTTTTTAACGTGGCCATGATAGGTCTCCCTACAAGACTGAAGGAAATTCCAGGACTCCACCATAGCCTCTATGCAGATGACATTACCTTATGGGTAGCAGAGGGTAGTGACGGATACATAGAGGAAACTTTTCAAACAGCAGTGAATGTTGTAGAAGAATATGCCATTCATACAGGATTACAATGTTCACCGGAAAAATCGGAACTTCTCTTCTATAACCCGACATGTAGGGGTCGGAAGAGCATCCAGGAAAAACCTAACATTAAAAAAAGTCTTTGTTGGAAAAACGCAAATACCTACGGTCGAAAGCACAAGAATTCTGGGACTCCGAATCAGCTCAAACGGGCACAACGGAGAGGCGATTAGAATACTTGAAACCAGTGCGCAGCAAACTATGCGTCTACTTAAACGAATTGCAAACCGGCACAAAGGTATGAAGGAAAATAATATAATAAGACTGGTACAGGCTTTTGTCATCAGTCGTATTGTATATGTGATTCCGTACCTCAGACTGCAAGTGGCCGAGAGAGAAAAGATTGACAGAATGATTAGACGAGTTTTCAAACAGGCGATCGGACTTCCAATTACTACCTCTAATAATAAATCACTTCAATAAGGGCTTCACAACACATCAGAAGAGCTTATAGAAGCTCAAAGAATCACACAATATGAAAGACTAACGCAGAGTAAAACAGGTAGAGCCACACTAGAGGAACTGGGTATAAACTATGCAAATCAATTTGGCGCCAAAAAGGATATCCTGTATGAAATCAGCAAATGTTTAGTAATCTTACCGATTCCAAAAAACATGCACCCCGAACATCACGAAGCAAGGAGAGCTGAAAGAGCGAAAAACATACATAACAACGTAAAAGATTTACCGGAAACAACATACGTAGACGCGGCCAAATACAAAGGAAATGACAACAGGACTATAGCAGTAGTGGACTACAAAGAAAATCATAAGGTGAGCGGCTCGGTGAGAACGAGTTTGCAGAAGAGGCGGAGGAAGCAGCTATTGCAATGGCCATAGCATCCACCCCGACTTCACTCATTGTTAGCGACTCGCAGACGGCTGTGAGAAACTTTGCACGAGGGCGAATATCCCAAATAGCTTTAAGAATATTGGTTGGATGCAAAGACCAACGAACAATAGAAATAGTCTGGGCACCCGCTCACTCCTCCTTGCCCGGCAATAAGGCTGCACACCAGACAGCTCGAGGACTTACAGACCGAGCCTCTGGATTGCCCTAGTCGAACGGGGAGGACGATGAGAGATTTGAGCAGACGACCACTTACAGAGATATTACGCAGTATTACAGGCTAAGCAGGAAAATTTATCCTCCGGCACAGTCGTCATTGAACAAAGGACAGGCGGTGGCGTGGCGCCTACTCCAGACCCACACGTTTCCTAGTCCGGTAACAATGAACCACTGCGTGCCGGAACTTCATTCGGACAAGTGTAAATTTTGCCACAACAGGGCGGACTTGAGCCACATTTTATGGGCATGCCCGCAGACCCCCATGAGAGGCGAATTTCCAGACGGGAGTAGATGGGATTCCGCGCTTCTCAGCTCTGACTCTCAATTACAAGCCCACTTAATACGGCAGGCCGAAGACGCCGCCAGGGCCCATGGGATCATGGCTGTCGTCTAGGTTTGGTCCTCCCTTCTCTCGCACCTGAAAGGGGAAGAGGACCTTTCTGCTAATTAAATAAACTTTGTACAACATCATCATCAGGAATTTTACGACATGTTCAGCATACCTTTTTAGAAACATATTTGGCAGATCATCCGGTCCACACGATGTTTTGGACTTAAGGTTTAAAAGCATCGCGAATAGGCCAGAGTAAGACACAAAAGATGCTTCAGATGGATCGAACACTTTACCGTTTGGTACGTATGTACTATAACCAGAAAAACACACTTTGAAAATACGTATTAAAATGCTCAGCCACCACTTTCTGATCAGTAACAATCACGCCCTCAATTGCTATTTCGGTCACGGGTTTCTTTTTGTTGGCAATATAATTCCAGGATTTACTTGGGTCATTTTTTATGAAATTGGGCAGCAGTGTCGTAAAGTAGCGATCTTTAGAGGAGCGTGCGGCCCGTGCAAGGCTGACCTTGAGGGTTGAAAGAGCACTAGTCTGCGCTTCCTTTTTCCATAATCGCTATATTTTTCGCTTTAAATGAATATTATCGCGCGTAATCCAAGGAGTTTGTTTGTGAACCTTCTTACGTTTATTCGGAATAAAGTTGTCTATGCAATGGTGACACATTTCTTTAAATCGGTTCTACATTGTTCCGACATCTTCAGCATCAAATACAGCAAAACACGATTCCATGTAGTCTATCACAGGTACGTCATCTGCTCGTGAGTAATTTTTGAAACAACAAACCGATGATTTTTTATTGCTTGGGCATCTGGTAAGGGGAACGAATACACTAACAAAGTTGGGATCGGACAGGCCCTGTTCCACAGAAACAGTGTGCTGCTCTTGTTCACGGCTTATAAATACCAAATCAAGAATGGAATATACTGGACCCATGCCACGGGTTGGCTCTTTCACAACTTGCATCAGGTTATGAGTAAGCATGACGTCGAACAAAGCCTCCGTCTTTTTTTTTGTTCAAGCGCGCTGTCGTAAAGCGTTCCCAGTCAACAGAAGGTAGGTTAACTGTTGTGTTCTAGGTTTCGGTTTCGCAATGACATGTGAGAATGCCAGATGGCGCCGCTCTGGCATCCAGGATTTCAAGGCGACTGTAAATAAAATCAGTGTGTGTTGGGTAACCATGGAGTGCGGTTGTTTTTCTTCTCTTCGGCGTTTTGCGCCAACCCGCGTGTTCGGGCTGGTCAGCGTCCCCGCCGGCCGCGTACGTCTCCGTCGGCCGTCTTCTTCTGCTTCGTCGGGACCAGCCAGCCCCCAACACAGCAATGGCGACGAGGACCTGTAAGAACCTATTTCGTTCTTCGTGTTCGTCCTTTTCTTGCTTCTAACGGACCTACCCTGCTAACCCTAGACGCTCTTTGTTCCCAGCAAGGTGGCTGCTGCGTGCTGCGTCGACTCATTCCTTCTTCATTCAGCTACGCCGCCTTTGTCGTCTTCTTCAAACAGTGTACTGGCGTCATTTTCTTCTCGTCTGCACCTCTCCATTTTTCTTGCTTGAAATGGCGTCTCCTATTCCACCTCCCCTATTTCTTCATTCGCCCGGAGACCCACCACTTCCGTGGGCGGACTGGAAATTGGTGTTTCAGGCCTACGCAGACGCGGCCGGCGAGGACGCCAGCAAGCCCGTGCGTCGCAAAGCCCTGCTGCTCAACGCGTTGGGCCCTGCCGGGTTAAAGCTCTTCTATACTTTGGACGCCACCAACGCGTCGCCGACGCCAGCGTCGGACGATGCCTTCAAGAATGCTATTGCTATTTTCGATGAGCGTTTTAAAGATGTCTCGTGCGATTATTTCGCACGCGTAAAATTCCAAGAAAGGCGACAATTGCCTGGCGAGCCAGTCGCCGAGTTCATTACTTCTCTTCGAACGCTCGCCGCATCGTGCGGCTTTGGCGTGCTCGAGGACGATATGATCCGCCATCAACTTTTCACCGCGGTAGCCTCGCAAAACTTCCGCTGCCGCATGCTTCAAAAAGGCTCCTCGATTTCATTATCCGAAGCCCTCTCGGCTGCGCGAGAGGACGAGCTTATTCGCTCCAAGTTGGAGCAATTCGCTCCACATTCAGTGCAGCAACTTTCAGCTGCGGGGGGCCAAGGCGGCGGATCTTTGTTTCACGGGACGCGTCAACATGGCGGCCCTTCATCTTCGTCTCGGCGCGGCGGCCAACATGGACGCCCGCCTGCACAGTCCTTCCGTGGCGGTCAACACGGTGGCCTCTCTGCGTCGCGGGGGCGATGAAGCCGGCAATGTGGCAACCCCATTCCGCCAAATTCTGGTTTTCAGGAACAGCACCGAGCTCCTCATTCGCGTTCGCAATTTTCTTCTCCAAGCGCAGCCGCGCATTGCTTTCTTTGCGGATCGGCTCGGCATTTAGACAATTTCGCGCAGTGTCCCGCGAGAAACCGCACTTGTCTTGCGTGCGGAAAAATCAGACATTTTCAGTCCGTATGTAATTCCCGTCCAGCAAATCTTCCTGAACCAGTTTCTTCGTCCGCTCCTTCGAGCACTTCACAGACCCATACGGTAATTGTTTTAAATTTGGATGGCCTCCACACTACGTCCGAGCCCAGCATCATAGCTTCAGTAGGCCATGTGCCCTTGTCATTTCTCGCGGACACTGGTGCCTCAGTCTCTTTAATCAGTGCCGCTGACTTTCATAGTCATTTTTCCAACATTCGGCTTTTACCTTCACACGTCGTTCTACAAACATATTTCAAGGAAACGATTGATAATTTAGGTCAATTTACAGCTCAGGTCTCCTATCGCAGTCGCACTGCTTCCATTACTTTTTATGTAACTGCCAATGGCAGCTCGCTTTTGGGACGTGATGCCATCAGGGCTTTGTCCATCAACATCGTCGGTGCGTCTATGACGTGTGCTCAAGTCGACGTCCAAGATGATCTTCCGGCTAACGCGCCTTCTGAATTCCATCACCTGTTCACCCGTGAACTGGGTTGTGTGCGCGGTTTTGTGCATAAAGTAATGCGTCGACCAGGTGTGTGCCCTGTGCGTGCCAAGCTGCGCCGCATTCCTCTTCTTCTCCGTGAGCAAGTCTCTGCGGAACTGTCTCACCTTCAAGCCAGCGGAATCATCGAGCCTGTCTCTGCTTCCAACTGGGTTTCTCTACTGGTCGTCGTCAAGAAAAAAAGATGGATCCCTTCGACTATGCGTCGACTTACTAGAAACGAACAAGGCGATCGTCGTAGACGGGTTTCCACTTCCTCACATTGAAGAACTGTTTCATCAGCTCTCCGGAGCAGTATGTTTCTCCAAGCTGGACCTCGCGTCCGCTTATCACCAAGTTGAACTTTCTGAGTGCAGTAGAGACTTAACCACATTTGTATCGCACGAAGGCTTGTTTCGGTTTCGCCGCGTGTGTTTCGGGCTTGCATCTGCCCCTGCAGTGTTTCAGAAAATAATGTCAATTATTATTAAGGGTTGTAATGGCACCCTTTGTTACTTGGATGACATTTTGGCGTGGGGACGTACTCGCGAAGAGCACGATGCTAACTTGCATACTGTTCTCAACCGCATCAGTGAATGTGGTATGAAACTTAATAACAAGTGCATTTTTTCTGTGAATGAGTTACAACTTCTAGGACATAATGTCAGTTCCCGCGGCTCTACACCTGTTGAATCTAAAGTTCAGGCAATTGTCAATGCCCCACGGCCTACTGATGCCAAAAACTTGCAATCTTTTTTAGGTCTTGTTGGTTATTATGCCAAGTTTGTTCCTCACTATGCTGATGCTGTTGAACCACTGCGTACTCTACTTAGTCAAGCACAGCCTTTTAACTGGTCAGCTGAAGCTGAGCAGAGCTGCATTCGAGTTAGGTCAATACTGGCCTCAAAGCCAGCTGTTAGTATTTTCAATGAGAAGCTTCCCATCGTCATCACGACGGATGCGTCCAATGTTGGACTGGGAGCAGTGTTTCAACAACTCAGAGGCGATCAGCTGATCACTATCGCTTTTGCATCTCGTACATTGACCCTGGCTGAACGTAGATATTCAGTAGGAGAGCGTGAAGTTCTTGCGTGTCTTTTTGCCTGTGAGAAACGGCATGTTTACTTGTGGGGCCGGCATTTCACATTACGTACAGATCACCAAGCACTAGTTGCTCTTCTTTCTGCAGGATCAGAAGGCCGCCGCTCCATTCGCATTTCCCATTGGTGTGCCAAACTCATGTATTATAATTTCAGTGTTCAATATTGTAAAGGTTCTAATAACGTGGTTGCTGATGCACTGTCGGGCCTTCCTCTTCAGGTACCGGTTACTGAAGAGCGGGATGAGGAAGTTGTTTCATTAGTTACTTTCTGCATTACTAAAGCTGAGCTTCAGGGCAGCTACTGATGTAGATTCCACTTTGTCTCAAGTTCTCAAATATTTACGTGAAGGATGGCCTTCCAAAGGCGCTCTTGCTTCTGAAATCTTGCCTTACTTCACAGTCTGACAGGAACTGTCTTGTGTCGAGGACTTGCTTTTCCGCGATGAACGCGTGATTCCCCCTGCTTCTTTCCGTAACAAGCTAATACAGCTTGCCCTTGAGGCCCATCCAGGCATTGTCCGCACCAAACAGAATCTCCGAGACAGGTACTGGTGGCCAGCCTTAGACAAGCAGGTCGAGCATGCAGTTTACAACTGCCATATATGTCAGGCAGCTGACAAGTCTGCCAAATCTGCATTTTCTCCGTTGCAGCCAGTCCAGTGGCCTGATCGGCCTTGGCAGAAACTCGGCATGGACATCATCGGTCTTTTGCATAATGTTCCGCAAAGCGCCCGGTTCATTGTTTCTCCCATCGACTACCATTCCAAATGGCCAGAGCTTTGTTTGACACATACGGTTACTTCTGAGGTCATCATTGAATTTCTGTCTTCAATCTTCAGCCGGGAAGGTTTTCCTGATGCCATAGTTACGGACAATGGTCCACAGTTTCAGTCCCAACATTTCGAGGCTTTTCTTTCACAACGAGGAATTCAGCACTTGCGGTCATCAGTTTTCTATCCTCAATCAAATGGGCAAATCGAGCGCTTTAATCGCGTTCTGAAGGAACATATCCAGATCGCCCAATTAGAGCACCATCCCCTCAAGCAAGTCTTGACTGAATGTTTAGCTTCGTACAGGTTCACACCACAAGGCACCACTGGAGTGTCTCCGGCTCAACTTATCCGCGTTAGGCAACCGCGAGTTGCTCTCGACATAGTCTCTTTGCCTCGTAACATAGCAGTGTCTTTTCCTGATCTAATCCGTACCAGGGTTTTTTCTCATCAACAATCAATGAAAAAGTATGTCGACACCCATCGAGGTGCAAAGCAGTCCAAAGTTCGCACTGGCGATCTAGACAAGGTTCGTGTGCCAGGCAAGCGCCACAAGTATCGGGGTCCTTACAAAGTCTTGGGCCAGGTTAGCCTCACTTCTTTTCGCCTAAGTGATGGTAACATCTGGAATGCTTCGCGCCTTGTTATTTTACATACGGATTCGCCTTCAACACCTAAAAGTCTTCCTCATCACGTTCCGTCCACGCCTTTCAACTACGCATCAGACTGCTACATGTGGCCTCCATGTACAGGCATTTCTTCTTCAAGGGGGGAGGAGTTACCAGTCGGTGTCGCTGGTTCAAGCACACCAAGTCTTACGGTTCACTTCGAACCTTCAAATACGGCTGAGACCGTTGAACCGAACTTCGGTCCGCAAAATTCTTCCGAAGCTTATTCTGCGATCTCCGATGAGACCGCGAATTTTAACGCTCGTTCAGAGCCTTCACAATCTTCCACTGCTCTTGATGTGTCACATCAGAGCACAAGTGACCAAGGTGCACACACACCTGATTCTACACCCAAAAGGGCCCGCCCTAAGCGGAAGCGGCAGAAGCCGCGTCGGTTCGAAGACTACGTGATGTAGAACTATTGTTCCGAACAGTTGTGTACATTTTTTTTGTTTGTCAGTGCATTTTCAGGACTCGGAGTGTGTGTGTTCGGTGTGCCGTGCTCTGAATTTTCATGTGTTCTAACGTACATCGATCATGTATAAATATAAACAGTGTATTGGTGTGCTTCTTTCTAGGAGGGGATGATGTGTTCTAGGTTTCGGTTTCGGAATGACATGTGAGGATGCCAGGGGGCGCCACTCTGGCATTCAGGATTTCAAGGCGACTGTAAATATAATCAGTGTGTGTTGGGTAACCATAGAGTGCGGTTGTTGTTCTTTCCTTCAGCGTTTCGCGCTAATCCACGTGTTCGGGCTGGTCGGCGTCCCCGCCGGCCGCGTACGTGTCCGTCGGCCGTCTTCTTCTTCTGCTTCGTCGGGACCAGCCAGCCCCCAACACAGCATTAAAATCACCAGCAAATAAAATTTTCTGATTGTGAAACTGGGACATATGTTTACATATGTCCCAGTTTAATAACAAAGATATAAAACAACTGTGCAGCAGGTTACGATGATATTAAAGCTATACCAATAAAATACGTCGCTGATGCTATATCACCTGCGTTGTCACATATTATTAATTTAACTCTTGTTACCGGCGTATTTCCCGATGAAATAAAAATAGCTCGCGTATGTCCGGTTTTCAAGGGTGGTAATGACCAAGAGATTGGAAACTACCGACCGATATCGGTACTTCCGATTCTGTCAAAAGTTTTTGAAAGCGCTATTAATATTAGATTACAAAAATTTTTTGCGAAGTACAATGTAATAAGTGATGCCCAATTTGGCTTTCAAAAATGTAAATCCACCGAGCTTGCATTACTCAATATTAAAAACGAGATACTAACCAATTTTGAGAAAAAGCTATATACTCTTGGTCTTTTTGTTGACTTCCGCAAAGCATTTGACACCGCGCACCACAGTGTTTTTTTAAAAAAAACTTAATAACTACGGTGTCCGTGGCGTTGCCAATAGGTTAATTCCAAATTACTTAACAGACCGCTATCAGTATGTCGCTATTAATCAAGAGACATCTCCCCGTGCGAGGGTCAACAAAGGTGTCCCACAAGGATCGATACTTGGTCCTCTGTTGTTTATAGTTTATGTAAATAACTTGTGTAGCATTCCGGATTCTCCTAAGTTAATCATGTATGCTGACGACACCAATATATTTTTTGCTGGTTCATCGATCTCTCAACTTGAAAAGTCTGTAAACACATATCTAAATAAGTTGTCTTCCTGGATTAAACTAAACAAGTTGCGGCTAAACGCGAGTAAAACTAAATATATATTGTTTGCACCCATTAATAAGCCACGGAACATAAGTCTAAGTATCTCCTTTGAGGGTCAGACTTTAGAACAAGTCAAGGTACAGAAATTCTTGGGTGTGTGGTTCCAGGAAGACCTTTCCTGGAATGAACATATAAATAAATTGGCAGCAGATCTAAGTAGAAGCGTTGGATGTATATACAAACTATGTCCGTTATTACCACTTTGGCTAAAGAAAGCGTTATATTATACACTGATATATTCCAGGCTAAGTTATTGTGTCTTATGTTGGGGAACAATGACGGCTCAAAACTATAAAACATTACTTACACTACAAAAGAAGGTACTAAGACTATTCGAGGGATATTACGGTATGCCACAAGGTCTTAGCGCTGTTATGACCGCCATCGGTAGGCGCCATGCTGTCGCCGAGAAGCGTAGCCGGGCAGCGTTCCCACGCCTGGAACCCCAGTTTCTTGGAACCAGCGTCCAGAGATGACGGGGGAGCGGCGCTCTTTCAATCCTCAAAGAGGTAACCGACTGGTCGGCTGCCTATGCCCGCCAGGTATTGTCCCTGCTAGCCGGAGGATGAGACGTCGTGTCGCCACGAAGCTGTAAGCCGTTCCAGAGAAAACAACAAAGACAGCGTCTTCCTTTGAAGAAACGGCGACCGCCGCCACAAAGTGCCCTGCTAATTGAGCGGACAGATTGGCGGACCGTTTGATGTCTGCTGTCCGAAGCTTGGGACCCCTCGACCAGCGACACACACGACGAGCAAAAGCCCCTCTGGCGCCACCTTTCAGTGCAGTGATCTCGACTCAAAATTGGATGTTCACGTGCGCCGTGCATGCTCGTACCCCTCACCTGTGTGTGCGTGATTGGTGTTCGACTCGGAGAGGAGGAGCCCGACAGGGCATAAAATGACGCGGCAGAGTGCTGGACGTCGCTCTGAACCATGGAACGGTTCAACCACCACGCTCGTGGTTTGTGAACTCCTAACCTTTCCATGCTGTAAATATTTGTAAATAGTGCCATAAACCTGTTTGTTTTTTTGTATCCCCATCTTGTAAGCGCTCGTTTCCTCTACCCGAAGCTACACCACGCTACCACAAGAGACCGGGTTTTGTTTTCGTATCCTCCAGCGACCTTCCTTCCGACCCGCAACAACTGGTTGGCAGAGGTGGGATACGACTCGGCACCCGAGTCACAACAACTGGTGGCAGCGGTGGGATACGAAGCTACAAGTGACAACAACAGTCGGCCCAGGAGAAGCAGCTGGCTCGAGACATGGATCACGTATGGGTGAGTGCTTGGCTTTTCTTTTGAGTGAACCAGGTTCTAAAAGAGGGTTAAATTTTATAACTGGTAGTTAACTTTGCCGAAAGGCTCAGTTTCGCCGTTTCGGAAAGTTATTTTTGGAAGTAGCGAGCACTCAGTACGATCATGGACTTACGGGAGTTGCAGAAGTCAGACTTGTTGCTGTTGTGTGAGGAATTGGGGATTGATACAAAGGGTTTGGCACGAAAACCCATAATCATTGAAGCGATTAATGATTTGGGGGCTGATGATGAGGAACTAAGTGAAGAATGGGACCTCATCATCGAAAGAAAACTAAGAGCAGCTCAGATGGAAGGAAAGAGTGGAGACGAAAGAAAAGGCCTCAAGCTAAAGTTTTTCAAACAAGATAACGAATCGAGTAAGAGGCTGGGACCTCAGCGAGGAGTAGTACTTCTCGAAAATGAGGCAGAGTTCGAGATGTCTAGGTACATGCAGCCATACGAGGTATCATGGGATATGGGCCTGTATCTTAGACTCTTTGAACGAAAGTGTAGTCAACTGAAGTGTGAGCGAGACACCTGGTCTCAGAAGCTACGCACGGTTCTGCCCTGCGAGGCAGCGGATGTTGTTGCGCGACTCAGTGAGCAGCACGCGAACAACTACGAAGTTGTTAAATGAGAGCTAATCAGAAGATTCGGAACTTCTGTTAGCCAAAATAAAGAAAGAATCAGACCAGAGTCTGAAAGGGAGGCGCGTCACAAAGCGCTGGAAGTTGAGGCGCCTCATAAAGCGCAACAGGAACAGATTGCGCCAGAGAAGGGCCCGCATATTCTCGAATGCATCCATGTAAATGATGTAGAGAACGAGGCCGTTGCCGGTCTGGAGGTAGGGACGATGTCGAACGACGCTCCTTGCGTGGATGAAGAGGGTGCCAGCAGCCCTAATGGGCCCAGTAAGAGGCTGGAAACCTTCTTCGTGCCTCAGGGGGACCTTTCGATATTGTCAAATTTAGGCATGGATAGCGCAGTGGCCGGTGAGAGCAAGAACGCCATGCTTCAGCAGTGCAACCCTATTATCGAGGTGATTTGCGAACATCGCAGAAAAAGAAAGAAGCGGAAGCGTTCGTCACTGAGTAAGCCTACGACAGGTCCCACCTTGTCACGAGAAAGGCGTAGGGGTAAGCCGTTCATCCGTTTCAAGAAACGTCAATCGTGGCATTCATGGAGGCACAAGCGGCGAGCCAGGTGTAGAGGGAGGAAACGAGGTGCGTCACCCCAACGAAGTGCGCAGTTCAGCTCGACGACTTCGGAAAAGCGACCTTCCTTCCGACCCGCAACAGCGCACGTCCGTTATTCCCTAAATATCTCATATTACAAGCAAACCAAATATATTATTATAAGTTATTATTGTATATCCAAAATAATAAACTATACCCCATGTACGATTCTTCTCGATGTGCTGAGTACTATCTCCGTACACATAGTATAAGAACACCGAAAACTAGAACAACCTATGGTCAACAACATATTGATTATCAAATACCGAGTCTCCTCAACAAACTGGGTGACGTACTTGACCTAAATAAGAAAACTTCCAAAAATAAGTTCAAGGAATTTCTCCTTTATAATTGTATTGAATACACTTAATACAGAAATTTGGATTATTTATTACTTTCTGTGTCCCAATTGCTTAGAGTACACTATTTGTGTCCTTTTGTTGTTTTTTTTTGTTCATGGTGCTTAGGAATGTATGTGTCTCCTGATGCTTTCCTTACCTCACCGATTGTATATATTGCGATGTTTTTTAGGTATTTCATTACTATTTACTGTCCTGTTCTTTCTTTATATTTGTGATGGTTACATGTGTGATCAGAATTCGCAAATTGTATCTGTATATAATGATGTTCTCTAATTACGGCTAAGTTGTGTATGACATGATATTTTTTAGTTTTTATTTTATTTTACCAGACTGTATTTCGGAGCAAAAGCCTCCGTCAGGCTATGTAGCCTTTTGCTTTTGCTTCGTTTTTTTTCTGTTGCACGTACAGAAAAATAAATCTCAAATCTCAATCAATCAATCAATCAATCAATAAATTTGCCATGCATTCAAACGTAGCCTCAGGGGGTCTGTATACGGCATATAAAATGAAGCTATGGCTCCAACAAGACAGTCTGATGCATACACACTCTAGTTCATCGACATGCGATAATTGTAGCCTGTATTGTGTCTTTCACAAGGACGGCTTTTCCACCACCCCTTGTAGCTCTGTCTTTCCTAAACACTTTATACGAGGGTGGAAATACGTCATCGTCAGCTATTTCAGGGCGCAACTATGTCTCAGACACATTTGCTATGAGGATCGTATTCAAGTAAGGCAATTTCCATGAGTTCAGTCTTATTGCTTACGCTCCGGACAGTCACATTAACCAATTGGAGACACTTTTGTTCTGAGTGCTTCACGCGAGTATTGGAACGTTTACTTTCTGTTGACCGAACCCACGAAGAAACTGTAGAATGTCCTCTTAGGTCTTGATAAGTGACTGGGCATATAGTTTGGTTTTCAGACGATCGCTGCTTCCGTCGTTTTTTTCGAGCGGTATTCTTTCTCCCTTTTCACAGTCCCAGGCGTATGCTCGGTTATCTACGTACAACTTGTCAAAGGCCAAGTTTACTCTTTCGTTATTATCTCGGTTTGCTTTGGCACTTGTCCGAAGCTTTTTTCTAATGTCTCATATTCTTGGGGAAATGTCTTCACCGATAGCCAATGTTGTGTTTTTAAGTTTAGATCTTTTCTTTAGTATTTTAGCCTTGGAGGCACAGGATTGGAATTCTCGGCGACACACAGTATCTACGGCGAAGACAGAGTTGTTTATACTCTGTTGGTGTTTTATTTATTTATTTGTGTTTGGATATTCTTAGAAAATGCTCATGAAAGCGGGACAAAATAAAAGAGTGTCCTCTGTCTTGGAACAACTATTCAAATTGTTTTAATATACATGGGGCGGAAGTAACCTGTGGATCTTAAATTGCACTAAAGCAATAATAAAAAATGTGAAATGAAGCAAATTGCAAAAAAAGTTGAATCTGTGGTTGATATATCGCTAATGCCCTTGTGTAGCTATAAACCGCGCGCTTAATGCAGCTTACCGTAAGAATTCAGTGACCGTAAGACCTTAGGAAGTGCGTAGCACGGGAATTAAACCCAGTGATTACCGTGACAATCGCATGCTTGCCTATAGAGATCAAGCACTGGCATAAGGGCACCATATGCTCGCCGAGATGGTGGCGTGGTTATCGCCAAATGCTTCAGAAGAGTTTTCCACAATTTGAGGTGAGTTGTTGCTATTACTTTTTTGATTATTTCTGTAGTTTATATTATTCTTGAGCTTGTTAGTTTATTTGGCACTGGTTTTAAGCATTGTTAGTTTGTGAAACTATGTTACACTGTGATAGCGGAGGTTAAGGGCATGGCGTTACCGTGCAGCAAACGTTCGTTGTGAACAGCCTTTTATAGAATAATGGAATTGCTTTTACGTGCCCCAGCTTAGGGTGCCTCGATGCGCGCGCCCCCTTGGAAGGTTGAACCACTCTTTGAAGGGGTGAGTGCCTCTTTCCCATCAGCGGCCGCCATTTGGTTCGCCCCGTCTCGTCGCAGCTTTTCTCGGGCAAAATGCCTGGGCACGGAGAAAGGGTCTTGCATGCCACAGTGCATAAACCACTCGCAAGTCGAGAAACGGCTACAGCATGTTCAGATTCTCTAAAGATACGAAAAGGGTACTCTTGTGGCTTGTAAAGATTAAGCGGGTGAAGTGGCAACCCACTGACCGTTCCTGTTTGTGCAGTGAAATTTATGCCACTTCACCATAAATAAAGCTTTGGCATCTGAAACTGATGTATAATAAATGCAGTTTACTTGCTCATTAATGTAAAGCCGTGTGGTCGCTTCGATTTAATTATATCAATGAGCGCTTTATAAAACTAATAATTTACGATATATTCCTATAAAACACGCTAAACCTGTATTGACAGTCAGTGTCTGCATGCGAGCCATGATTTCATTTCATTTCATTTATTGCCATAAAAGCCACATGTAGATCACCAAATAGGATGATATGTTTTCAACAATGTTTCGCTAATCTGCTGTTTGCAGTAAGGTATAAGAGATTATAACAACATACAATATACTGTGCATTGCAGGGTGTGGTCTGAAAATCAGGTAGCCATTGAATAATTAAAAAACAATATATGAAAATATGGTACACAATTACAGCTTTATGGTCAAAGCTTCTGAAGACGTGGGTTTGTCCATTCATGTCTGTGACCGCATCGTAACCTTCCAGTTGTATGACTGGCTCAGCATGTGGCGCTAGTGTGAGTGACAGGCAGACGGACAGATAGACAGATGCATGGATGGACGGCAGCAAAAACAGACGGATGAACGTATGCTTAGCCCCACTCATCATGAATGATAATGAATGGAACGAAGCGTTCGTCCGTCTGTGCTATGCTGTGCTCGGTAGATATTGTCACGGGGTCGTGACGTGGATGAATGGAGCACACTGCGAGTCGAATAATAAATTGTTTATTTGGGCGAACCTGTGCCCTGTAAACGGAAAGTCAGACTACAGTAGCAGTCTTGCACTGATACAAAGAGAAGTTTATTAACTTCAAACTCAAAAAATCTCTTTACATCATTTTATACATACAGTGCTCGTTTAGACAACCTTCTTGTGCACTATGCGGCATACAAACTCCATTATCAATAGAGGAAACTAGCGGCACATACACAGATTCATATATATATATATGATTGAAAAAAGAAATTCTGTGGGTCCGGTGCAAATATAATTAAGAATAAAGGAGCACACTTACGAAAATTTGATAATTGTTTACTCTACGTTTCGGCCGTGCCACTGCCGAAACGTAGAGTAAACAATTATCAAATTTTCGTAAGTGTGCTCCTTTATTCTTAATATATATAAGTTTGTGCTAAACTACGCATACATTCGTAAAAAAACCACAAATATATATTTACAATCATATATACATATATTTACAAGAGATCGTGAACATGGGTAGGCATATTTACAATACTTCGACTGGCGCTATACATACACTTGTAACACAATGTTTTGGGGAGAAGGGGTTAGTAGGGGATTATGGGGGTACGGAGTTTCGCACCTCTGACGAAAAAAAACTGTGTGCCAGCGGCGAAGGAACTGGTCCTCCCTGCCAGCTTCCAGTTGCTTGGCCAAGTACTGCACTATTTTCTGCCTGATCATAGCTAGTGCTGGGTAGGCCGCTCTCACTGGGGTGTTCTTTACCTCAGCAAAGCACCGGCGTTTCCAAATCACAAAGAGTGTGATGGCAATCACCAGCCTTGCGAAGCAGCCCCTATTCCTCTCGAGGGCCTGGGGAGGGTGGATGCTGAAGCACCTCGAAACCAGGCGCCATACCGACTTGGCCACCCCGCATTCTAACAACGCGTGGGAGATCGTTTCCTCAGCGCGGCAATTAGGACACTGGCTATTCGGCGTGATGCCGAAACGGTGCAGGCGATGTCTCGTGGGCAAAACTTGCCACTTGCGCTTCCACTCAAAGTCATGTACTTCGCGCGGTCGGTACTTATTGCTTTTTTGTTTGCACAGTCCTAGGCTTTTGATCTGCTCTTTTTCTTCTTCGGACAACTGGTTTTTTGTTATCGCTTGGACGATTCGGGCGGGTCGGTCCTTGTCAATGTCGCAGTTCGGGGCTTTTTTTCCTATGATGTTTGTCGTAGTTGCCGCCATATTGTAAAAGTGTGAGGGCGCTTCCGCGCGCGGGCCAGTGTGTTTGTGGTTTTCCAGATAGTGCGTGATGGTGCTTGTCCAGTAGTTGATTAGATTCTTCCCAACGTAACTCGCTGCGTAATAAAGCATGCGGGTAATCTTGAGGGCCAGTATCTGGCTGGTCATTTGTACGTGTGGGAGGCCGAGGACACCTTTGTTCTCGGGTAGTTGAAGGAGGTGTCGCTTGACTGGTGCCGGTTTCCCTTCCCATAGCAAATCGGTGATCACGGCGTTCAGCTGGCTCGCGGTTTTGCTAGGAATCACCGCTACCCTACTGGCGTAGAACGCAAACGCGCAAACGGTGGTCCTTGCTGCCAGCGCTTTTTCACGTAACGTGAGGTTTAGGAGGCAAATGCGGTCGGCTGCCTGCTTTGCCCTCCCGAGGGCTCTCTGCCACGTGGCTGGTGCCACCCCTTCACTGGAGAAGTAGATTCCCAGTACTTTAACGATGAACACCACTTCGATGTTTCCTAGGGCTTCTCTGGGGAAAGTTCCAAATAGGATCGCCTTGCTCTTGTCCGCATTTATCGCCGCTCCGGATGCCTGCGCGTATCTTGTGAACGTCGCACTGAAGGCTTGGAGGCTGCGTTCATCTCGAACAAACAGGGAAATGTCGTCCGCGTATGCCAGCACTTTCACCTGCTCCTGGCCCTTCAGTGGAAGCCCCGAATGCCTTCATGCGCAATAACACTTGTGATCAGTGGCTCGCACGACATGACAAAAAAGGTCGGGCCCAATGGGCATCCTTGCCTTATGCCTCTGCTATACTTGAATGCCAGCGTTGTGACTCCGTTTATCACAACAGTGCAGGTTAGGTCCTCGTACAAAGTTTTTGTCAGTTTTATAAAACTTGCCGGTAAGCCAAACTCCTGCATCACGTCGAAGAGGTAATGGTGTCGTACCCTGTCAAAAGCTTTAGCTTGGTTTAGGGAAATGAAAACTTCATTGAAACCTCTTGTCGTCGCGTATTCGAAAGAGTGACGGATCACTGTGAGGTTCGCAAAAAGCGACCTTCCTGGAATCGCGCAAGTTTGGTACGGGCTAATGATGTCCGGTAACAGGAGCTTGAGCCTGTTGTTCAGTATAGTGGCTACCAGCTTGTAATCGGTGTTCAAAAGCGTGATTGGACGCCACGCCGTGGGCTCGTTTGGTTCTGCACCCTCTTTCTGTAGTAGGACAATTTTACGCACTCCGAAGGAGTCGGGTTTCTTAAAGGACCTGAAGAGGGCATTCACCATCGCGATCAAGGGTTCTTCGAGAACTTTGAGAAAAGTCACATAGAAGGCTGCTGTCAGACCATCAGCGCCTGGGGCAGAATTGGGGGTCATGCTTCTTATGGCTTCGCGAAGCTCTGCAGGGGAGACTTCAGCGCTAAGGGTTGCTGGCTCCTCCTCCTCCTTAATTTGCTGCAGATGTTTGCAAAGTTCTTTGACATGATCGGGTCCCCGATTGGTGTCTATTGATTCGGTGTCTTGAAACTGTATGCTGAAGTACTCTCTGAAGATGTTCTCAATTTCTGCTGGGTCGTCGGTTACAGAACCGTCTAAGCGCTTTGCCTCCGTAATTCGCAAACAGCCACTTCCCCGTACTTCCCTCACATCAACTCCGGTCGTCGTGTCCAACAGTCCATGCTCACTTCTAGGTCGCCTCATGGTATCTTTGAGGAGTTCGTTGTATTGCTCCTCGAGCGAGATCAGGTACTTTGTTGTACATGAGGTAACGTGTCGGCTGCCTTAATGATCTGCATCCGGCGAAGTTCTCTCATCTGCTGATCTAGAGGTACGGGTTGCTACGAAGCGGTCTTTATAGAGGTGTACCCATATGTCTGAGAGGTTTAGGTGTCGGAGGGTTTTCACCAACTCTTGTGTATGACGTCTTTTCCTGGCTTTGCCTTCTTTTTGTAACAGGGCCTTCCATTTTCCCTAAGTTTATGCCACAGTGGGAGGGTAATATGTCCGGCATTTTCTACTGATGCGCTGATGGCAGCTTTCAAGTTTTCTACGCAAGTCTCATCTCTCAGCAGCTCAGCGTCTATGATTGATTTGTGGGGTTTAACGTCCCAAAACCACCACATGATTATGAGAGACGCCGTAGTGGAGGGCTCCGCAAATTTTGACCACCTGGGGTTCATTAACGTGGACCCAAATCTGAGTACATGGGCCTACAACATTTCCGCCTCCATCGGAAATGCAGCCGCCACAGCCGGGATTTGATCTCGCGACCTGCGGGTCAGCAGCCGAGTACCTTAGTCACTAGACCACCGTGGCGGGGCGGCTCAGCGTCTATTCTCCAGCTATTGTTATCAGAGTGCGGGCCGGGGGATCCCTTTACCATCGTGACGAGCGGGGCATGATCCGTCTTCTCTTTCAGGTTGGTCGGGAGCGTGAGTACTTCGCATCCTTCAACCAAAGGGAGGAGGAGGTCCGGAAAGTACATCCGATCTATTCTACTTCCTGCTGATCTAGAGGTACGGGTTGCTACGAAGCGGTCTTTATAGAGGTGTACCCATATGTCTGAGAGGTTTAGGTGTCGGAGGGTTTTCACCAATTCTTTTGCATTGTAGGTTGATCTTCCTTGGCTTGGCCCTCTCACGTCCCGGCTAGAATCTACCACGCAATTAAAATCACTGACCAGTACGTGGGGATGGGCTCTAGGAGGAGTTGGTGCATCTCTTGAAAGAACTTATTCGTATCTTTTCTTGTCACGGGGGCATAGACGTTCACAATGCGTGTCTTTTTGCCTTCGATGAAAATGTCAATCAGTATGTACCGACCATTCGCCCTGAAAATACAATGGGATTTTGATCGAAATTTGCCCGATACGAATATTACTCCAACCCCGCATGCTCTCGTGGTCGCCAGAATGAAAACGGCGTCGGTCTGATGATCTCGGCGGAAATTAAGCACATCTAGCGGCGTTCGTTAATTTGCCTCTTGAATAAAGAGGAGGTCTATGTTCTGGTTCTTAGCGAAACCTGGCATGGCTGCTTGTTTCACCCTATCCCTAAACCCTCGGATATTCCACGTAGCCAATTTCAAAAAGGCCATCAAAAACCTCAAAAAGAAGAAAACAAAACGCGGGAAGTATTAAGGCTCGCAAGCAGCGTCGCCGTCATCCGCCGATTGGGCGCGATGCCAAGCCCTGGAGGGAAGAAGGAAAGAAGGGTGAGCGAATGCACCGAGCAAGATAGGCGACAGCCGCGTGCCAACAAAAAGGGGCGAGGAGGGTGCTGCACCAGAAGGAGAAGGGAAGGCAAGTGGGACATAGTGCGTCCAGAGCGATCTAGAGGAATAAACATTGCCAAAACACGTTGGTGGGCTAGTTGGTTTGAATCCATGAAGAGTGAGTAAGCGCGAAACAGACAAGGACGTAGAAGAGACAGACACGTACAGAGCGCTACTTTCAACTGATCTTTTATTTTCGCACGAACCGATAAATATATACCGAGCGAGCGGAAAATAACATAGACATAAAGAACATATCGCGGAATCACATCGTAGAACCAAGCACGTGTATATTGCACGACATAGCAAACGTACAAGTCACTGTGTCGAATCAAGGTAATGAAGTTCTTTTTGAGAAAGCGATACTGATGGTTGGCTAACGCACATGTCAGATAATTTCGCGATTTCGTATGCCTCCATAATCTCCCTTGTCATTTTGCCAACATGACAAGGGAGATTATGGAGGCATACGAAATCGCGAAATTATCTGACATGTGCGTTAGCCAACCATCAGTATCGCTTTCTCAAAAAGAACTTCATTACCTTGATTCGACACAGTGACTTGTACGTTTGCTATGTCGTGCAATATACACGTGCTTGGTTCTACGATGTGATTCCGCGATATGTTCTTTATGTTTATGTTATTTTCCGCTCGCTCGGTATATATTTATCGGTTCGTGCGAAAATAAAAGATCAGTTGAAAGTAGCGCTCTGTACGTGTCTGTCTCTTCTACGTCCTTGTCTGTTTCGCGCTTACTCACTCTTCATGGATCTAGAGGAAGGGAAAAGGGCCGTGAAGCCGACAGGGCAGGCGCGCCCCTTCAGTGACGTGCGTCTCGGGGCTTGGGGGTGGTTCCCCTTTGCCTACACCGTCTTTCTTGAGCTTCTGAGCCTTCGCGTGTGGTGGAGCGTCGCTATCACTGCTTTGGCCTGCTGGCCTGGGTCTACGCTGCCGGGCCTCCTTGCTGGCTGCCCTCTCACCCAGATACCACTTATCGTCATCAGTGCGCCTTCGTGAGCGAGAGCGAGCTCTCTGCTCTAGCCCAGTGGCCATCTGTCCAGTTTTCGCGTACGATTTCCGGCTTGGGCGTGCCGAATGGGAGGCGGGGGAGGAAGTCGGTGCAGCATGGTCGCATTCGCTGTCGCCGTGTAGAAAGTAATACCCTTTACTTTTTATGGGGGCGTCGTCGCCGGCTGGGTCTTGGGTGCCGGGCTCCAAGGCCAGGCTGGTCACTGGAGCCCGGACGTGGACGGGTGTGTGGGATAAAGCGAGGAGGGCTTCTCCCTGCTCGTTGGACTCGGAGGTCGCTTCAGCCGTGGTCAGGGAATTCCCGCAGTCATCCCGGCTCGCCGAGAGTGGAGGCGGCTTAGGGGGCGGGACGATTGCGCCGAACCCGTCTCGATATCGCTCGACTCTGTTTCGATCGACCTGGTGGTAGTCTCGTCAATACTCCCGGGCCTCTCTCCCTCACTGGTGGACGGATCGCCCATGCCACTGCCTGAAGTCAGATCGGAGTCTAAGTCGCGGTCCCCGGAAGGGGATACCCTCTCGGTTGTGCGGGATGCGGACCAGGACGTAAGGACCTGCATACGCGGCGAGTTAGTTGCTCGGGCAGAGGCGGGGCCGCTTGACTGAGAGTGCGTCGAAGCGGATTCAGATAGCGAGGGGAAGCCGCGGGCGGCCGAAGCGTATGAGCGCTTACGAAAGCACTCGCGTGTTCCGTGGTGACCTCCGCAACGTTTACAGTCTGCCGAACAGCCCTCAGTATCGTGGCCGAAGGTGCCACACCACTTACAGTACGCCGTGGTGCACGCAGTCGCCATATGCTCGACTTCACCACAACGCGCGCACACCTGGCGCATGCCTCTGTACTCGCACATGAATTTGTGCCCCGCAATAGTGATGAAGTTGGGGACTGGGTGGCACATCTCAATTTTAACCACACGTACCCCGTTTAACTTGGTCTGGCGAGTGGCTAGGGTGGCAAACGAAATGCCCTTCACTTTACCAAACTGGGCTAAGGCGTTGCTAAGGGCCTCGTCTGATAGAAAAGCGGGGTAACGGTAAACGTTCACATATGTAAACGGCGGCGCGACTGCCTCTACTGGCACCCTCGCCCCGTTCACTTCAAACCCTTCCGCCACCATAAGCCTCATCGCCTGGCCAGCATTGCGGGTGCATACAAGAAATTTTGCGCCCCCCATATGTTGCAGTACTAATACGCTGTCGTCACCAGCTGTCCCTTCAATGGCGTCAATTAACTCATCGACAGAGATATCGCCCTCGGGCGCGGAAAACATGAAACAATTCTTCCTCACCGGGAGTTCAAATGGCGGGGCCATTCTGGTGTGTGGACCCCGCAAGCCGCCGGTTGGGCGTGGCTCGTGGGTGACTTGTAACGTGCAGTCGAGCTGCACTCTGGTAGGAAGCGGCTCAGCCGAGGCGGGCGCCGCGCAGGTCTTGGTGGTACCAGGTGGACCGCAGGGGGACTCCGGGACGGCGGGCGTGAACCGGGGACCTTGAACCTCCTCCTGGCATGGGGTAGGCGGGCTCCAGGCAGCAAGGCCCGAGACCCAAGGGCGGCGGTCGCGCGTACAAGACGCCGGTGCCGCGTAGACTTCTTTTGTCGACTTGAACCCCTGGGGTCGACGTCCGCGTGACGTGACCCCTGGTCTCGCGCGAGGACTCGAGAAGAGACAGCTAGACCGGCGAACGGAGCGTCGGCTGTCGATCAACAACTGACAAGCGGCGACGTTCGTCGGCATTTATACTCTTGCTATCGAATGTTCAAGCGTTATCGCTGGTGGTGACGAGTGTTCCAGAATAATCTATACAGTTCGCAGAGTGGGCGTGATCTTATCGAAATGATCTACTAAAGTCCGGAAGCTTCTCGAAAACTGCAGATGCGGTTTGCGCTGAGAATTTCGTAGTGTTTTGGGGCGTTAACAAAACTTTAGAAATGGAAAATGGCACTGCCCCCCTCTGAAAAAGGCATCATCCCGATGCTTTAATTAAAGATGAAGGTACAACAATAATGCAAGAAAGTACAATGAATAAATTACGATACAATAATAATACAAAAAACCACTGTTTCAGTTTGTTAACGCGCATGAAATGGCTTGAGGCGCGCGACATGGATGACTTCAGGTCGCGATCGGCGTCGTTGAGAGTTCGTGGTGCCGTCGGGGACAACCTCGTAATCAAGTGGACCGAGACGTCGAACCACCCTGTACGGTCTGAAGTACCGTCGCAGCTTTTCACTTAGTCCACGTCGGCGTATCGGCGTCCACACCCAAACACGTTCACCGGGCTGGTATTCTACGAAGCGTCGTCGAAGATTGTAACGGCGGCTGTCGGCCGTCTGTTGATTCTTGATACGGAGACACGCGAGTTGTCGGGCTTCTTCGGCGCGATGAAGGTACTCACTCACATCGAGGTTTACTTCGTCGGTGACGTTAGGTAACATGGCATCGAGCGTCGTTGCCGGGCTCCTTCCGTAGACCAATTTGTACGGAGATATCTGCGTCGTCTCACCGCTGTGTTGTATGCGAAGGTCACGTACGGAAGAATGGCGTCCCACGTCTTGTGTTCGACATCGACGTACATTGCCAGCATGTCGGCGATTGTCTTGTTTAGCCGCTCGGTGAGGGTGGCATCTGTGGGTGGTACGCTGTCGTCTGGCAGTGGTTTGTCTGGCTGTATGCCAAACAAAGATCGCTTGAGGTAGGTCAGCAGTAAATGCCGTTCCTCTGTCTGTGATAAGGACCTCCGGGGCGCCGTGACGTAGGACGATATTTTCGACGAAGAACTTAGCTACCTCGGATGCACTGCCTTTGGGCAGGGCCTTTGTCTCGGCGTAGCGGGTGAGGTAGTCGGTAGCTACCACGATCCATTTGTGTCCGAAAGCTGACGTCGGATCGGCCCTAGTACGAGGTTCACACCAATATGCTGGAAAGGTCGGCGAGGTGGTTCAATTGGCTGCAGAAGTCCCGCTGGCCATGTCGGTGGTGTCTTGCGTTGCTGACAGTCCCGGCATGTCCTCACATAACAAGTGACGTCGATGGTAAGACGTGGCCAATAGTACCTTTCTTGTATCCTCGCGAGCGTGCGAGAAACACCGAGGTGCCCTGCCGTCGGATCGTCGTGCAGGGTCTGCAGGAGTTCTGGTTGCAGAGCTGAAGGCATCACCATGAGGTACTTGGCTCGAAGTGGTGAAAAGTTTTTCTTTTGGAGAAGACCGTTTCGCAGGAAGAACGACGCAAGTGCGCGCTTGAATACCTTCGGGACTTCGGCGGTCCTGCCTTCGAGGTATTCTATTAGGGCCTTAAGATTCGGGTCGGCCCGCTGGCGAACGGTAGTTCGTCTGGAGGGTGGTGGCAGCGGCGGCGTCTGGCGACGGAAGTGTGATGGGATGGCGTTTTGGCGTGCGCACGTAGGAGGGGCGTGGCGGCGGGCTGCAGCAGCATACCTCATGACTTGCAGCTGCGGCTCTTGAGGCTGAGGAACGCCCAGCGATTGCTGGATCTCCTGGCGTACGACGTCCGCGATGGATTCCACGTGAGGCTGCGCTGAAGGAAGTAATTTTCGCAGCTCCTCTTGTACGATCGCTCGGATCGTCTCACGCAAGTCAGTGGTTCCTAGCGCTTGAATGCCGGCGTAGCTTGTAGACGAGAAGCTACAGTTATATTGCCGCGTGCGCATCTCGAGCGTCTTCTGAATCGTAGATACTTCTGAAATGAATTCGGCGACCGTCTTTGGTGGGTTTCTGATCAGCCCGGCGAAGAGTTCCTGCTTTACTGCTCGCATGAGCAGACGGACCTTCTTCTCCTCGGACATGTCGGAGTCAGCGTGGCGGAGGAGTTTAATCATATCTTCCGTGAAAGCGCCACGTTTTCATTTGGCATCTGCACGCCGGTTTCGAGGAGAGCTGCGGCCTTCTCCTTGCACACCACACTTGCGAAAGGGATGAGGAACCTGGCGCGAAAGACGTCGCACGTTGTAAGACTTCACTCTTGATTCTCAAACCAGGTCCGAGCAGCATCTTCTAAGGCGAAATACACATGCCGGAGCTTGTCGTCGTCTGTCCAGTCATTGAAGGCGGCGACGTGGTTGAACCTTTCGATCCAGCTTTCTGGGTCTTCCAGTGGCGAACCGCGGAAAGTTGGCGGCTCTTTGGGTTGCCGGAGCAGAAGTGGTGCAGGTGAAACCGGCGTTGACATGGTCGCCGTGGTCGGCGTCAACGTCTTGGTTTTCTAAGCCTTGTCCAGTAAAAGCCCGTACTCCGGTGGCAGACCTTGTTGCCTGCGGCTAACTCGCTGCTCGTTGCTGGCGTCGGTGTCTTCACGGCGTGGGCATGGTTCACGGCTTGACGAAGGCGTCCGGTACATGAAAGAAACAGCACCTCCACCAGATGTCACGGGGTCGTGACGTGGATGAATGGAGCACACTGCGAGTCGAATAATAAATTGTTTGTTTGGGTGAACTTGTGCCCAGTAAACGGAAAGTTAGACTACAGTAGCAGTCTTGGACTGATAGTGGCGAATGGAGCGTCGGCGGTCGATAAACCACTGACAAGCGGCGACGTGCGTCGGCATTTATACTCTTGCTGTCGAATGTTCTAGCGTTATCGCTGGTGGTGGCGTAGGTTCCAGAATAATCTGTACAGTTCGGAGAGTGGGCATGATCATATCGAAATGATCTACTAAAGTCCGGAAGCTTCTCGAAAACTGCAGGCACTGTTCGCGCTGAGAATTGTGTATGTTTTAAGGCGATAACAAAACTTGAGAAATGGAATGTGGCAATATGCTGGACGGACGGACGTATGAATGGATGGACGGATGCATGAACGGACAGAAGCATGGATAAACGCTCCTCCCCAGACATCATCATTCGCTCCGTGAGTCCGAACTGCTCCCTACGGGAAACAAATCAGCATGTGTTAAGGCAATGTGTCGTTGCTAGTGTTTCTGGAGGGCTGTGCATGCAGGATTTCGTGGCTGCGGAGTAAACCGCTTTGTTTCTTCTGGACGTTGTTCTCGAGGCCGCTTTGCCTGCCTTCTTATTGTTGCTGGTGCCTTAAGTCTTTGCCGTAACCGTTGTCAAGCTATTGCAGCAGGTCGTCGCCGCCGTGATTTCTTCCCGATTTTGGAGCGACTGTACAAAGAAATAATATCTGTGTTGTCGGAGGAACTATTCTTTCTGGGTGAGGAGGAATTCCTTCGACACTGGTCCTGCCGTTTTGTGTTCATCTGTGAGAGACGCGTTAGGCTTGTTTTCAGACCTGCCTGGTATTGGTAGGTTAATCTTTGTTTAGTACTCATACAAATACCTTGTAAACACTATGTAAATATCTGACATATTGATCTTTACATTTCATTTCTGTGTTCTTCGTTTACCATGTATTGTGCATATGTAGACATATTTTTTGTAACAATTCATGTTTAGTTGGGTAAGTTGCGTATGTTGTGTTCCGTTTACATATGTAGACATATCTTTTTGTAACAACTTTTGGTGTGTCTGTGGATGTTGTGTTCTGTCGCAATGTTCTGTTGGATTGTAATTGATGTTTACTGTCTGTGAGAATAAATTTCTCTAAACATATGCTGTGATTTTTTTCTTTTCTCTTGACAGCACGTATTTTTTATTCTTTGTTTTCCAGCCAGCTGGCACATGGCAAACTGCAGCACTTGTGGAATGCAAATAACACACAGACACATTGAATGCTCATGTGACTTAGGTACGGGTGTTTCACATCTTTAACTTATATAAATAGATAAAAAGACGCTAATTGAAGGTGCTGCTCCAGTGACTCCATGCAGTGACTTTAAAAATGAAGACTAGAGACTAGATATCTGATACCTTCAAATTCCTGAAGAAAAAACCTTTGTGTTTCTCTCATGTTGTTTGAGTACCACACATTTTGGCACAACAAACTTTGCATGCAGCCGCGCAACACTCGTTGGCTAGCCGTCGTGGATATAGGCGGCTTGCGGAGAGGGCATCGTAATGGCAGACTCCGTAGCAGACGGCGCAGTTGTCTCCACCCACCAGATTGGCGGAAGGGGATGCGCTCATCGAGGAAGGTTACTAGGGTTACAGTGTACTAGAAGAATTCAGTGAGATGAGTGGAGGGAGCGCAGCCTTGCTTCGCGCGTCACAGTGAATGGCACCCGAAGGGGTGGCGCTGTCGTCGGCCACTCTTGAAAGCTACCGGTTTTGTGCGTACGCGCGACCTTCTAATTTCAGTGGTGTTCTTGGTAGCTTCTCGTTCAGTGTAGTTGTGTTCCACGCGTGTACTCTCATGTGAACGTGGCCACGTGCGGCAATAAGTGGAAAGCAACGCCTCAATCACTGATACGCTCCAGGGTGAAGCACAGGGTACGCGCGAACTAACAGCGCGAAGAAGCTTTCGCTATTCAAGGCACCTGCAGATTCAGAACGAAGATCCACGTGGGAAAGAAACCTTCATAGAGCAGACAAGGCGCTGACCGCGGACTGCGCGGTATGTGAGCTCCATCTTGAGCAGCGTTTTATTGTGAGAGACTACGTACAGCGCATAAATGGTGAGGAAGTTCGCAATCCACGTGGGACGCCTACGCTCACTTTGAACGCAGTCCCCACAATTTCTCCAAACCTACCAGCTTACCTGAGCAAGCAGCCCACCACGAAAAGAAATGAGCGAAAAAGGAAGCGCGATGACGATGTCCCACAACAGAAAAAGGCGCGTGGGAAGATTGCGGAGGTGACAGATGTCGACGAACCTTCGAATGGCAATGAAGTCTTTGCGGCCGCGACTGTCGATGTGGTGATGGAAATCGACAGTCGAATATAGTGCTAATGGCCGACAACAAGAAAGATTTGCAGAGATTGATGGACATCTGCGGTAATGAGGGAGATAGGCTAGATTTTATATTCAGTTAGGAAAAATCAGCAGTCATGATTTTTAATGATAACGAAGGTAGTGAGCTTAGAATACAGGAAGTCACGCTACAGATAACAGATAAATAAATATCTGGGCGTATGGATAAGCAATGGGACCAAGTACCTAAGGGAACAGGAAATATACGTGGCGACTAAAGGTAACAGGAATGCAGCAGTGATGAAAAATTGGGCACTGTGGAAATATAATAGGTATGATGTTGTGAGAGGAATACGGAAAGGGGTCATGGTTCCTGGACTGACGTTCAGCAATGCGGTCTTGTGCATGAGGTCAGAAGTTCAAGCAAGATTAGAAATTAAGCAACGTGGAATAGGTAGGCTTGCTTTAGGAGCTCACAGAAATACACCAAATCAGGGAGTACAAGGTGATATAGGATGGACATCATTTCAGGGCAGGGAAGCTAGCAGCAAGATAAAATTTGAGAAGCGATTGAGAGAAACGGGGGAGGAGCGTTGAGCTAGGAAGGTTTTCAGCTACTTGTACATGAAGAATGTCGATACAAAATGCAGGAAGCGAACCAGGAAATTGACCAGTAAATACTTAGAAAACAGAAGGTGGCCAAACCAAAAAGAACTATCGGATAAGAAGAAAGTGAAGGAAACGGAGACTGACATGTGGAGAATTGGCATAATTAAGAAGTCTGCACTATAGATCTATCGAACTTTTAAGCAGGAAATCGCCAAAGAAAAGATCTATAATAATACTCGGGGTAGTTCTCTACTGTTTGAGGCCAAGACGGGAGTATTGGGAACCAAGACATATCGGGCCAAATACGAAGGGGTAGACACAGTATGCAGTGCATGTGGAGAGGAAGAAGAAACTGCCGAACACTTGATAATGTTCTGTAAAGGGCTTCACCCTATAGTTCAGGATGATGGCGTAGACTTTTTCAAAGCACTGGGGTTTAGGGACCGAGAGGGCAAAATAGACTTTAAGCGGGTAGACTTAACTAGAAGGAAGGAGGTTATCTGATTGGTGGCTAAAGTCAAGGCACGAGTGAAAATTAAACCCTTCACTGCAAAGTACCCGTTCAACTTTACTATTTAAAGAAAAAAAAGATAAATCTAGTGGTTGGTTTACTAAGTATTACGGATTGGTGGCGTTAGCCACCGCTCGATTTGAAGGGTACAACCACATCCATCCATCCATCCATCCATCCATCCATCCATCCATCCATCCATCCATCCATCCATCCATCCATCCATCCATCCATCCATCCATCCATCCATCCATCCATCCATCCATCCATCCATCCATCCATCCATCCATCCATCCATCCATCCATCCATCCATCCATCCATCCATCCATCCATCCATCCATCCATCCATTCATCCATCCATCCATCGAAATGCCTGGGAAGCGCTGGACGCTGCATGAAAGTTATGACACCGACGGAGTGTCCTTTACATCATGTTCCCTCGACTCGCTTTCAGGCGAAGTCACTGTGGAAAAAGTCGTGTTCTTCACTGCAAACAGTGTCGGTGCTTTGCACTTGAAGACGTTCGTGCCAACAATTCAAGATGCTATTAACACTCTGCAGGAAGCCCATGACATGCATGTATGCAAAGGCGCAGCATTGCGAGCTGAAAGCTGTCTCACAACCACCTTAACAATGAAATTGCAAGGCCCAATTAAGTGCGAGGGCAGAGCAGTTTACAGTACTAACTGCGAAGGCAGGGCAACGAAAGAAGGAATGGCTTGCGTCGTTGGCAAATACGTAGGAAGAGCCCTTGTTAGGCGGCAGTGGCGCCTCAAAATGCGTCAAGGAGGGAGCCTGAACAGTCATAATGTTAGCTCGCTGTGCCGTAGCCGTGTTTGGAAGAAGCTGCAAGCTTGTGCCCGAAGAAATCAACGACTTTTATTGAAGGTAGACAAGCTCATCTTACACATCAAGAAAATCAAAAGCGAGTGGGCTGCGACAGCTGATGAAGTACTCGCTAAAAAAATAAGTTTGTTGTCGCCAAAGCAACAGCCGGCTGTCAGGCAGTCCTTTGAGGCAACCAAAAGGAAGAGCTTGCGGGGCATGAAGTACGACAAAGAATGGATGCTTGAATGCCTTTTACTCAAAATGAGAAGCCCGAAGCTCTACCAGTATATGCGAAGACAGAACATTCTGGCACTCCCAAGTGACACAACGCTCCGTAAATACACCGTTCAGTACAGAAGCGGCTATGGGTTCAATGAGAAGATGCTGAGTGTGTTGCGAAAAAAAGTTGCCCACCTGGATGCGTTCCAATGACATGGTGGAATAATAATCAATGAAATAAAACTGGCTGAACATTTATCTGTGACCACAGGTGCGAAAGTTGAAGGCGTTGTGGACCTCGGACCATATACGCCCGAAAAAGACAAAAACTTGCCATGCAATCATGGCCTCATCGTAATGTTTGTGCCGTTGGTTGGCAGCTGGACACAAGTAATTGGTGTTTTCTGGAGCAACGAGAACGTGAAAGGGGAACTGTTGGCCAAAATTATTTTGGAATCCACAGTTCTAGCAGAAATAACCGGCCTCTTTGTGTACATAACATGTGATGCAGCAGTTTGGAACCAGAAAATGTGGCGCATCTTTAACATTAAAGCTTTTTTACATGAAGTGGTGTGCAAAAAATTACATCCTGTTAACAGCAATCGGTTCCTACACTTTTTTTCTGATTTTCCTCATTTAGTCAAAAACGTTCGAAACAGGCTCTTTACTACAACTTTTGACACCCCAGATAGCGAAGTTTCGATGAAATTTGCAAGATAAGCTCTCAAATTGGACAGTATTGCAGTCACAATGAAGGCAATGCCCGGGATTACCAGCGTCCACATAAGCCCCAACAATTTCGAAAAAATGCGGGCAAGTTATACGTTCCAGTTGTTTGGGCATGGTCCTTCACGAGCATTTTTTCTTTACCGCACTCAGCTGGAAAGGATCTGTGGTAAAACTGATGCGACAGAGAAATTATTCAGGAGAATGAAGTCAGTGATTGCTGTGATGACAGCAAGGTACACAGCTGAAGCTCTCAGACCCAACTCTGCAAGTGAAGAAAGCATTAAGGAAACGCTCAGTGTCCTGGACGCCTGGGAGCGTCATGCTGATTAGAAGTTGTTTCTCAGCGAGTCAAGTGCGTAGGGCTTAAGAGTCACTTTAACAAGTACTCTGGAGCTCCTCCGCTATTTGCGTGAGAAATATGGGTTTCGCTACTTGTTGACATCCAGGCTTAGCCAAGATAAAGTGGAAAACTTTTTCGGAATCGTGAGACTTTTTTCCGGCTGTAACTCACACCCGACGCCACAGCAGTTCCTGCTCACTGTCTCTCTTTCTATAATTTGGCACACAGTGTTGCAGGCGGGAATGCAGAGGGCGATGTTATCAGTTTTCTTCTTGAGGTTGGGGACAGGGAAGTAACTCCAAAGCAACAGATGATTGACCAACGAAGCTTCACGCGGAAAAGCAAGCGGGACCTTCAGACTCATGTGAAAGTGAAGCTGTGGAACATGAGTTCCACATCCAGAGAAGCGACTCAAGGCTGACTTATTACATTTGCGGATATGTGGCGAGAAAATGGGTGCTTCCCACCAAGTGTTCTGCATGTAATGACAGCCTCCTTCTCCCAACAGAAGAAGGGCACCACTTGCATGCGGCAGAATTTTTGCGCCACAATGATCAATGTGGTTTGCTCTACCCATCGGTCGAACTCTTCCGCTTTATGTCGAGACTTGAAGATATTTTCAAGTTGGATTGAAGTTGAAGTTGCTTTAGTGCATGAAAAGTTCACCGGGAGAGCGTAATGGACATCCTGCACATGATTCATTGTGCCGCTCTTTTGAAGGTGGGATGCAGTGCTCACGCCGACAGTCTCACTCCTCGCATAGTCAGCTTTTATGCCACCACTCGGCTTCATTTTTTTTTGTCAAAGGCTCGAACAAGGCAAACGTGCTGTCGAAGAGAAAGGCAGTGCTACACCTGAAGCTAAGTAGACTAACTTAGCTGTACTTCTACACCGTTAACTTTGTGCATTCAAGGTGCACGAAAAACTTTTGTGCAAGCAAAAAACACGTGCAATAAAATTGAGTGGAACAGTGACAGCGCTTCTGAAGTCGTTTTTTTGTACGTATCATGGGTTTTAAAAATTATCGTGCCTGTGTTTAGTGCACGTGCCCCTTATAGTGGACATTCCCTACATTTTTCATTATGACGATTATCACGCGGATATCTGGTTTCACGGATAACAATTCCTTCAAAAATTTTAATGCTCACCAAATAGCCACATTGCATGAATGCTGCACTAAGGGAAAAAATACAGAGCATCGTCTAGCTTTCTACTGCTACAAGCTTTTTTTTGCTGAGGGACGTGAAATCATACTTACAGCATAACATACCAATGCGACTTAGAAGTGTGGCAGCTTGGGCTAGTTGGTATGGCATGACGATAGTTATAGCGCGAGAACAAAACGACGACACAAACCTTTAGTGTCCTTCTTGTCTCTGTGTCGTTGTTTTGTTCTCGCGCTATAACTATTATCATGCCATACCATTGCAGTTATGGAATACGCGAAGAATAATTGAAAACCCAACCTCAATAGTGTTAAAACAGCGGCGGCGCGTAACCCAACAAGCGTTACATTCTCGTGTTCCACGTACGCTGCCAAGGAGAGCCTGGGTGAGTTTTCAAGAGTGGTCGATGGCAGCGCCGCCGCTGCAGCTACCACCGCGTGCGTCAGGCAGCGCGGCGCGAACGCGCCATTAGAAAGTATTCTAGTACACTGTACTAGGGTTACAGTGTCTAGAAATATACTGCCTATAGTGTGCTGAGCGCGGGATAGGAGATGGTCCCGCAGCTGATGACTGCCGGCAGCGCCCGCATGGTGCGCTGCTGTGCAAGGGCGTGATTAAGTGGGCATGATTAAGAAGTCCGCACTAGAGATTTATCGAACTTTTAAGCAGGGAATTGCCAAGGAAAGGATCTATGATAACTTATCGGGCCAAATACGAAGGTGTAGACACGGTATGCAGTGCATGTGGAGAGGAGGAGGAAACTGCCGAACACTTGATAATGTTCTGTAAAGGGCTTCACCCTATAGTTCAGGATGATGGCGCAGAGTTTTTCAAAGCACTACGGTTTAGAGACAGGGAGGGCAAAATAGACTTTAAGCGGGTAGCATTAACTAAAAAAAGATTATCTGATTGGTGGCTAAAGTGAAGGCACGACTGAAAATTAAGCCCTTCACTGCAAAGGACCAGTCCTCAACTTGACTATTTAAAAAAAAAGATAAATCTAGTGGTTAGTTCACTAAGTATTACGGCCAGGGGGCGTTAGCCGCCACCTGATCTAAACGGTACAGCCACATCCATCCATCCATCCATCCATCCATCCATCCATCCATCCATCCATCCATCCATCCATCCATCCATCCATCCATCCATCCATCCATCCATCCATCCATCCATCCATCCATCCATCCATCCATCCACGCATTTGCGTTCAATCCTTGCGCTCCGCAAGCACTGCGAACCCTGCAGGAGGCCGAGTCGTGTGAGGCCAACAATTATTTTCCTGCATTTTCAGAGTTTTTTTTACATAATGCTTTATTGTATAAGAACGACTTGATTGCTTTCACAGTGCTGGCGCTTTGCAATACGAAATGAAGATCATTTCGTGGCATACAATTCGCCATCTGCTACTGCCCGCAAAAAAAAGACGCAGATCCCACGTAACTTGGGAATCAATGCTATGCAAGGTGACTCTGTTGTAATTTTTATTAAGTGGAATATTATGTAGTGCCGCTATAAATATGCAAGAAACTGGATAGTCAACACTGGAACCAGCGTTGGTGTTTCACGAACATTTGGCTCTTCTTGCAAAGTATTTCGAAGACCCTAAGTTAAGGGGGTGATCGTGAGGGCACCCAGACGTAGGCGGTTCGATAGATAAATAGATAGACAGATCGATGGATAGATAGATAGGCAGACAGACGGACGGGTGGATGGACATACAGACAGACAGATGAATGGACGTATCGACAGACGGGTGGACAGACAGACAGACGGACGGATATACAAACGGATGGACGGATAGACGAACAGACGGATGGACAGACAGATGGACAGGCAGACAGACGGACGGACGGATGGACGCATGGTTAGACAGACGGACAGACAGACAGATGGACAGACGGACGGACAGACAGACGGAAGGACAAACGGACAAACAGATAGACGGGTAGATATATAGATAGATGCTCAAAGTGGTTCCAGTACGCAAATAAATTAATTTTAAAAACCATTGACAGTATAACCACCAGAGTTATTTTTTAAAATGTGCTTTGTTCTCGAGAGCAAGAATTATCACGGAAGACCCTAAAACCTTCACCTCTTAGCCTGCATTCCATTAGGATTCGAGTGAAAACAAAGAATGATAACACGCCAATGAATAATCTGACACTCGCCGCATATGGTACCCAAAACCTTGTTGGAAAGGGAGTCCGACGTTAACGTGGGAGCAAAACTGTGTGAATGAAATTCGAAAGGGTATTTTTGTTTTTTTAGATAAATAATAATATTTGAAATTTCACCTAAACGGTGATTTCATTCCCGACACCGTTCACCCTAATCCGAAAAGATAATTCGGTGGAGTCACTCTCAGAATGCTTTTCTCACACGACAGCCTTCAGATTCAGCCTTCTGTCTGCCCTCTTGATCCTACTTTTTCATTCAGGAAACCGTCCTGGATCCGTTAGTGCGGGGAACAAGACATCTTTTCCTTGTTCGACCGATAACTTTGACACAGTGGCACAATACACGTCCTTTCTTTGCATTGCCGCTTAGCTTTTAACATCTCAGGGTGTTGCAGTGTACATATGGCGCCGTCGAACTTGACAGTAAATCAGATGGCAGCTGTTACACACTGATTTTAAACGTGGCGAGGCTCTGGCAGCAACAGGACGAGAGGAATTTCGCGTGTTCGTGCACCCTCTCGACACGCAGTGCCGCTTGTGGCATCTGAGTGCAGTCATCACATGCGGGGCCACCCTCTCTCGTACGGAATGCGTGCGCTCAGCACACTAGGCAGAATATTTCTAGACACTGTACTAGGGTGGTTATAATGGGGATATGGTGGCTAGAATATGGAGGTTGATGAGCACGGCGTTTTTTGCTTGCCAGAGAAAGCCCTTCGGTGCGCCGATGCTGCTAGGGGCGCTGATGGCAGCGGCAAGGGTAGTGAGCGGCGCACTTCGCAGAGTTTTACTCGGGTGTGCTGTTTTTTGTTTTTTTTCCAGAGGCGGTAGCAGCTTTACACGTACTTCGTCAATTGGTGATTGCGCTGGGTTACTGTGAAATGCTTGAAGGTGTCAACGACAAAAAAAAAATGATCCAGCGTCGCTGCATTATGCTTGTCCGCAAAACTTAATGCATCAGATCAGCCTCTTGAAGAGTCCCAAGGGTGGCAACGTGGATCACTTAGTGGAGGAGTCGCTCTCTCTGTAGAAAAAAAAATGCTGTATGAGAATGAATAAAATGAGGAAGACCACGAAAGACTTCCATCTGATGCACTAGCAGTGTCTGTCGCCCATGAATCGTACACCGCTGAGCGGCGGATGGTCGCCCTGCATATTATGCGGCAAGGTATGCCGTGAGCAATCTGGTTCTTCGTAATAATCGCGATGAGTGCAAGAACGCCCGCCTTGTTTCGCAGTGTTGGTGGTTACGCACTAAAAGTAACACCGTTGCTGGTATAGCACGTTACTTGGGCAATTAGTACTTGACGCACTCTTTATACATGTAGAAATGGAGCTGCTGCTTAAATTGTGCGAGTTAAAGTTGTCAGCAAGTCATTCCTGCAACATGGTAGCGCTATTTATCAGGTATGTTGCCAAATAAAAATTGCTTCTGCTGATAGTACAGGTCGCGGAGCATTAAGTTTGCCGTACCTGGAAATGCAAGGAGCACGTTTCCATAAACGGTTGCAATTCTAGTAGGCCCTGCGTAAGTTAAAGGGGCAAAAATTATTTACACTGCAAATATTTTACACTTCAAATATCTGCGATTATGGTCCGCTAGCAGATGCAAGTTGTCATAATTACTGTAATCTTTTTAAGGTCAGCGATCATATTTTTGCGGAGAGAGTTGACGGTGAAACAGTATTTCGGCTTTCTGTGACAATAATAAATAAATGTAACATGCGCCACGTTGTTATAAGTCATGACATGCAACTCTCCAATGCACATTAGGTCACTGTGGTCTACGTCAAGCATCTTGTGCAAACTTCGCTAGTTTAATTCACCTTAATTAGCTATAGTTGTTTTGTCAGAGACTTCATTTATTTTCCTTCAATAGGTCGAGGAGCACGGGACTAAAAGCTCGAGGGATTGACAAAATACTTACCCAGTCACAAGTTGGCAAAGCAGCAATACACAACAGACATTCATACGTGTAGATTAAAAAATAAACTTCAAAAGTATAAAATGACAACAAGTACGAATAGAAACGTTTTGAAACGAAGATCCACAAATAGAGAGTGAGGGAATACATATGTATTATGACTTGGCATGAACAAGAAAAGCAAAAAACAATAAACAGAGTGACCAAAATTCTGGGAGATCTACTATTCGGGAAAGTGAATTAGCTGGGTGAAGCATCTAATGTGCCGATTTTGATTATTTAAAATTACATATATCTACGGCGCTATAGTTGGGAATTAATCATAAGAAAGTAATTACCCACGATATTAAAATGAAGTGTCGGAAATCATCAGGATCAAAACTATGCACTGATACTCAGAGACATCACAGTAAAAGATACAAAACAGTAATAAAAATTATTTTAAAAATGCGCAAGAGAGCCAATCGTAGTGACGTTTCTGGCAATATTTAAATAGATTCATAGGAAGTTCTCAGTGGCAGATAGAAGGACAATGTGTAAATGTCTTCGTGGTTTAAAGTGGTTAATAGGTAAGGTAGCCTGTAGGACAATGTTCATCATAAAAGCTTCTAAGAATACGTAAAATCCACATTTAATTCTTCGTGCCTAGTGAGACAAACACTTGGTTTTACGTTTATATTAGCAAGATAAATTATGGTACTACAACCATGTTTAACGAATGCTTTATGACATGTCAATTATAAATACGAGGTTTATAAAATGATATTCTGGCTCCCGCAGCGCGGGCGCATTGATTCAAACTTCTATCTTGGAGTATAATTGATAAAAAACCCCAGGTGGTCGAAATTTCCGGAACCCTCCACTACTGCGTCTCTCATAATCATATGGTGGTTTTGGTACGTTAAACTAAACATATCAAGGCCTTTTCAAAAATGGTTTTCAGAGAAGAGACTTTAAAGAGCTTAGGTGCAATGTACTGCCCTACTTTTTTACTCTCGATCAAAATGATTTTATCGAAAACGGGTCACCACCACACAGCGTGGGAGCAATTTTTGTGGAGAGCGGCGCGTGCTCTCTCGTTTGTCTTCTCTGCAAGGCTACCCGGATGGATGGATGGATGCTATGAGCGTCCCCTTTATAACGGGGTGGTGACAAGTATGCCACCAGGCTCGACAAAAAAAAAAAAAAACTTTTTTCCCTTTTTTTTATGTTGGCCTAATGCCTCTACTTCGATAAATTCTATCTTAATGGAAAAAAGGTAAATTTTCAGCTTAAGTTCTCTGCCATTTACGGCACACTGTCCATATTTTATTTTTCCAATATTTATTTTTGTCCTTTCTCTCTAATTTTCTGCCACCAATACTCTAACCGTCTCTTACTTATTTCAATCGCGGGTGTGTTCAGCTTTCCATTGTTGTCCCTAAAACCCAAGGCTTCCTGTAGGTTCGTGCCCAAACGTACACCTGGGTGGATATCTCCACATTCAATCAGAACATGTTCCGCCGTTTCCTTATCTTTCCCGCAGCATGTGCATTGTTCTTCTTCTTTACTGAATCTTGCTTTATAACTACGCGTTCTAAGGCAACCCGATCTCGCTTCAAACAGTAAAGCGCTTCCCCTTGAATTATCGTAAAATGCCTCCCTCCTTATTTCATTTTTGCCCTTTCGGTAGTTACTCAAAGCCGGTTTTTTCTCCATAGCTGCCATCCAGTAAATCCTCTCCGCCTCCCTGACTTTTCCCTTAACGCTCTTTGTTGACATATGGCTCACAATACCAGCCGTATATTTACTAGTGAGTCTTCTAGTTCTTTTTCTCCACTGTGTGTCCACGCTCTTCCTATACAAATAACGGAACACCTTCTCTGCCCATCTACTCTCCTTCATATTTCTTAGCCTTTCTTCGAACCTTATTTTGCTCTGCGCTTCCCTCGCCTCAAAACCTGCCCACCCCATATCGCCCTTTACAGCCTCGTTTGTCGTCTTCCCGTGAGCACCCAACGCGAGGCGTCCCACAGTCCTTTGATTTACATCCATTCCCGATTGCACCTCTGCCCTCATGCACACCACTGAGTTCCCAAAAGTAAGCCCTGGAACCATTACACCCTTCCACAGACCTCGAAGCACCTCATACCTATTGTATCCCCACAACGCTCTGTGCTTCATTATTGCCGCATTCCTCTTTCCTTTTGCTGCCGAGGCTTTTTCCTGTACCTCCATGTATCTATCACTCTCATTTACCCATACTCCAAGGTACTTGTATTCACTTACCCTCGGTATTTCTTGGCCTTGTATGGACACCGTCTGATCACAGGGATCATTGAATACCATCAAACCACACTTCGTTACACTGAATCCTAGTCCAAGAGCTTCACCTTCCCTTCCGCATATATTCGCCAGCTGCTGTATATCATCTCGACTGTCCGCAAATAAGACGATATCGTCCGCATAAAATAAACCTGGAAGCTTCTGCTCAATCATCATGCCGCCCTGTTTGTGTGACAGATTAAAACCAATGTTGCTACCTTCTAGCGCTTTTTCCATACTCACCATGTACAGCATGAATAACAGTGGGGACAAAGGACATCCCTGTCTCAGATCCCTGCTAACCTCAACGTTCTCTTTGCTACGCATTCCTTCCCACTCTATGCAAACTGTATTTTCTCGGTATATCTCCCTCAAAAGCTGTATACAGTCGTCGCCCATGCCCATTCCTTTCAATATATCCCACAAAATTTCCTGATTAACGTTGTCGTATGCCCCAGTGATGTCTAGAAAAGCCACGTACAAGGGCCTATTCTCTATTTTAGATATTTCTATACACTGAGTGAGAACAAACAGGTTATCGTCTAACCGCCTGTCGACTCGAAATCCGTTCTGAAGTTCTCCCAAAATATCGTTATGTTCGGCCCATGTTTCTATTTTCATTTTTACTGCCTGCATCGCCAACCTGTATAGTACCGATGTAATGGTTAGTGGTCTATACGAGCGAATCTTGTCCTTTTCTCCCTTGCCTTTATAGATTAAGTTCATTCTACTTTGTCGCCAACTGTCCGGTATTTGTCCGTCCTTTAAGCTTTTTTCTACTGCTTTTAACAATGCTTCTTTAGTGTTATGTCCTAGTTCGTTAATGAGGCTAACGGGAATCCCATCTAAACCCGCGGCAGTGCGCTTTGGAATTTTTCCTTCGGCCTTTTTCCAGTTGAAATTATCTAGTACTAGCTCTTCCTCTGTTGCTTTCTCCGCCACACTTTTACTCACTGGGGAGATCCCCTGGTCGCTCTTTTGAAACGAATCGGCTGTTACCTTTTGGATGTAACCTAGCGCTTCGTACCCTTCCAATTGATTTCCTCCTTCATCCAGAATATGTTGTTGCGTTGTGACAGACTTCCTACCTAGCGCCTTTATGTGGCTCCAAAAAATCCTAGGCGCGGCCTCCTTTTTTTCGTGTATCTCTGTCATCCAGCGTTCACTTTCACCTTTAATTTTTGCCTCTACCAATTTCTGTACAAGGGATTTTTTCTCCAAATATATTTCCCATATTTTTTTGACTTCGTCCTGCGGCCGCTTCTCCTTTTTTTTTTGCCTTTCTATGCTCCCGTGATGCTTCGCGTCGCTTCTCGATCGCCTCCCGGATTTCCTTGTTCCACCAACTTTTTGGCTTCCTTTTTCCTTTCCAGCAAACGGTTTTCTTCTCTTTCCCTATCTCCTTCGTCATTAGATGTAACAGCTCCCTATACTCCCAGTCCTTGCCTGGTATTTCGCCTACTTCTTTCTCGACTCTTGCGGCTATATTTATTATTTGTTTGTCATTTAAATACGAGCTGCCAGACTTTGATTCCATGCTCGTATTTTTAGTTTCGTATCCCATTTGTAATGTTATTCGTTTATGATCACTACCCAAGCTGTTAATGCCTTCCTCGTCTATCCTCATTTCTGTCAGTTTGTGGTAAATTCCTTCAGTCATGAGACAATAATCAATGCTTGATTGCTTGTTTCCGACTTCCCATGTGATCTGGCCGTCACATTTAGGCCCTGTGTTAACTATCTCCAGACTATGTTGCTCGCAAAGATCTAGTAATAACTTCCCATTGGTGTCTGAATATCCGTCAAGGTCATGTATGTGGGCATTCATGTCCCCTAGAAGGATGATTTCGGCCCCATTACCAAATTCCTTAATATCCGCACTCATGCAATCCACTATCTCCTGATTCTTTTCTCTGCAGTTATTCCCCGTCCACAAGTAGGCTACCCCTAGCCACGTTTCCTTTCCACCTATTGTGCCCAGAACCCAGAGGTGCTCTGAACACGTCTGTTTCACTCTAACCCATTTGGCTCCGCGGTGAATTAGCATTCCTACACCCCCACCTTTCCTTTCCGATATGGTCCTGTTACACCCTTCCCAAACATAATTTTTAATATGTGGTGGCTCTTCCAAGTCTCTAAGGTGTGTTTCTGTAACCGCATACACGCCTATCTGTTCTTTGTTTAACTGCTCCTCAATCTCTAACCATTTTGCCTTCTTTCTGCCACCCTGCATGTTTATGTAACTAATTGCGACACGCGCCTTTTTCCTTTTTCTTTTACCTTTTTCTTTTACCCGCGCTGGTGCATGCAGCGCCCCAAGCGGCATCGGCGCGCTTTGGGGACTGGTTTCGGCGGCCGCTTTTCACACCTCCCCATTCTAGCCACTCTAATGGGGAGGTGTGATGACCGCGGCGGCGCTCTCACTGCCTAGCGAGGCCCCACTGCGCGTTCTCGCTGCGGGAGAGAAACTTGGCGCGTCAGTCAGGGGCGCCGTTGGCATGATGTGCCCACTGTGAGCATACGTTCCTCGTGTCTCGTACGGAGCAGCGCAAGTTAGCGGTCGCTTTCAGGCAGCCTGGTTTTTTTATCTCTTCCCGATTCGTTGATGGAGATGGTGTCAGCGGATGTCGTCGATTTTTGAACCGCTTTGAAGAATGGCGTCGACCGGGAAGAAAAAAACAAACAAAGAAGTGGTGTTTTGTGTTAGGTTGTGACGGCGGTTACAAGTCCTGCGTTAAAATCATGCCTCTTCAATTTGGCTGCAATGGCACTGGTGTCTTTTCGGCACGTCCTTTTACTTGTGTGTCTCATGAGCAGAAAAATCCAACGTGGTTGACTGCAGTAAGAATCGTAAAAAAAAGAAAAAGGTTAAGTAATAAAGATGTAGCTCCAGGTGCAAGCTGGGCGCTCACTTCGTCTTCACGAAAGCCTAAAGGTGATGCGTTAGGGAGCCTAAAAAAAGACTGTTAAGTTAAAACATGTATTCAAGGGAGCTTGAGCACGTGTCTAATAATAATATAACGTGAAGAAAAGTGGCTCTGTGGGTCAAAGAATCAAAAGAATTTTTCGCTTGTTCTTGCTTATTGCCTCACAGGCACTTAACTAGAAGGCCAATCGAACGGGATTGAATACTAAACCACTAAATTATCGTTATAGACAGTCTGCATGAACAGTCTATTTAAAAATATACTCATATAGCGTTCCTGTATCCGGAAACATGACTGACATTTTCACATACAACGAGCAGGCGACTGATTCAAACACAAACCCTGTCAACACCTCCTCTGTTTCTGCACAAATTGCCGTTGTCGGAATCATCGACGCTGTCGAGCAGTTTTTCGTTTAACATGACAGCCATCGTGGCAGTGTTTTGAAAAACAAAGCCATTAATACACGCCGCGGACACTAATGGTAAACAGCACGGTCATACACACCACGACCCTGCCGGCAAGGTTGATTTAGAAAAGTGGGCACGTGTCGTACCAAGGGCTGACACGTGCTCACTTTCAGTTTGGGAAAGGCATTTTGACTTAAGGTGCGTATGCAATTGTTACATGTTTAAGCCAATAGAAAAGTAGAGGTTTCTTAAATTTAACACATTGGCGTGTTTGACGGTGGGAGACGAGCCTCGCGGGCAGCAGAGCTGTAATGGAAAGAGCCAGACCAAAGCATTAAGCGTGTTCATTTTCGCCTTAGAGGGCTAAATCAGCATGCTACGCCGAATAAAGCAAATAAGGTGAAGAATGTTTTTTGTACTTCGTCTAATAAACATCTACAAAACCACCAGGATTTTGTTTTAATACATGTTTCTACTGCACTTCAGAAAACTGCACTGACTTCCACTCTTTGAATTACTATAAGAATACAAACACTATACGTAATCTGCGAGCGACACACGCAGGGTTGTTCCAACCAGCCAGTCTGCGGGAGCGATTCCTCTAAACTTATTTTCACATAACACGCTTTTCGTAGTTTTTCGACGTAGGCAACACTAAATAAATAAGACCATCAGCATCGAAAGTGCTCCAGCGTTCACTGTACTCTTTAGATCGGGCGGTGGCTAGCGCCACCAAGCCGTAATACTTAATGAACCAAAAACTAGGTTTATTTTTCTTTAAAAAGTGAGTTTGACGGATTCGTACTTTGCAGTGAAGGGTTTAATTTTCACTTGTGCCTTGACTTTAGCCACCAATCAGATAACTTCCTTCCTTCTAGTTAAGTCTACCCGCTTAAAGTCTATTTTGCCCTCCCGGTTCCTAAACCCCAGTGCTTTGAAAAACTCTGCGCCATCATCCTGAACTATAGGGTGAAGCCCTTTACAGAACATTATCAAGTGTTCGGCAGTTTCTTCTTCCTCTCCACATGCACTGCATACTGTGTCTACCCCTTCGTATTTGGCCCGATATGTCGTGGTTCGCAGTACTCCCGTCCTGGCCTCAAACAGTAGAGAACTACCCCGAGTATTATCATAGATCCTTTCCTTGGCAATTCCCTGCTTAAAAGTTCGATAGATCTCTAGTGCGGACTTCTTAATCATGCCCATTATCCACATGTCAGTCTCCGTTTCCTTCACTTTCTTCTTAACCGATAGTTCTTTTTGGTTTGGCCACCTGCTGTTTTCAAAGTATTCACCAGTCAATTTCCTGGTTCGCTTCCTCCATTTTGTATCGACATTCTTCATGTACAAGTAGCCGAAAGCCTTCCTAGCCCAACGCTCCTCCCCCATTTCTCTCAATCGCTTCTCAAATTTTATCTTGCTGCTAGCTTCCCTGCCCTCAAATGATGTCCATCCCATATCACCTTGTACTCCCTGATTTGGTGTATTCCTGTGAGCTCCTAAAGCAAGCCTACCTATTCCACGTTGCTTAATTTCTATTCTTGCTTGAACTTCTGTTTCATGCACAAGACCGCATTGCGAACTTCAGCCCAGGAACCATGACCCTTTTCCATATTCCTCTCACAACATCATACCTATTGTAATTCCACAGTGCCCTATTTTTCATCACTGCTGCATTCCTGTTACCTTTAGTCCTCACGTATATTTCGTGTTCCCTCAGGTACTCGGTACCATTGCTTATCAATACGCCCAGATATTTGTATTTATCTGTTATCTCTAGCGTGACCTTCTGTATTCTAAGCTCACTACCGTCGATGTCATTCAAAATCATGACTGCTGATTTTTTCTTGCTGAATCTAAAATCTAACCTATCTCCTTCATTACCACTGATGTCCATCAATCTCTGCAAATCATCATTATTGTCGGCCATTAGCACTATATCATCTGTGTACGTCAAGGCTGGCCATGCCTGTTCAATGAGTTTTCCTTGTTTGACGAAAGAGAGCTTCAAGCCCAGTCCACTTCTCTCTAATTTGGCCTCTAATCCGTGTAGGTACATCATGAATAATAAGGGTGACAGGGAACACCCCTGTCTAAGCCCCCGTTTTACCTCTGCAGGCTTGGCTGGCTGTTTTTCTCACTTTATAACTACCTTGTTACGGCGCCTTCACTGACAGAGCTATTGCGCGGCAGGAATGCGCTTTTGGGCCCCTTCAGAGGCAGGTCATCACACCTTCAATTCGAGCCACCCTAACCCCATAGATTTTTCTGCAAATTAACTAGAGGTACAGTGTCTAGAAATAGCCCCGCCGTGGTGGTCTAGTGGCTAAGGTACTCGGCTGCTGACCCGCAGGTTGCGGGATTGAATCCCGGCTGCGGCGGCTGCATTTCCGGGGGAGGCCGAAATGTTGTAGGCCCGGGAGCTCAGATTTGGGTGCACGGTAAAGAACCCCAGGTGGTCGAAATTTCCGGAGCCCTCCACTACGGCGTCTCTCATAATCATATCGTGGTTTTGGGACGTTAAACCTCGCAAATCAAATCAACCAATCAATCAGTGTCTAGAAATATACTGTCTAGGGTGTTGAGCACGGGCTAGGAGATGACCCCGCAGTTGATGACTGCCGGCGGCACCCGCATGGTGCGCTGCTTTGTGAGTTGGTGCATTGCGTTGAATCATTGCGCTCCGCAAGCGCTGCGAAGCTTTCAGGAGGCCGAGCCGCGCGAGATCAACTATTATTTTTCTGCATTTTCAGATTGTTAATAAATGGGAAGCATTTTTTGGCGAACTTCGGTGACTTAGAGCGTATCTATCTATCTATCTATCTATCTATCTATCTATCTATCTATCTATCTATCTATCTATCTATCTATCTATCTATCTATCTATCTATCTATCTATCTATCTATCTATCTATCTATCTATCTATCTATCTATCTATCTATCTATCTATCTATCTATCTATCTATCTATCTATCTATCTATCTATCTATCTATCTATCTATCTATCTATATTGCCGCGCATATGTGCCAGTGGTGGCGAGAACGGAGCAGCGCAAGTGTCCTTGACCGAGTGCAAAAGACGAAAAAGTCGTTGCAGTCATTTGGATGCGGAGCATCTTATACTCGCGCCTTGTAGTGCGCCGTCCGCGTCGTCCGCGCCGTCCACACCGCTTCTCGAACATTCGACAGCTGACGCGCGCGCATGCGCCGTCGCGCCGTCGCCCACTCTTCCACCATCTGTGCATCCCTTCCTCCTCTACACACCGCGCGCGCTTCACTCCTCCACCATCTGTGCACCCTTCCTCCTCTACACACCGCGTTCGACATCTACAATTCTCCTGATTCTCCAGTGGACGCGCATGTGGCGTCGCGCTTCGAGAACATTCAACAGCTGACAGTGCATGCGCCGTCGTGCTGTATATATACTCAAGGTCGGCGCTCGCTCGCTCAGTTGCCGCTCGTCGGTTGGTTTGTACGGTGCGTCGACGTCCAAGGTCGCGGTGAAATGAATTCCAACGAGTCCACAAACACAATGATCGACGTCCCTTCGACCAGCGCCGCCCTTTCGCATACGTGTGTACGTGTTCACTCATTTAACACCCCCTCCTACAACCACGTTAACCAATTTAGCCATCGACCCAAGTAAGTCGCAATTTAACACCCCATTTCACAACCACGTTAACCAATTTAGCCATCGACCCAAGTAAGTCGCACTTTAACACCCCGTTAACCAATTATATGGTCCGCATCCTCCTCAGTGTTCCCCCGAGGGAAGCTGCGGGCAATTTTTTCCTGCGATCGATAAAGCGTATTTGTTTGAGGCGTTTTGTGTGCTCGTCGATCCCGCGTCGTCACACTGGTGGAGGTGCTGGGTAGTCTTCATGCTTGGCAACCCTTCGCAGACCCGACATTCGAGCCTGGAATCGCTACCACCCTTCTACACACCAGTCAACCGTTTCAGTCGCCATCTGAAAGGCCTGGCTCCCGAGCTCAATCCTTTGCCAGAAACTGCCAGCAATCGCTTGCCGCCTTCAGCCACCATGGCTACTGCAGCTCCAGCGCACATGACATTTCAGAATCCCATGACTCCTAACTGCATGGTGAGACCTATGAAGACGCACAAGACTGGCTGGACCAGTTCGAACGCTGCGCGAAGTACAACCAGTGGGTCACACCAGAAGACAAGCTCGAGAATGCGTACTTCTGCCTTAAAGAGAACGCCCATACGTAGTACATCAACAGCGAAAGAAGCGTGGCTACGTGGGACGACTTCCGCAACCAGCTGATTGACACCTTTACTATTCTCGACAGAAAGGAGAATGCGCAACGTCTCTTGAAAGCTAGAATTCAAAAACCAAATGAGAGCGTCGCTATATTCGCCGAGGACATGACCCGTCTTTTCGGCAGGGTAGATCCCGAGATGCCGGAAGACAGGAAGCTGCGGCATCTGATGCGAGGCATGAAGGAGCAACTGTTTGCTGTGCTAGTGAGAAATTCGCCAACCACAGTAGCTGAGTTCACGAAAGAAGCCACAGCTATTGAATGGACCCTACAGCAACGGTACCGCCAGCAGAACCCAGTCAACTTTCGAGCGAGTAGTCCCGTTACGACTACGGCGAGCCTCTGCGACAACGACAAGCCTCTGCGGGAAGTCGTCCGGGAGATTTTGAGGGAGGAGCTTCGGTAGCTTCGTTTAATTCCAGCAACCGAACCGACGTCGGCATTGTCCTTTGTCGCTGATGTTGTCCGGGATGAGGTCCATCAGGCTCTCTCTTCAATTGGCTGTGATGATGTGCGAGGACATTTGACTTATGCTGATGCAGTCCGACGCACCGTCGTCACGTTTTCGGCACAGCGGACTCCAATGACTTAACCACTACCAACCCTGCAAACACAGCCGCTCTCAGCACCGACGACTTTCTCAACCGCACCGATCTTGCCGACAAGACGAATGCCGTTTAGCCAAAATGTGAAGCCCACAACGTGGTTAAATAGTGGCTCCCTGCTCATCTACCAGCGTCGAAAAACCAATTTGTGGCGTACCGCTGACCTTCCACCGGCATGCTTTAATTTGGTGAAGCTGGGCACGTTTGCAGAGTTTGCCATTATCGCGACGCTCAGTACTCGATGTTTCCTCGCTACCATGATTACCCTACGTACGACGATCGACGCACGTATAACGACACTCATATATGAACACACCGCCACAAAATACAGTGAGGCCTGGTCACGTTCTCCATCTCCTACATGGGGCACTTCACCTAATCGTCGCAGTTTTGCCGACATCACCAGGGGCAGGTACCCTAGCCCACGACGGGGAAACAAGAAGCAGTGACCTCGGGGGGTGGGGTTGCCAATAATCGAACTTCCGAACAGCCCCCATAGCAGACATATGACAGCTCGAAGCTACCGATGCCGAAGACAACGACAGCAACGACTAATCCGACGAGTGGAACAACTGCCGACGTAACCGACGTTATCAGCGCTGACTTCGTCGTTCACAATGACGGCCACCAAGTGACGGCTCTTGTGGATAGCGGCTCCCACTTTTCTATGATAAGCCCGCTGCTTGCCGACAGACTAAGGAAGGTGAAGATGGCATGGCACGGATCCAATATAAGAACTGCAGGAGGTCAGTTGATGACACCGTTTGGAAAGTGCACGGCCTGACTCTTCATCGCTGGTTCCACCTTTGTCGCCACCCCCGTCATTTTTCACGAGTGCTGTAAACCACTCATATTGCGAATGGATTTCTGGCACGAATGCGGGGCTGTGATTGACATCCGTGACAGAAGCATGACGTTCGCTACAAGCTCGGAGACTGCTACAGATGAGAAACACCAGCCACCTCGCTTCCGTATTGCCGATGACGACGTCATACTGCCGCCACGAAGTTGTTCTTCGTATCCGTGCAATGTGACATCTTACAAAACGGTACTGGCATCGCTGAACACATCAAGGAGCTTGCATTCACTTGCGGCATTTCTGTTTCCAGGGCTATCATCACTGTTATTGACGGATGCGCTGAACTCTTATTGACAAATTTCTGTAGAGAATGCCGACACGTAGTTAAAGGCACGGTTATTGCTTATTTCGACAAACCCTCTCAAACAGAAGATTGTCATTTAGTGGTGGAAGCAGCAGCGCCTGCTATCACTACTCCGACACCTGTCGACGTTGGTCCAACGTTATCTCCCATTGAGCGAGACCGCCTTCTTACACTGATCAACAAGTTCCATGGCTGCTTCTCATCCACGTCAAGAGTTGGCCAAACGGCACTGACGAAAAACCGCATCATCACTGATTCCAACGCCAAACCCATCCGGCAAAATCCTTATTGAGTCGCCCCAAAGCAGGGCTAGGCAATTCAAAAACAGGTGAAAACGATGCTAGAAGATGCTGTTATTTGGCCATCAAACAGTCCTTGGGCATCACCTGCAGTACTCGTCAAAAAGAAGGACGGCAGCTTGCGTTTCTGCGTTGACTACTGGAAGCTCAATCAGATCACAAAGAAGAACGTCTACCCTCTGCCGCGCATTGATGATTCATTTGATAGACTACGAAACGCACGCTACTTTTTGTTCATGGACCTGAAAAGCGGCTACTGGCAAATTTAAGTGGATGAGAGAGATCGTGAGAAGACCGCCTTTGTTACACCAGATAGACTTTATGAATTTCAGGTACTTTCTTTCGGTGTGTGTTCGGCGCCAGCAACATTCCAGCGTCTCGTGGACATGGTTCTGTCGGGACTTAAGTGGCAAACCTGCTTGGTGTACCTCGATGACCTGATTGTCTTTTCAGCGACTTTCGAGGAACACTTATGAAGGCTCGAGGCAGTTTTTGAAGCAATACGCTTGGCCGGTCTTACTATAAAACCTGAAAAGTGCCACTTCGGCTTCCACGAGCTTCAATTCCTCGGTCACATTGTGAGCAGCTAAGGAATTTGACCCAGCCCGGATGAAATTGCCGCCGTGGCGAACTTCCCGACGCCATCAGACAAAAATCAGTGCGCCGTTTTTTGGGACTCTGCGCCTATTACCGGCGGTTTATTGCTAATTTTTCGGGCTACGCATGACCATTGACACAGCTTACTCGGGAAGATGCCCCCTTCAGATGGGGCGAAGACCAACAGCAGGCGTTTCACGAGCTTTGTTAGCGCATGCAAACACCCCCTGTGCTTGCACACTTCGATGAAGACGCGCCAACAATGCTTCATACAGACCCTAGTAATGTGGGTCTTAAAGCAGTGCTCTTACAGTCGAAGGGCAACAACAAAAGGGTGATCGCCAACACCAGCAGGACGCTGTCCCCAGGTGAAGCTAACTACACTACGACGAAGAAATAATGTCTTGCAATAGTGTGGGCAGTCCTGGAGTTTCGTCCTTATTTGTACGGCCGCCCATTCACCGTTATCAGTGATCACCACTCTCTCTGTTGGTTAGTCAACTTGAAAGATCAGTCTGACCATTTTGCACGATGGAGTCTTCGGCTCCAAGAATTTTACTTCACTGTTGACTACAAGTCGGGAAAACGACACACCGATGCCGACTGTCTTTGTCGTTCTCCTGTTGAGACGGCATCCCCAGACAACGACGATGACGACAGGGTCTTTCTGGGAATTGTGGACACTGCTGCCTTTTCTCAACAGCAGCGTGATGATGCTGAACTGCTACCACTCATAAACTACCTGCAAGGGCGAACGAATAGCATGCCGAAGTTATTTGCGAGAGGGCTGCCGTCGTACTGCTTGCAAAATGACGTTCTTTATTAGAGGAACTTTTCACCCGCCGGCAGCAGCTATTTGCTCGTCGTTCCTTCTTCGCTTCGCCGTGAGGTACTGCAAGCCTGCCACAACAAACCTACCGCTGGTCACTTGTTTTACGCAACAACATTGGCGAAGATAAGACAGAAATATTACTGGCCAAGACTTGCCGAAGTTGTCAAAATTTACGTGCAGGCATGTCTAGATTGCCAGCGTCGCAACCCACCATCCATCATACCAGCTGGCCTGCTGCAGCCTGTCCGAGTGCCGGCGACACCTTTCGCACAAACTGGCTTAAATTTTCTGGGCCCCTTTCCAAAGTCTGGCACTGGAAACAGGTGGATAATCGTCGCCAAGAATTACCTGACCCGATACGTGGAGACAGGCGCTCTGCCACGGGCAATGGTAGCTGAAGCGGTGCAATTTTTTATCGAAGCCATCGTCTTAAGACACGGTGCTCCCGCAATAGTCATCACCGTCAGAGGTACTGCGTTCACGGCCGAGCTTTTGGACACAATTTTCCGACTAAGTGCTACAGCTTACAGAAAGACAATGGCGTATCATCCCCAGACCAATAGTCTCACCGAACGCCTCAACAAGGTCCTGGCTGACATGACAAGCATGTACGGAGATGTAGAGCACAAGAACTGGGACGTTATTTTGCCCTACGTCACGTTCGCGTACAACACGGCTTGTCAGGAGACGACTCGGAATACACCCTTCAGTCTCCTTTACGGACGTGAGGTTACGACAACGTTAGACGCAATGCTCCCTCATGAAAATGATGGCAATAAAACAGACGCCGAAGGTTTCATCCAGCAAGCAGAAGAAACCAGACAACTTGCCAGGTTGCGAATCACCAAACAACAAGATGACGATGCCAAACATTACAACCTCTGGCACAGACCCGTCATATACAACGTATACAACAAAGTATGGGTCTCGACACCTATTCGTCAGCGTGGGCTCTCTGAAAAGCTGTTGAGAAGATGCTTCGGACCCTACAGGGTTCTGCGATGCATCAGTGACGTCAACTACGAGGTTTTCAGGATGGCGTGCAGTGTTCGAAGTGCCGCAGACATTCTCTAGAAATTGTCCACGTGCTTCGTATGAAACCTTACTTTCAGTGACTAAATGTGCAGTTTTGGTTTGGCCTTGCTTCTCGAACGTTCAACATCGAGGCGATGTTTTTTTTAAAGGGGGAATAATGCCGCGCGTATGTGCCACTGGTGGTGAGAACGAAGCAGCGCGAGTGTTTTTGACCGAGTGCAAAAGACGAAGAAGTCGTTGCAGTCTATGCGCCAAGACGATCTGAGTATGATTTTATAAATGACCCAGACAGCTTTTTTCTTGCCCATTGGCCACGCTTTCGAACACCTCAAATTGTTTTTGTCCAGAAACAACTAGATAGGTTAAATGTAAAAATTCGAGATGTGATTGCTGCGCAGGATACAAATCAAATTCTTAAGATTGAATTCGATGACATTTTTCCCTCTAAGCCCAAATTACAATCCTATAGGGTATTAAATAGCTGACTGCAGGATTATCTTGCACACGCGGAAACGAATAACATTATAGCCACAGATGCTTCAGTATTGGATGAAAAGACAGGTGTAGGTATATACTCACATTCGCTTGACTGGTCTTTTTCATTAAGATTACCGGATTTAACCCCAGTTTTTGAAGCTGAGCTGTTGGAAATAGTTCTAGCGCTGCGAAAGCTACCTTTGAAGGCCGCTAATGCGATCATAATAACGGATTCCCTGTCAGTATGTATGTCGATTACGGCGTCAACAAAATCGATGGCCTTAAAGACGCTCCTTATGCTAGTTTCTCCTCAGCTGGAGCTACTGAAATTAGTATGGGTACCCGGTCATTGCGGCTTAGAAGTAAATGAAATCGCCGACTCTCTAGCACGAGCAGCATTGGAAGGGCCAGTACTATCAGTCCTTCCCGAAGTGGCCACTATAACGGCGACAAGATACAGAAAGCTTGCGCTCAGTGCAGACGCTATGGAAGCAATATTGTCAACACCAGAATTTACTCACTTAAGATTTCCATGGAAAAGTCATTGGTGTCCTACAAAACAGTTGGAAACCATAATAACCAGATTTCGATGTCGTGTCCCCCCGTTAAATTTCTATTCACATAGGGCTGGTCTGGCAAATCACCACTATACAACTTTTGTTCAGAATTGGAAACAATAGAGCACTATTTTTTATCATGTCGCCGATACAAATTGCTTAGGAAAACATTCTTAGCCCTCCCATTCGCTAGCCTGCGGTTGAACTTATCTACAGAAAACATACTTTCCTTCGGTGCTTACGATCTGGGCTTCAGCCACGAGAACGTTTTCTACGCAGTTTGCAAGTACCTGAATGAAAGTAAAAGAATTAAGCTTTTAATTGCGTGATTATTAATCATGCAAAAAAATAATAATAATTCCAACGAACACAAGAGCGTTGTTTAATTATCCTGATTCATATTCAAGGTAATGAATAGTTGTCTTATCTGCACGAGTGACAAGCAACTATTGCACTCCATTCATTCTGACTAGGGTGTCTTTATTTTTTCATTCTTTTTTCTGGTGGGTGGTTTCGATATTTAAAAAAAAACTTACCTAATTAAGTCATCGATTCTTGGCCAATCCCCCTGAGTGGGTACGAGCCATGTCTGTGGATTCATCATCATCATCATCTATTTCGGTTGCTACCTGATGCCAGCTCGAACGCTCGAACACGCAAGTGGCTGGTCGTGCTTGCTCTAGGGTTTTGGCCTAAGTTTGTGTAGTGGCTTAGGTTTCTTTGTCTTTATTAGGTGTTGCTATAGTGCTTTTACAGCTAAGTAAGCGCTTTTAGCGCTAGAAAGATCACTTAGATGCAGTTTTCTTCACCTGGACCAGGGGCTTGCTTCTGGTCTGCTTCACTTCCGCCACAGGAAATACCAGTGGATCAGTTTCTACGCAACGGCATTCCTGCAGTTCCTGTGGCCTTCGTCCCTAGCAATGACGGCTCCATTCGGATGAAGAATCCAAAGGTGATCCAGGCGGAGCTTAGAGCTGCGACGTCTCACTTTCACAGCATCACAGAGGTCCGCCAGTTTGGCAGAGGCGGTATTCTATGTTTTTCATCTGATCGGCTCTGTGTCCAAGACCTATTGAAGTGCTCGAGTTTCGCGACCAATCCGGTGAGCGCCTTTATTCCCCCGCATCTGGCATGTGTGAAAGGTATTGTTCGCGGTGTCGATGTTAACTTGACCCCGTCTGAGGTATTAGAGATGTTTGCCGTGACTGGTGCTATTTCCGTTTATAGGTGTGCACGACTAGTAGAGAAGCAGAAGACGCCGACTGAGTCGGTAATTGTAACCTTTGCTGGAGCGAATCTCCCAAGCGAAATCAAGGCATGGCCACTAATATACAGAGTGGAACCGCTATCACCACGACCACTCCAGTGTAGGAAGTGCTGGCGATACGGTCACACTATTAAAGGATGCAGGTCTGAACTCAGATGCCGAGTGTGTGGTGACAACCACGAAACAAATTACTGCAAAGCTAAAGAAGATAAATGTTGTCTCTGCAACGAACAACACTGTGCAGATAATCCTGATTGTTCAGTAAAGGCTCGAGAAATGCAAATTCTTGAAATCATAGGGCGTAGGCGCTGTTCTCGACGAGAAGCCCTAGCGGAAATACAGACTAGAACTCAGGGGTATGCCAGTGTTGCAGCACGACATCTCTCGGAAATAAATGGGTCGATTTCCCTGAATATAGCGGAGGCCATAGAAAAGGCTCTAGAAAAAGCCATGGAACGACTGACTTCTAACCTTTGCGATTCTCTAGCTCAAATTTTGGCTAACCAGATGACTCGCATATTTGGTACAACGGGAGAGTCAGGCCTAGTATCCCAACATGTTGAGAGTTCACGACCAATAGCTGACGGTGAATCTGAAACTGCGCCATCGTATTATCCGCCCGCAGGAGCCTCTGCAATAGGCGTCCACAGCCAAAGTGAGGAATTTGAAACCGCACCATCGCATTCTCCGTCTACAGCACCCTCTGCAGTAGATATACAAAGTGTAAGTGAGGACAAAGCTGCATATACAATAGATTACGATGACATGGATTTGGACCCTAGGTCCCTGAAGAGATCTAGATCCCCTGTGTCAAGGAAAACTAACTCACCGAAACAAACAAAGAACAAAAAGTGCCTGAAAGAAAAGGAGAGCCTTTCAAAGAGGGATTTCTTGAAAGAAAGCATTCTAGAGAAAGCTATAGCGGAAGCAGCTCTTTCGAAACCATAGGGTCGCTTAAGATTCTCCATTGGAATTGCCGATCAATCCATTCTGCATCTACGGATTTGGTATACTTGACTTCTAAATTCGCTCCTGATATTATAGCATTACAAGAGACATGGCTATCTGTACATAATTCGTTCCATTTAAATAAATTCCAATCTTTTCGACTAGACCATCCATCGAGAGGTGGGGGTCTAGCTCTCTTTATTAATAATAGAATTAGTATGAAAGTCAAATGCTCATACAAACATACGTCGCCAGAATGCGAAATTTTGGCAGAAGACATTACACTGCCCAACTGCACTCCTTTCACCTTAGTTAATATGTATTTTCCGGATGGAGTTCAAGACACACAAAGTTTGGATCTAGCTACAAAATCGTGGTGCAAAGACAAAGTTTTAGTTGGAGACTTTAATTCCCACCACACGAATTGGTGTTTTAGAACTGATCTTAGTGGGAAACGCTTGTGGGAGTGGACAATGGCTAATGACCTGACGTGCCTCAACGTCAGAACCCCCACATTTATTCGTAATCACTCCAGGTAGGCCTTAGATTTAAGTTTGTCAGTTCAGCCATTACTACTTCTTCTTGGAAAGCGCTGGACTGTGGCACCAACAGTGACCACTTACCGATAAGTTTTGAAATTTCTTGTCCGATAATTCCATCTTGTTCAAATGTAAGAGTATATGTAAATTACACTAAATTTAGGAATGACCTCAAAGTCAGCATTGGCTTTTCACTCGGAAGAGAGCGATGATAAAAAAAGCACTGAAAATAAACGCAGTCATTAAAAGATCCTACAAAAGAGCCGAATTTACTAATGAATCCACAAAAAGAGTATATAGCCGTTGGTGGAATGATGAATGTACAAGAGAGCACCGACGACGTCAGGCAGCTTGGAAGCAGCACTTACATAATCAATCCCCCCAAAACTGGGCCGATTATAAATTCATTGCTGCGGGCTTTAAAAGAACGGTAGCTCAAGCTAAACAAGAATATGACAGAAGACATTATGAATACCTGTCGAAGCCTAAACATATGAAAGCACTATTCCGATATATGAGAGCTCGGAAAACCTTGCCATCACCAGTTAATGTAGCTTGTGATAATCTGTCGGCACAATAAATGACCACTACCTTAGAGGCAATCGGTAAAGGTCTGGAAAGCAGATTCACTTCAGTAGTGCCAAACAACTGGCACAAGTCTACGACAAAGTCTGACTTTGAAGAAGTGACACAGACTGAAGTATCCAACGTGATTAAACATTTACCCTGTGCATCTCCTGGCCCAGACGGGATCACAGTACCCATGATTAAAATTCTGTTCAATTTATCGCCTCGAGACGTCGCCAATGTTATTAACTACTCCTTAAAAAACTCATGGGTGCCGCAGGATTGGAGGATAGCAAAGGTGATTCCTATACTAAAAAATCCGGGTAGAGGATTAACAGTCGATAATATCAGACCAATCTCTCTAACATCTAACATGGTCAAACTAGTAGAGAGGGTCCTACACAGCCGAGTAAGTATCTGGATGGCAGACAATTTAGTAATAAAACCGAACCAAATCGGCTTTCGTAGTGATTTCTCTATTTGGTTTGCCCATGCTGATTTAGAGAGCCGAATACAGCTCGCGCGTAAAAGAAGGCAATACGCTGCTTTAGTAACGCTTGACATAGCCAAGGCGTATGACAGTGTGGAGCACTTCATATTGTTAAATACGCTAGAGAGATTGAACTTCCCACAATATTTTATTGAGTGGGTGGCAGAATTCTTAAAATCAAAAGAATTCTACTGCGTCAAGGATGGATGTTCCTCATCTAGATTTAAACAAACGCGCGGAGTTCCCCAAGGAGCAGTCTTATCTCCACTATTATTTAATGCTTTAATGAGCACAATTACAGCAGATCAAGAAGTTACTGTCTACATTTATGCTGATGATATCGCACTCTTTGCTGCTGACTGTGGTATTTACTCACTACAACTTAAATTATAAAGATATATTAACATGATAGAAATTTGGTTGCAGTCGATTTCGTTATCGTTAAATGTCAACAAAAGCGCGCTCATGGCGTTTCCGCTTGCAGAACCTATTTCAATTTCAATTCTATATAAACAGGAACCCATCCAGCAAGTAGACTCTATAAAATATTTGGGAATCATTTATAATGACAAACTTAACTGGAGTTCACACATAGAGTATATAACTACCAAAGCACAGCGGGCTTCAGGCTTACTACAAAAGCTAAGTAACCAGAAATATGGGTTACGGAGGCACACCTTGATAACGTTGTACAAGATGTATATGCGCCCCATCATGGAATTCGGCTGCATATTATTCTCGGGTGGCCTTGCTTATAAAACGAAACCTCTAGTTGTCTTGGAGCGAGAAGCACTGAGAATGTGTCTGGGACTCCCGAGATTTGTGGCTATCAACGTATTGTACCAGGAAGCGCGCCTGCCTACACTACTTTGTCGATTTCGAATTTTGACCGTACAAGCATTTTTAAAATTTTATAGCTTACCGCCAAGGAGATCTCAATTTGCTTTTATCGCAAACCCAGACGCCTTCTTTCTTGCTCATTGGCCACGGTTTCACACACCTCAGATAATGTTTGTACAAAAAATCTACAAAGTATAAATGTGAACATTAGAAATGTAATTGAGGCTAATGACTCGAATTGTAATGTTAATATTGAGTATGATGATATATTCCCCCAAAACGCCAAATCACAATCTCTCAAATTTTTAAATAACATATTATTAGATTACTTGGAGCATGCAGAAACTAAAAATATAATAGCTACAGATGCTTCCGTAAATAATCAAAAGGCAGGTGTAGGCATTGCCTCTGATTCGCTTGACTGGTCCTTTTCAGTGAGACTGCCTGATTTTACTCCAGTTTTTGAAGCGGAGCTCTTGGCGATTATTTTAGCTCTTCGAAAACTTCCATCAAATCAAAACAACGCAGTCATAATGACGGATTCTCTTTCAGTTTGTGCAGCTCTGACAGCTTCAGAGAACTCTCGAATTCTAAGCACTTTCAAAACATTAGTACCCCCGCAGTTGAGACTCTTGAGATTACTATGGGTTCCGGGACACTGTGGATTAAGATTAAATGAATTGGCCGATTCCTTAGCACGAGCCGCACTTGAAGGGCCAGTTTTGTCCATACTGCCAGATGTTGAATATATCACGGCAATAAGATATCGAAAATCAGCAATCTCCACTGATACGATAGAAAAAGTAACTACATGGACAGACTATAACCACCTCATGTTCCCATGGCAACCCCACTGGAGTCAGTCCAGAAAGCTCGAAGTCTTAATCACTAAATTTCGATGTCGTGTCCCCCCCCCCCTAAACTTGTATCTACACAGAGCTGGTCAGACAACATCACCCCTCTGCGCATTCTGCGGAGAAATGGAATCACTAGATCATTATTTTTTGTATTGTCGTCGCTACAATATACTTAGAAAAAGGTTACTAGTTATGCCATTTCGGAAAATAGGCCTTAGATTGACGGCGGAAACGGCGCTAAGCTTTGGTGCCTCAGTTTTGGGACATTGCCACAGGGATGCTTTCAATGCCGTTTGCGATTATATTCAGGCAACCAAGCGTATACCTTTGTGATCTTCAATCAAAAAAAATTATTTACTACTCCCCAGGAAAAAGTGAAGTAAACGCAGCCGAGTGGTAATCATAACACCTCAAATCTCAAAATTGCTCAACTTGATTTTTTTTTCGTTTGCTCTTTTTATGTTGTTTTTATTTTTACATTAGTCTTGATATAATACCAATTCTTTACACATAGTTAAAATGATCACAGAAAAACTGCACTACACTTTCTTGACCAATCCCCCTGAATGGGTATGAGCCAACATCCCAGGGAAACAAAACAAAACTATTTCGGTTGGTTTATGCCAACATCTTCCCTCAAATGCTCATTCACTCCAAATCGACCTGGCAGTGACTTCATACAATATTGCACTTAACATTTGAAACACTAGAAAAATAAAAAGGAACTCGCTGCTTTTTTGTTAGAGAAACTTAATCTTCTCGAAGTCTGGGATCTGTTTTAGTCAAGGGTTCCAATAGTATTTTGTGTTTCATGGAAGCTCACAAAAATGAAGGGCTAATAGCCTTCTCAATTGACGTGACAGACCTGTATTATTCCCTCCCCCATCCACAAATGCTAAAATGTGTTGGAAGTAGCATTGATAAATTTGGTGCTGTTTGGTGAGTCAGGTATATCCGCTGATACTTTTCTTACCGTGTTGGAATTTTATCTTACATCGACGTTCATCAATTGGAACAATGATATTCGTTTGGAAAAGCAGGGTATATGTATCGGCTCTTGCATCGCGCCTGTCTTGAGCAATCTGTTTCTGGCAGAACTTGATAGAATTGTGGCATATCTTCTCGCAGAGACGACGACTAAGAAAGTGTTCCGATATGTAGATGATTTTATCATTTTTATTGACAGCTCGGGGGAAAATTACCAAAATGAGAGTACGAGTGTGTTGAATCATGTTTTATTTTCAGTTGCGGGAAAAGAGTGGAAAAGGATTCGTGGAAGTTCAAGCCAATCTAATGTTCATGTCGATTCACGGGCCCAATCAAGACGTGCGGCCATAATTCCTTATGACCAGCTGTCACATAACCTAAAGAAAGTGGCACTTTGGGACAATATTAGGGTGCTATTTTCAGTACGTGATAAACTAAAAAAATTGTGTGCGCTGGCGAATCCATCGCGTGGGGAAAGGGTGTTGTGCACAAAAATGCATACACACAAATTTGTGGAGTGCATTTCGTTCGTTATTTATCTTATTCTGTTCACATGTGGGAAAAATATGTCGGCCAAACCAGTAGGTGTGTGAATGAGCGACTGAGAGAACACAAGTACAAGGCGGATAAACTGCCGCCAGAAGGTTTTCTCGCTCTTCGCATTCACGCGTGTGGGTGCCGGCCTTTGTTCCAGAGTACAATCATTGTTGGTCGGCATAAGGATGACATGGCTCGATTGATCATAGAAGCCGAACTTATTGATGCTCTTGGAGATGTATGTATCAGCAAGCCTTCAATTGCTTTGTCACCCAAGGAACTGGGGTTCTGCGTACACAGTGATACGTGATTTAATTAGTGATGTTTTTTTGTTGCCCTCTTTATCAATTTTTCTTGTAGGAAGATGACATTGTCGTGCATTTATCTGAATACACGTGCTTATCTGCTTGCTCGCCTGACGATTTTGGCTTAAAAGCGAATTGGAGGTCGAAAATAAACATGTTGTTGCTAGTAGAGCTCTGTCCTCTCAGTCCATTCCTTCTTGTGTCCGTTTTTTGCCTCGCGCTACACAAATTTATTTCTTCGGGAATGTGAAAGGAACGCCAGAAGCAGGGGGGAAGCCTGTGCCATTTTCTCTTTGTGTTCTCCCCTACGCGGTATTTAGCCGCTCTGCCCTTTCGACTTTGAGCGTTCGGGCAGGGCCGCTTTCCCGAAGTTGTCGAACTAAACCGCGCGCTTCGTTGGGGTGACGTACCTCGTTTTCCCCCTCTACACCTGACTCGCCGCTTGTGCCTTCATGAACGCCACCATTGACGTTTCTTGAAACGGATTAACTGCCTATGCCTAACCTTTCGTCTTCCTCGAGACGGAGTGGGACCTGTCCTAGACTTACGCAGCGCTGTACACTTCCGCTTCTTTCTTTTTTGGCGATGTTTGCGTACCACCTCGACGATATCGCTGCACTGCTGAAGCGTCACAGTATTGCTCTCATGAGCCATTGCGCTCATCATGCCCATATTTGATGATGTCGAAACATCCTCTTGAGGCACGAAGAAGGTTTCCAGCTCCTTGCTGGGCCCATTAGGGCTGCTGGAACCTTTCTCATCCACGCAAGGAGCGTCTTTCGACATCGTCCCTACCTCCAGACTGGGCAAGGCCTCGTTCTCTACATATTCTACCTTGATAGATTCTAGAATACGCGGGCCCTTTTCTGGCTGTATCTGTTCCTCTCGTGCTTTATGACACGCCTCAACTTCTGGCGCTTTGCGACGTGCCTTGCTTTCAGACTCCGGCCTGAGTCTTTCTTTCTTTTGCTAACAGAAGTTCCGAATCTCCTGATTAGCTCTGTTTTAACAACTTGGTAGTTGTTCGCGTCCTGCTCACTGAGTCGCGCAACATCCACTGCCTCGCAGGGCAGAACCGTGAGTAGCTTCTGAGACTAGGTGTCTCGCTCACACGACAGTTGCCTGCACTTTCGCTCAAAGAGTCTAAGAAACAGGCCCATATCCCACGATACTTCCTATGGCTGCATATACTTAGACATCTCGAATTTCGCCTGATTGTCGAGAAGTACTCCTCGCTGTGGTCCCAACCAGTTACTAAATTCCATACCTTGTTCGAAAAACTTAATCTTGAGGTCTAGTTTTTGTCTTCTCCCTTTCCTTCCATCTGAGCTGCTTTTAACTTTCTTTTAATGATGAGGTCTCATTCTTCGCTTAGTTCCTCATCATCATCCCCTAAATCATTAATCTCTTGTATAATTATGGGTTTTCGTGCCAAACCCTTTGTATCGATCCCCAATTCCTCACATAACAGCAACAAGTCTGACTTCTGCAGCTCCTGTAAGTCCATTATCGTACTGAGTGCTCACTGCTTCCAAAAAAAAACTTCCTGAAACGGCGAAACTGAGTCTTTCTGCAACATTAACTACCAGTTCTAAAGTTTACCCTCTTTTAGAACCTGGTTCACTCAAAGGAAAAGCCAAGCACTCACCCATACGTGATCCACGTCTCGATCCAGCTGCTTCGCGTGGGGCGACTGTTACTGTCACTTGTAGCTTCGTATCCAACCACTGATCACCAGTTGTAGCGGATCCCAGTGCTTTACACCTGTTGTCGCTTCGTACCCACCGCTGAGCACCCGTTGTTGCGGACCGGGGTCTACCCAACGCTTCCCCGCTGACGTGGGTTGCCGGGACGTCAGGGTTAAGTCGGACCCAGTCTCTTGTGTTAGCGTGGTGTAACTTTGGGTTGAGGAAACGAATGCTGACTAGATGGGGATGTGAAAAACAAACAGGTTTATGGTACTATTTACAATTATTTACAGCATGAGGTTAGGAGTTCACAAACCACGAGCGTGGTGGTTGAACCGTTACATGGTTCAGAGCGACGTCCTGCACTCTGCAGCGTCGTTATAAACCCTGTCGGGCTCCTCCTTTTTGACTGGAACGCCAATCACACACACACAAGACACCGCCCACAGGGCATAATTAAGTAACACATGGTCCGCCGAATGGTTATTGCATCTCTTGAAGCACTACTCTGAGAATAGGGGAAACGGAGTTCCTTCCCGAAACAATTTGGCGGTTGGGTTGCTTCTTCCGCCTTTCCCAGGAAGGGCTGCCAAGGAGTAGACACTTGAATCGTGGAGACACGACCTGTGCGGTTGGTGTGCTTCGCTGTCTCGCTGAACAAGCCGGCCCGGAGGAATCGCTTGTAGGGACATTGGCTCACGGACCGTCTTCTAATCCCTTTGTTGCTCCCCGCTGATGGACGCTGGTTCTGAGAGAACTGGGGTTCCGGGCGTAGGAGCGCTGCCCGGCTACGTTTCTTGGTGACAGCATGGCACCTACTGACGATGGTGATAACAGCCCGCTGAAGCGCTGTGCGTTGCAGCTCTTATGGACACTAGCGCCACCCTACCAGCAGTGGCCGATGACCGATGATTGAAAACAGCTTGGATTCGCATCGGTTTCCGTTATCATTGACCAATGCCCGGACAGCCGGACAGAAAAGGGCATGGCCTACAAGCAAAATAAGGGCGATATGGTAGCAAAAGCCTTAAATCTTTTTTTAAAGTGCGTGTTTCTCTTAGTTGTTTGGCCTTCTCAATAATTACAACGAAGCAAAAGTTTTGGAAAATATCTGTGATATTTAACATGGAGGCCAAGGACTTTCCTGACACATATCGTGGTTGCTGGCCACGGTATTTGCCTGTTCATCAAGCTTACGTACTTTTGTGCATAATATACTATTCAACAGAAATTCGTGGCATGCGAGCATGTACAAGCAGTAAAAAAAGTATAGCGGTTAAAACGCGAATGTGTCCGTTTCTTTGGTCACTTCGTCGTGAAGTCAGACAAACAGCTACCGAATAGCCACGGACGCTCATTTGTTCCGGTCATTAATTCAGTTCGCACTAGCTTCTCTACGGAATACCTCTTTTTTGTTTTTTTCCACCCAAAGGACCAAAGTGTATCAGCAAGTGCACAGTGTGGCATTTAAACTGCAATCTTTTTACCGCGCGCACGCCGTTTGGCCCATGCACAGCCCTACTCCGCTTAAGAAAAATAGTTCACCAAATCTCACCAAAGACAGGCAATTTTCAGAATCCCACAAAGTGGAACAGCTGTAAAGCACTTAAGTAATAATACAAAAGTCATCAAAGTTCTTCGGTACAGTGTTCGAGCACCGATTCAATTTGGCGTATTTTTAAACATTGTTTTCGGGGAAAACTTGAAATTAACTGAAACGACCCGGTTCCTAAGAACAGGCGCCCAGCCGCTGGTTGTGTATATGGACGCGTGGTGCGCGGCCATTTCTTGTTCGCTTCTGGCGGGAATGCGTGCCACTGACGATGAGTGCATCTCATAATGCACCATGTGATTTAAGGTTGACGCCATTGCTTCATTAGTTATTTTGAAATTATAAACTTGTGCGTGCGTTCAGACCTAAAAGGTAAAATAGTATGAAGGCTGGTGTCGAACACGAGAAAGTCATGGGTCATCTACCACCTGAATTCAGCCGCGCCTGCATTATTTTTTCTGTTACGTAATGATTTGATGCAATGAGGTTCCTCGGTATTGTTGGGTCTGCTTAAGTGGGATTCTACTTTGGGAAAAAATGTTATGATAAAATGTTAGCTTCAGCGACTTCGGGACTTCATTTATTGATATTGAGACAGTTGTCATTTCAGATGTTTGCACAGTTTGAAAGTTGTGGTTAGTCAATAAGTACGCAACGTTGGCGAGCGATGCTATTCTGATTGTCTTGCCTTTATTCAGAATTTTCATTGTGTAATTTGTCGTAAATGATCTACCATTGCAGTATCTGGCCACTACCTCCCACATACATACGTCGATTAAATCACGGCCCTCAGTCCCCAGCAGCTGCGAAGCAACTGACCACGGCGGCGGTCAAATCTGCAACGCAGCAGAGGGCACTAAGAATCCCTGGATCCGGACAGGCCGCCATTAGAACCTGACCTTGGCAACGTTTAACGCTGGAAGCTTATCTGGTGAGGCAAGTTTAGCTGTACTATTCTAGGAGCTAGAGGGTGTTAAATGGGATATAATAGGACGCAGTGAGGTTAGGAGGATAGATGAGGCTTATACGGTGCTACAGAATGGGCACGTTCTTTGGTATCGGGGCTTGCTGACAGAATAGAACTTGGAGTGGGGTTCCTAATTCACAAAAACATAGCTGGCAACATAAAGGAATACTGTAAATATATATACATATATATATATATATATATATATATATATATATATATATATATAAGGCGTTTATTACCCGGCACACAGCGATCATACACAATGGTGACAGTAACGGCCAAGCACGGGCTCTCAGCGCGAGCGGCATCCTTTTTGGGTAGACCCACTAGAAGGCACCTGAGGGTTCGACCAATTTCAGTGTTCGGAACCTTCTCTACAATTACCCCGGGGTCGAAGAGGGAGCCGCCTGGCGACCTAACAGCTTGTCACTATGAGCGGGTCATAGTAAGCCTTCAGGCGCTCCACGTTGACTATGTCGCGCCCGCGACGGCGCATGTCCGAAGATTGTTCAATTGGTTCGATGAGATAGTTGACCGGAGATGTGCGCTCGATGACATGATAGGGGCCTTCGTATTTCGGGAGTAGTTTGGAAAAAAGACCAGCTACAGACGTCGGGATTGAGAGCCATACAAGAGAACCAGGAAGGAACGTGGGCTCAGAAGTGGCGGAGCCATCACGAATACTCTTCTGCCGCTCTTGCTCATGCATCGTAAATGTCTTGGAAAGCTCTCGACACTCTTCAGCAAGCCTGGCTGTCTCAGAAATCGGTGCACTTTCAGATGGATGCGGTGTGCACAGGAGTATCGTGTCGATGGTGTGTGACAGGTGCCTTCCGTACAGCAAGAAGAAAGGTGAAAACCCGATTGTGCTCTGAGGGGCGGTGTTGTAGGCGTATGTGACGAAGGGCAGTATAGTATTCCAATTCGTGTGGTTGGCGGTGAGGTACATCGAAAGCATGTCGCCGACGGTGCGGCTAAAACGTTCGGTGAGACCATTCATCTGCGGGTGATAAGCAGTAGTTTTGCGGTGGACAGAATGGCACTCCGTGAGAATGGCTTCGACAACTTCTGACAAGAAGACACGGCCTCGATCGCTGAGAAGCTCCTGAGGTGAACCGTGGCACAGTATGAATCGATGCAGTAGGAAGGACGCAACATCACGCGCCGTAGCCGTAGTGATAGCGGCGGTTTCGGCGTATCGCGTTAAATGATCTACGGCGACGATGGCCCAGCGGTTACCAGCCGACGTCATAGGAAGTGGTCCATACAAATCAATATCTAGGTGCCTCAACGGGCACTCAGGGCAAGGTAACGGTTGCAGACTGGCTGGCGGCATGTGTGCTGACGGTTTGCGGCGTTGGCAAGCGAGGCAGGAGCGAATTAACTGCTGCTCGTAGCGGTACATCCTGCGCAAGAAGTAGCGTTGTCGAATGCGATGGTAGGTTTTGAATACACCAAAGTGCGCGCATTGCGGATCAGTACGGAAAGATTCACATATCTCCGACCGCAGAATACGGGGTATCACGAGTAACCACTGCCGGCCATCCGCGTCGTAATTGCGTTGGTGTAGAAGGCCGTCCCGAATGGCGAAATCGCGAGCTCGATGACGCAAGGCACGCGATGACATTGCGCATGGATCAGCGAGCAAGTCGATCAGTGGGGCGATCCAATTATCCTTTCGTTGTTCGGTAGCGATGATGTCAACATCAATGGCAGAAACAGCAACCGAGGATACAGAGCAGAGCACATCACCTTCAGGCAGATTGGGAGCGCGAGATGGCGTCGGCGTCAGCATGCTGGCGTCCGTTGCGGTACAGCACGCGGATGTCGTAGTCTTGTCAGCGAAGAGCCCAACGGGCGAGACGGCCTGAGGGATCCTTCAATGATGAAAGCCAGCATAGTGCATGATGGTCGGTGACGACATCGAATGGGTGAATATAGAAATAAGGTCGAAACTTTGTAAGGGCTCAGACGGTCGCCAGGAACTATTTCTTCGTGACCGTGTAGTTTGTCTCGGCTCTCGTGAGCGCACGGCTTTCATATGCTACGACATATTCAGGGAATTCGGGTTTGCGCTGGGTCAGGACAGCGCCGAGGACTACACCGCTGGCGTCCTTGTGCACCTCCGTTGGGGCCTTAGGGTCGTAGTAGCGTAGAATCGGAGGAGACACCAACAAATTGCGGAGCTTCGCGAACGCGTCGTCACACTCAGACGACCACGAATTGAGGGGTTCGTTACTCCCAAGGAGCTTCGTCAGCGGTGATATGATCGTGGCAAATTTTC